>CM060836.1:97957500-97965000 GCA_030762175.1 Metallyticus violacea
TCGATACGTATGTAATCTACGTAAACCACATCATATCACTGTAGCTTTTTAATTGTTGTTCAGGTATCGACTGGATACTAAAAGAAGGTTGTACTGCCTCATTCTTCTGCATCAAATTCTATCAACTCCGCACTATCTTTTGACACGCCTTATCTTCTCATCATAATTTAAACACTGCATTGAATAATTCCCTTTATGCCTTTATACCGAACCTCTAACATTTCTTCATCCTTCACAGTTGTTACTATTCTTTTTTGAAACTCTGTCGGCTCATATCAAGAACTGTCGGTGACAACAATTTATAATATTCCTCTAAGATTATTTATTTGGAGAAAGTAGCATTTAACAAGTATTATGCTCAAATTGTATACCATTAGTTGTATTGTAAATATTTTAACCATAATTGTCCCCATTGAAGGGGAAGAGAGCACCTTACGGTCTTAATTACACCAGGTAAAATAAATAATTATTGTTATTACATAAATAAATAAATATATGTATTTACTGTGCACCATAAACAAGTTTTTTCATCATGCAATAACGTTTCGTAGGTTTTTCTGTACTGTACCTGATATTTGACATAGAAACAGAATCATACACCATCATTGAATAATATTAAAGGTGGATAAATGATTCTATCATTAACGTTCCGTGTCTAATTACAGAAATTTTCCCGTTGTTAGGCTCTCTGTCTGCATTTCGTGGAGATCAGTGACTTTTATGTTTTCTTTGTAGACTGCGAATGATGCTTAAGGACTGGAAAATCGCCGACTTTGAAGATGGTTCTTCAAATTCGGGAAAAGAAAGTCATGCAGTGTCAGGCCGAAACTGTATTTGAGTAACAGTTTTGCTTATGTGATCTCTAAGAATGCTGGCAGAAATGTTATCATGCTGTAACAAAATGGCCCTTACCCACTGTTTCGTTTTATTGAACACTATGGTAAGACAGACTTCAGCATACCATTTAGCAGAAACTGTTTTATGATTTTCTACAACAACGGTCATGTGACCACTTACTGAAAAGAAAGTGCCGAATCTTTTCTTTCGGTGTGCTTCTATTAATAGATATGGCTTTTGCTTTCATTTTCTTCATACTTTTCCTTCAACACATTCCCTAGCCACTGTTTGGCATCCTCTTTCCCAATGGCCCGAAAGAGACCGTGATAACGAACTTCGAACGTGCTGGCTATGTGACGTTATCCTTTCCGTGTACTTCTTGCCTTTTATTTTTGGTTTGATTTGGTTCTGGAATCTATGGGAAGTTAATTTTGGAAGACGTGACTAATATTCATTCTTCTCAATGGCAGCTCCTTCCTTCGACCTTAAAATTGGTCAAGCCGAGGCCAAATTTTCATCCATTGACCCAGGTATTAGCATTTTACAAATATTTCTCTTTTTTTCTTACGACATTGGGTAATGGAGAAACTTTTTGCAGACTGCATTTTCAGAGAATTCCTGCTTAACTACAGCACTTCTACTTACGTTCGTTGTTAATTGTTTTAAATACTTTGTTTAAATTTATTGTTAATGTATCGGGAAATTTCAACTATAGCGTTTCGATGTTCTTAATTTGAGGGTGTAAATATAAAATATTAGCTCTTTTTTTTTTTTTAATATCTCGTTATATTGTTTCAAAGGGGAGAATTTTCTTGAATATTTGCATGATGTTGTTTTAAATTGTTTAAATAAATCATAGTAAATGTTAAAACTTTTCTTGTTCCCGTTCAAAAGCAACAGGTTTTCTTTCACTGTTTCCAAATACATATATACTGCTGTGACATTAACGCGGAGTGCCAAGTCAAATTTATACGAAATGTGGAAGTTGCAGCAACGGGTGACTGCTCAACAAGGGAGATTGAAATCATGGCGGCTGAGACAGTATTTATTAACTGTCACCCTCGTATTTAATTAGAGTAATTATAGCAAGTAATTTTATGTAACTTCGTTATAGTAAATGAGTGTAATGTCGTTTTCCTATGCGTAGTTATATTATGAATAAAATATTATTTTTTCGCAAGGGCGCAGAAAGCTACCGCAGCCATAAAAGCTGACTTGGAAAGTTCTGTTGACTTTTGTAACAATACTTGTAAAGAAAGCAAGGTATTTATTGCTATTCTGTTAGAGAATTGTAAAGAAGTGTAGGCACAATAAAACATATGGAGGCAATTACAGGGATGAAAAGACAGGCCGATAACCTCTTCAAGGAAAGAAGCCAACCGCTTGAGTTGATTCTACATGTAAAATGTCACGTAGGCCATGTTTATTTAGTCTTGTAATTTTGCGGCCCGCAGTCAGTTTTGCAAGAGTATTCAGCGGGGCATTATCAGTGGAAGGGCTTTCTCAGTTAGTGGAAAGCGGTAGTTAATTTTGGAAGAGATTTAAGTGGACGAGCTTTATTAGTTAAGTGCAACAGTTTATGTACAATAGTGTATGAGCAATAAATTGTGCCATCTCCCATAACGAAAAAATATTGTTAACCTCCAAGACTCCTTTCCCTATGATCACAGCAACATAAAAATATCCAGCAGCAGAGTCTCAACAGCCATGGCAAAACTGTAAGACAGCGGTAACCATCGTCGGAGAGGAAGGAATTATTACCCCTGAGAATCCAAAAACCTATCAATCAAATTTCCTTTTTCAAAATCTTTCCCTCCACTCTATGTACATATATTTAATTACACCTTTCTTATTAAAACCGCTGCACTGCTGGCGGCCTTTAAAATAATTGGGGCACTTAAGATTTTATAATTGATTCTGCGGCACAGTGCATAAACATCAAGTTGTTAACACTTTGAGATAATGGCGTCAACATTTCTTCATTTTTCAATTCATTGTACACATCGCAATTCCTGTAATCGGTATAGCTTTTCCACAACTTCCACAAAGTTTACGTGGGTTGGATTCATGCACGGTATCTCAGATTTTAACTTGGAATAACATATTTATTTATAATTTCTTGTGGAGAAATTAAATGTTCCTGATTTTCATTTAAGTAAATTGCACATATTTTATTATTCTTTCACGCGACACTATTGCTGCACGCGTTTATTACACGGATTTAGAATAAAATTTTGCTCCACGAGACAAGATATTACAATTTGTTTCATTTTCCACGCCAGTCACTTCTAAGAAGCTCGGCTAAGTGGCAACGTCCTCGGCTTTACAGTATGTCTTTGTTACCCCTTCAAACACTCCGAACTGTTGAGGCTAGGTAGCCTAGCTGCGGTAAAGAATATTGTTTTCAATGTGGTAACCTTCTGGTTTTAAAACTGAATACTTTTTGACATAGTGCGTGGAACAATTCAAGGTGACAATTGAGCCCATAAAGGTGTACCTAACCATATTCCACTGTTTTAGCCCAGATGGCAAGTACAATACGCGTGCCGTGTGCGCAAAAGACTTGCCATTTCTTGTCAGACATCCCAGGAATGCTGCGTAATGATGTTTACAGAAAACAAAGTGAGTGAAGAAAATACGAACCGTCTTTTTCATTTGCAATTGGGAAGGCATGCGACAATCTGAGCTTATGGTAGAACCGCTTGGAGATAAAGCTTGGTGTTAGGATCAGACTGATAGATCCGAGTTGTAACTCTGTAGCATTTGTTGACTCTTCTACCCTGTTTTTCAGTTAAATTGTGGGGAGCATATCTTGAATAAAAAACATTTTTTTAGGTATAAAGACAAAAACTATTTTCAATATAGTTACCCTTTATTGCAATATACTTCTCACATCTTTGAATTAACGTTTCACCCCCCCCCCCCCCAATAGTCAGAAGTTTTTCTGCAAAATGGGCATAAATCCACCACTTCTTCGTCACACTTAAATTTCCTCCCTCGAAGGTCTCTCTTGAGTTTTCAGAAGAGGAAATAGTCACTGGGAGCTAGATCTGGGCTGTAGGGTGGATGGTTGATCTCCTTGAAGTCACATTTCTTCACAGCTTCCTTTGCAACAAGAGCTATGTACACATATGCATTGTCGTGAAGAAGGCGCACACCACCACTCAGTTTTCCTCGCCTTTTCTCTTTGATGGAAGCACGTAGTCTGTGCAGTAGTACTTCCCATTTACTG
Organism: Metallyticus violacea; assembly: GCA_030762175.1. Lineage (NCBI taxonomy): Eukaryota > Metazoa > Arthropoda > Insecta > Mantodea > Metallyticidae > Metallyticus > Metallyticus violacea. The sequence goes on from CM060836.1 coordinate 97,961,570, forward strand.
TGGGATTACTCTCATTGAAGTCAATGAAGAGTATTCCTTCACAGTCCTAAAAGATTGCGGCCATGCTCTTCTTGGTTAACTGTGTGACCTTCGCCTTTAGAGGCGGAGCTTCGCCAGGTTTACGCCTGCCACTCCATTGATTCTCTTTTGGACAATGGATCGTAGTAAAGGACCATAGTTTCATCTCCTGTAACAATGGTTCCTCTCTCATTGCCACGGCAGAGCTCCAAAAATACCTGACAACAGATGACTCGTTGCTGCTTTTGGACTGAGGAAAGAAGTCTAGGCACTAACCTTATTCATGTTTAAATGATCATGAATAATTCGAAGGACTGTTGTATTGGAAAGGCCCAACCTTGCTGCTATTTGGTAACTTTGAGGCTCCGGTCTTCCATAATTTCTCCTTCCAAAGAGCGAGGTTTTCAGGAGTGAGCACCTCCAAGGGCCGACCTACGCGCTCTTCGTCTTCTATGCTTTCTCGACCCATTCGAAAAAATTTTGGTTCATTCTTTTACGGTAGAATATGAGGAGGATGCTTTGCCATATACACCGTCCAAACGCTGTTTAATTTCATTTGGAGTAAGTTCTTCTTTTGTGGAAAACTTAATAACAGCTCGATACTCCATTTTGAACATGTCATTTTCTTCTACACATAGCCTTCTTTATGCAACTATATCTGAACAACCGAACACAGCGGAGCGGAAGCTACAGTTCCAATTATTTACTTAACAGATAAGGCATGACACCAACAAATGCTTTTATGAAAGCGATAATGCTTATGGAAGAGGCCGGATACTTATGGACCTACCCTCGTAGGTGTCTATGAAGATTGACAGAAACATTTGGCGAACTGATTCTTAAAGGCAAATCTAAATCCTGGATATTCAACTTTGGATCTCTGATCATCATTCTACGCGCGAGGCGCTTTCTTTGGTTATTGTGGATTGTTGATTTGCAGCTCCTATCCTTTGCCAAGATCCGTTATGTAATCCGCCGAACCAACAGATAGGTATTTGTTGCTGGTATACGTTCAAGAGACTAGGTTTTCTTTTTCTTTTATTGCTTCTATAATTATATAAAACCGTTACTCGAAAACACTGTCTTTCGATCTCATAGTTTTAATCGTGTAACGAACCACAGATTAGATTTCTACTGTGAGGTAGAAATGGTCGTTGTTCGGTCATCATCTCTTTCTACAAACGGAGTTTGAACTCTCAAATGATGTCTTCATTTTCGTGGGGCAATATTGGTTAAGTTGCACATATATGTTGTATAAAAGAAAAGTGGTCCTTAGGAATGCAGTTTTATAGTTTGTTCTAATGGCCGTTACGGCTACGTTTAAAATAAATGCCTATTTACAACCATCCATAAAAGGGTTCGTAGTTTTAAGATTTTATTGCATTCAGGTTATCCTTTACTACTCTGCCCAGTTCAAACACCCTGAGGTCGGTAACCTCTCTAGCCCCTTGAGCAAACGTTCTGGCTCTACCGACATCTTAACTTTGAAATAAGAGAAAGTGTACAGTCTCAGAGCATCGTCACGTAGGATTGCCAACTTTCAATAGTAAAAACTAAGCTTAACCAAGACTTAACGATAAAATTATTTGTAGGAGCCACCTTGTTATGATATTTATTTGTTGTTACTTATTACATTATTATCTTCATCTGTTTATAACTAATTAATAACACAGCTTACATACACTGAAGTTAAAAAGAATTTTAATCTATATAAATTTAAACATCCCAACTGTTTTTTCACTGTAATTGTAATGGAAAACATTAACGATATAAAATTTCACAACATCAGCATGCTACATTGTTTAATACTTTAATTGCTTACTATTTATACTGTTTATAACATGAAAGCTCTGTACTTGTCAACAAATTTTGCCGTTAGTTGTAAGGGTTTGTTATACTCTATTTTTTGAGTAGTTTTTAACGCCCGTTTTTACTACTGAGGCACCATAGACTGTTTACACTGGTGATACATGAAATGAATTGATAAATTGGGAAAGGATATTTTTTAAGGAAGGAAGCGTTCCAGGCCTAAATTTAGTGTACCTCCCCGGAATTTCCTGAGGAAAACCTGGGAAAAAAAAAAAAAAAAAAAAAAAACCAGTCAGGCAGGACGGTTCTGGAGGGATTCGAACCCGCTCACGAGTCCGCGCCTTGACAATCTCGGCCACTCGTGGGGGTGTTGTATTCTATAACGAATATCATTCTATAATAGAGAAAGATCAAATCTGCTCTTAAAGAATATCTATTCAACACCTATTATTCAGATGCGTTCAATCATAAGATAACATATCTAATATGGCAATTTTCACTGTAATGTATGAAATGCACTGCTCTTTTGTTATCTGTATCGCAGCGTAAATAATTGTCTTATATGTTTAAGATTACTGAGCATGTGTATTTTAAATGCTCATATGCACATAGTTAATGTAACACAAATTTGTACACCCTAACGTGTTCCATGTTCAGAAGTTCATACACTGTATAAGAATCCCAATAAATGTTGATAAATCTCATTGACCTTAAAGTGGAATAGGAAGAGCCCAAACAGGAAGGTTAAGAACCTCTTGAGGGATATGGATAGGCAGCGTACAATTGCGTGATGCTGATGCTGAGAGATGACTCTGCTGTAAGTACCATCATTGGAGCTAAAAGCTAAATGGGGGATGAAGCAGTACATCAAAACAGGCCAAACTCAAAAGATAAGGACTCGCGTGACTGAGAAAAGGGGCATGACGGATTATGAAGATAACTGAAGGATATGAGCGGAGAATTTGCCCCATTTGTGCGGAGGGTCATCATGGACGCACACACTGACTGAATGTAAAGGTATGAAAGAATGGGTCGGTCCAGGTAATCTAGGGATAACCATAGTTGCCTTAGACCCAAGATGACGGGTTCAAACCTGACCAGGGCCGGTGGAATTTTTGGGGGCGTAAAATCTTACATATGGCTTACATATGACAAGAAGAGGCCTCTGTTCGCAGGCAAGGAAGGGGAATGGTAAATTTCTGATGAAAGAACGTTGGACCCCGAGTATTGATATTACTGATATAAATATATTGCACTATACTAAATATGAAAAAAATTTGTTATTTCAAACTATGTTAATTTGAAATAGCAATGATCTTAAATAGACACTTTCGTTAATAATAACCTCATTGTCTTAGAGACTACTCACTGGAAGAGAACTTCAACTCAAAAGTATTAATTTTAATCAGATTTTAATCAATCTGAGTAGGAGCTGTAAGATATTTTCTGTAGAAACAGAGTTCATCCTGCAGATTCGAAACTTTAATCATAGAATTATGGGCAAGTTTGTTGCAATGAAAAATAGAACAATGTTTTTTTTTATGCTATAACTGTCTCTTTCTGCTGTCTATTTTCAGTATTAAGTGGTGCATCTGGCTTTGCAG
>CM060836.1:97970000-98110000 GCA_030762175.1 Metallyticus violacea
TTAAAATAGAAAAAAGAGTGTAAGTAATGCAATTGAATATTATTTAATATCTGACACTGATGGCCCTCCTTAAATATAACTTGAGGTATTTTATATGCATCTTCCATTCCCTCCGACAGTCCATCTTAGACTTAATGCGTTACGAAAGACATACATTTCGTTATTTGTCAATGATAAAAAAATTGCAGCATTAAATCAGTAGAGAAAGAGAAAGAACTTAAAGAAATGGACAGAATTAAAATTAAATACTTTGTGAATTATTTTTTATTTGCATCTAAAATATAAAATTAATTGACAAAACTAAAAGAGCTAAGTGCAGTAGATTAGCTTACATATTTGTACGAAAAGTGCTGAAAACAGATTACGTATGAATATGAGTTTAATTATTTGAGCCTGAAACTGAAAGCTGATTAATCGTTAGTTATTTAACGTAGGAAACAAAGATCACACAGATTCAGAAATATACTGAACATCAAGATACCAGAACAGACTGGCTGTTCTGTTTAACTGTTTCTGAAGTGGTGGATAAGTGTTTTATGATGATGGTAGGGAAAGACGGGCACAGAAAAAGGAACATACAATTATCAGAGGAAACTTGTTTTTAGTAGAACAAAAAATAAAGGGAATAAAAATGAATAGAGTGAAATAGAGAAAGCCGAAACATGTCCTATACAGAGGCTTCTCTGCAACGTAACTGCAGATGTTGTCGGTGGTTTCAAAGATGAACTTGTTTGCTCAATAAAAAGAACCTGTTGTTAATTCTGCGAATGGCAAATGCCAAAGAGGTGACACCCTTTAGCATGGAAATTTTCCTTTCCTATTTAATCATTTATCTCCTGTATCACCATTGTCCATCTCCTGTGATGCCCCAAGAATGAAAAGATGCATTGAACACTATAAAAAATTTATGTTTCTTCGATTATTTGTAGAGTAAAATATTTTTACAGACCGAGTAAGACAATTAAATATGTTAATTATACAGATTAAAGTTTATTGGTTTTTTAAAGGTATCTGTAAAATTTAACATAATATAAAATACATGATAACGCTCGGTTGCCACCATAAACACTTTGTTAAGTTACAAAACACATCCTATTGGTGCTCTGACCTCGGAAATGTCCCTTCAGCCATTCATGTTGTTAATATAGGCTATGAAGGTCTAAATAACCAAATGTTGAGGGTAAAAGTTGGCATATTACATAGTGGAGCCTAAATGTATCTCCCTTTATGGGACACGCCTTCATTTGTTGCTTTTGTGTTCACTTTTAACGTGAATTACACTAACATTCCTCTTCCGGAACCAAATTGAATTAACGGGTGTGTGTATCACCCAGAAGGTCATTTTCGTCGTGTATTACAACTTAAAGCCATCTCTCAGGAGGTTTATGGAAAATGTGTTCAGTTTTTAGGAGTGTATAAAAGTATGAAATTGTATTTTCAAAAATGAAAATATATAAAGCAGAGATTGAAAATAATACATTAACAAATAAATGCTTTAACTAAGCGGCCTCTATTCTTCACGAGTAGAAAGGATGGAATTTGCGTTGATAGCCAAGTTTTTAAACTATAGTTTGATCCAGAGCATCAGTTTACTTATAGGCTAGCGGGTTGCTAGTTGCAATTGTTGCCTTTAGTGGCGCTAATGCGCTCAATACCAACTGCTTACTTTAATTAATTAACTACAGGCACTTAAAAAAACATCTAAAATGTAAATTATATTGTTTGTACGTCTATTTATAATAAAAAATAATTTCATACAATTCTTAATACAAAAACATCCTGTTGCAAAATAATTGAACCAATTGTGAACATCCTATGCGGGCTAATCGATAAAGACTAAGAATAATTTTTTGCTCAGGTTGGTATGGTCTTTTTCGAAAAGTACCCATTGAGTAAATGCACTTGACCCAAGTGTTTGCCAGAGGTCCAGGAAACCCTTTTTTTTTTTTTTGACATCTACTTCAGAGTCTCCGCCATGTTGACGACAGCCGTTGATGAACCAAAATGGCCCTGCAGCTCGTTTTTGAGACAAGGGAACATAAAAAGGTCACACGCAGCAGATCCAGAATATTTGGAGGGTGGAACACACATTTGATGTTTCTGGTCAGATGTTGAGTAGATAAATGCAGCTCAGGGCGTTTTTCTTCAATTTATTCGGCCAGGACGCTCAAAAGTCTTGTAATATTCCCAATTAATCGTTGTTTTCGAAGAGACTTCATGTTGACAAGCCATTCCATGTTAGTCAAAGAACGAAATCACCATGACCTTTCCTGCCACTGAACAACCTTGGTCTTCTTAGGTGTCGGAGAACCAAGTGATTTCCAGACTGAGCTCGCCTGTTGCTTTCGAGATGTGATGCTGAAATAATGATGTAATTCAGACATGCATCGCCATGCTCCAGCGCTGAAGCTCCCCAATACACGTCCAATCGCACTATGCGCGCCCATCTGGCACAGACGCGTCTCACAGGTAAGAGGTTCTGCAGAATGATGAACGCACCACCATGGGAAATCTATAACATATCTACCAGTCTATCCACTGTTATTCGTCGATCTTTTGAATACTGAGGCGGCTGTGTTAATCGTGATCTCGTCACTGCAGTAGTTGGAGCACCTGGACCGCCCTGCTTTGTTGTTGAAACATAGCTCCTCTTGAAATTCTTTAAAATACCGAAATGGGGCTAATTGTGGCAGAATATCATCGTCCTATGATTTCTGTAACGTCGCATACGTTTCTGCATATGGAAGCAAAGTTTCAGAGCAACGCGAAGCGACTCCATTTTACGCAGCCGAATGGCAAACCCTGGCGTCCGATAGTAAGATGCATAAGTGTACGCCCCCAATTTTTTCCACCAAATACGTGGGATCTGTTTTTCTATTAAATATTTTCATTACCGTATATCCACAGTGCGATGAGAAAAAGAATCATTCTCAATCTTTATCAACTATCCTTCATATAAATGAAACTGTTTTTTTCAGAACTACCCGAAACACACGATCAAATCTGCTTCTGTAACACAAAGTTCAAAGTGAGAGAATTCGATCGCTCAAAAAATGGCGATCAGAAGCATGCAAGAGGAATGTGCTAAATAAAAATTTCTACCCTTCTTACTATGTTTTATGTCGATAAAAATAAACAATTAAATGTCCAGCGGGGGTGCAAGATCTGAGTCTGAGAAGTTGCTGATTTGGTTTACTCATATTTACGGACGCTCTTTAACATATCAGGTCATCAGCGTCCCATTCAAATCAGGGCGTGAAATGTCTGTAAATTTTGCTCAGAGGCCTCTTCCTTCAGGCTTGAGTTTCTTTCACTTGCCGTAAATCTACGACATAGGACCCACGGTAATCCATCGATCGTGGCCTGGATTGATCCCACGATACAACAAGCATGGTTACCACTACACTACCAGAACAGATGTGTCTGAGAGGTCCTCATTAATGTGGCAGCGTGGTATCTGACATATACGTGTGCAGATGAGCTGTTCAAGGCGCGCGCTCGCCTTCTTCTGATAGCCAGGAGTACAGGGGCTTATGGCGATCCACCGAAACATTGACGGCACCATCGGTTGCGATGCGACTTTTGCGTGTGCCACTGCAGCCAGTATTGAACACCGTGTGTAATCTTAGTAAATATATGAATAGTAAAAGCTACTATTACACTCTGTGCTTTTTTGTTACAACAAAGAAGTAAACGCCTATTTTCTTCTTTCTAAGGTGCAGGTCTGGTTATCGAGAATCTAAAGATAAACTTTTTTTAAATAGACATCTCTAAAAAAAAAAAAAAAAATCTCTAAGCTACTCTCAAAATTGTAGCTTATAGTCCTATAGAGGAAAAAAAATCAAGTAGAAATTCCAAGAGATAGATGGATGTTAGTAATCCTCATACATTCAAAGTCTTGCCGAAATATTTAACTCATATTTTTAATGCGAATGATCGTTAAGAAGAAAAGAAAATGAGCCTAAAGTGGAAATGTATACGGGAGAACTGAAAACAGTTCGTCCCAAAAGAAAAAATCATAGCTTTGTTAAAAATAAAAAGACTAGATAGCAATGTCATTCGATTGCACAACTATTAAAGGTAGCAAATGGGAGAATTCATTTAATAAAAAAACAGAAATTCGAAAAGAAACGCAGCTCGGCATAACTATCTGTTCACTAGAGAAGAAAGACCACCACGAGTATCCTTTCGCAATATATCATTTCATCTCCTATATCATTAGTGTCGTGCTTCGGTAGTAAAAACGGGCGTTAAACACTATTAAAAAAAAACTAGAGATGAAGATATTCCTTCGTAAATAAGATAGATATCAGCGTATGGTTGACACGAACATTGCACATGGCGGCAAAGGGAAGGGAGGTCAGATTGGATTTCATAGAGTCTGGTCACAGCAACAGTGCCGAAAGTGTGTGAGTCGATTGGTAGTCTGTATCTTGGATAGCTATGCAACGTTCAGAGTTGCCTTTACCGTGGTTGAAGCCTCGGCAAACTCGCGTCCATGGAAGGAGAGCTTTCATGTTTACTGATTACTTACCCTAAGCTAAACAAAAGCAGAAATTAATTATAGACAATCTGATTAAGAAATATCAATTAAGGAATGCATATTTTAAAGCTGGTGGGCTACACAGAAAGAGTAACACTAACAATATGTGAATAATACATCTTATTCCTCCATGGAAACCCGAATGACAATATGCCAGCTGTATTATTTACACGTTAAGGATTAAGGAAAACATTTCTAACTCACCCGTCATCCATCGAAAGGTATTTTCAGTGTTTTATGCAAGTGAAAGGGGTCGTTGTAAAGAAACTTTCGTTTAAAAAGATGTGAGGTGATTTATTTTATGTTTAGGTATTAGCAATAATAGTGTTCATTGTTGTGAGGTCAGCTGTTGTGAGAAACATTAATTTATATTACTCTTAATCTATAATGCGTTCCCTGTTGCTTCTATCTCGATGTAAACAAATACATGTATCACTCCGCGGTGTATGGTTAAGAGTACTATTAGTACTACAAACATTTGATGCAACGTATTTAATTGTTAGCTCTAGTCCTAGATCTAGTCGTCCTAGAGCCAATGAGAAAAGTGCTGCAACACGTGCAAAGTAGCCCGTCTAAAGTATCTGACAACTGATTCTGAATAGATTAAGTTAATTAAAGATAGATTAATGCATTATTTTGTTTGGGTGTTAATGTGGTTGGCTTTCTTTCCTATAGCGCACATATTTTTTATTTTTTTTTCATTTTCATAAGTCGCAAATTGTCATCTAGCAGCTAAACCATGAAGTACTCTCCATTTTATTGGTTATGTTGAATGCTATGCTGTTTCAGATATAACTGAGGTCCTCCTGCACGGTGCCATTCTGCTTTACATTTCTACAAACTAATCTGCGTAAGAAAGTAGTACCGTGTGGATGGTTACAATATGTGTTGAAATACCCAATTCTTTGTTCCAATACTTTCTGCAAAAGATGCTTTGCAAGGAGTGTCTGATATCTGCAGTTTTCAGCAGACTTATGGTAAAAGAGGTACCCAAGTTCATCAGAGATTATCCTGTTCGCTAACTCTTCGAAAAACTGCTAAGGGAGACCGAGATCGTTAAGGCGCGGACTCGTGAGGGGAAGGTCTGAGGTTCGATTTCCGCCAGGACCATCCTCCCTGACAGACTTTTTCCAGGTTTTCCTCAGTCCTCATAAATGGCAAATGTCAGGGAGGTATCCTAAACTTAGGCCTGGAACACTTCCTTCCTTTGAAAATAATTCTTCCCCAATTTATCATTTCATCATCAGTGTCACCGCCTGTGATGCCTCAGTAGTTAAAATGGGCGTTAAACACAATTAAAAAATTCTTCGAAATCATGGAATTTGGCGAGGATTACTTAATTAACATTGAATTATGATTGGAAGGTTTGATTTCTAATTAATTAATTATTCTGGATAATTTTAAGGTAAGGTATTCTTCATTAATTGATTACTTTGAATTGATAGGCGGTGGATTTTGATTGGACATTTGGAAGGATTTATAGTGTTAATTAACGAAGTGGACAGATGTTAGCTGGACCGGCTGTTTTGGAGTTCCTCCCTGTCGTTGCCCAGCTCGTAGATCTTGTCTGTCGGTAAATGCCTCGGCTGAAGTAATCTGAAATCACCACTTCTGGTTCCAATCAACTGGTACAACTCACGCAGTAACTCAACGCCAACTAACTTGAAGTCTAAACGCCAACTACCCTGAAGTCTAAAGGCCAACTATTTTGAAGTCTAAACACCAACTAACTTGAAGTATGAACGCCAACCACTTTGAAGTCTAAACGCCAACTAACTTGAAGTCTAAACCTCAATTAACTTGAAGTCTAAACGGCAACTACTTTGAAATCTAAACGCCAGCTAACTTGAAGTCTGAACGCCGACTACTTTGAAGTCTAAATGCCAAATAACTTAATCGCTTTAAAAAATGGACTCTTTATACAAACGTTGATCAACAGTTTGGACGCCACGCTACTGTTTGAATTTGACTGGCAGAAGCTTCTGGCAGCTTTCTCTTAAATCTGTCTAATCATCTCATTGACTGAAAATCTCTCCGATAGAACCTTCTAAAAATCTGTATAAAGCTAGACTTCTGAATGGCAACTAAGCTTTCCCTAACACGTCTGCCTATTCGTCTTGAAAACAGCCTTGACGTAACCAGAGTTTATATTTACAGAAGTGTAACTTTTTAAAGGTTCCCCTAAAAAAAGATGCTTTCGCTGTCACATTTACCAAAGTTACCAGCTTTTTGTTTGCTTCAACGAACGTTGTACCTTTAAAGATCACACAATGCACGGTTTCGATACAATATACAAAAGTAAACCTTGTAAGAGGCTCCAGGCTGGCTGCAGGCCTATGACATTTCAAAACGGCACAAGTAATTTCTTTACAGATGTAACATCACATATTACATATTACACACATTGTGAAGCTTTTGATATTATGTACAACTGTTAAATCAGTCCTCTAATTTCATATTATATACATGCACTTGTTCAATCAAAATTGTTTTCAAGAAGTCCGTGATGTCTTCAAATGATGTTAATTATAACTTTTTGTACATTGAATTTGATTTGATTTGATTTTTTATTTGAAGGTAGTTTAATTCCTACATAATTTTTAATTTTAATTTTGTTAATATTAGTGGGTCTGGTATTATTTATATAGAAAGGAACACACATTACTGATCAAATTAAATGTAATAAATCTTTCTAATAAGGCTTATTATCACTGTGGGGGTTGAAGTTAAATATTCTGCTTCAAACACTTCCCTTTTCTTTTCTTAGTTATGCCAACAGTAAGACCAGGTATCAGAAGCATCAAAGTTAAATGTGTTTACACTGCTGAGTATCACATTCACATGCTTTTTAATTCCTTCTTCCAGGCGATACTTTCCTTAGCCAGCTAACCCGTTTCTGTTTATGTTGCATCTTACTCCTCTTGCTGATTTGCATAACTGGTCTGGATAACGTGAATGGTGAAGAAAACTGACGATGCATTGAAATTGAGTTTCCTGATCTCTTGCACCTTGTCCAGCCATTAGTTGTTGTGACCACCCAGGATATTTCGTAGCTTCAGGAAGTTATTTACTGACCTGCCAATTATTATTCTTAGTATTTCCGGACAAGAAAGTCTTCCTTTGTAGACTTTAATGCCTTGCTGGAACTGTTTTCTTCAAAATACAGCAGATGCAAGTTATATCTCTCCGTTACTGCAATGTTATGTTTTTTAATCCTTTAGTAACACCAGGTGTCATGCCAGTCCTGATACTGTCAAGGTAAATATTAACTTCAAAGTCATTTATATCAATTTTGCATTATTTATGTTTATGTAACAAGTTGGTTTCGTGTCAAACTTTATGTATTCTGTCATTACACAAGAGAAAACACGCTGTTCTTATCACTTATTAAGGGGCATATTCACCTTCGAAGTTTTGGTGAAAATAATAGTTCCTTCTCTGTTTGTATTCAGCATAAATCTCCGTCAATCGATGTCCTCTTACTTACGACTAAATTTTTCGTTTCTGAAGGCTAGCTCAGATTTCGAACCATAATTTAGCGGGAACTTTCCCAGGCCCCAGTAACCCTGACGCCCCAGCGCTGATTATGTTCGCTATAATTGCAGCTATTACGGACGCCACAATAAGAATATGTGTATTTGCAAACAATGGACATATGCAAATGTAAAAATAGTAAAACATCAAAAGAACGAGGTCAAGTGAATGAAAGAACGCGGTGTTTATTATTACAAGGCTGCATGTTAATGAAATAGATGAGTGGAAGTTGCCATCATATCAATATTCTGGTTAAATGACAAAGGACAAATCTGTAATCCATATATTATATCTACATACTTCCCATGGCAAAGAAATTTGCTCACCAGATCTTATTATAAAAGCTGTGAAGTTTACAAGTTTAAGAGTACCCACCCAGTCTTGCGCTGTGTTTAAGGCTGGCCAACACAAATGGCCGAGGTCATTAAGAAACGGGAGGAGGGGCTCATGGGTTCGATTTCCGCTAGGGCCATCCTCCTGCGGTTTTTCTTAGTCCTCATAAATGACAAATGCCGGATATGTGCCCTAAAGTTACGCATGGAATGCTTCCTTTAAAAAATCCTTTCTCAATTTATCACTTTGTCTCAAGTATCATCAATGTCCGCCGCCTGTGATGTCTCAGACACTATTATTTAGCACCGAGTCTCATCTTCAACTTAAAACAACTCAGCTTTCTTTCTTTAAGGGTTGACGTTTCATGCTACTGGTCGAGACGATGCCGATTGAAATGTATCCGGGGTCTATCGGAGCCTGAACGTCTTTCCTGAGTGAGAAAAGAGCTCCCATATCCATACGTCCCAGTTTACACAGGTTTTTAAAATTAAGTCCCTGTGTCTCGGTAACTTTTCCTTTTTTTAATATTCATGCCGATTATTATTGGTATATTGTCTATGAAAGCAATTTCATGCCTCAAATTGATATGAATATGCCATTTGACGTGCTCACCGTATCTCACCACAGCGTACACAGCATAAGAACCTCAAAAGACAGCTCTATATTGCTGCCTGGATAATATTACGAGGGTTGCTCAATAAAAAAAATATCCTAATTCTTTTATAGGGTTATTTCCTGCGCTAAATGTTAAACTGGAGATGACGCGTATAAAAAGTTACAGGGGGCCCATGGAAACTTTGTTCTTCCCTATAGCATAGCTAGAAAATAGTTTAAATTTTCTAGAGAGGGAAGGCAAACAGTTTCAGAGGAAGGTGTACTCGATGCTCCAGTTTATATAACATAAAGAACACTTTCAGAAATTTTGAACATTTCACTGGGTGCTGATAACTGAAAAGTTGCACATGAGAGGTGTTTGCGAACGGTGGGTTCCAAGACTGCTGATTCTCGAACAAAAATACATTTTTTCACACAGTTACAGGAAGGTGCGGGGCGTCTTTAAAAAATAATCATTACTGATGAAGCTTCACAACATTTCGATCTTGGGATGGGAAAAAAATGTGGTTGCTACTGCTGGAAAAGTTATGGTCATCCCATTTTTCGATATTCAAGGAACGGTTTATCAGCATGTCATACCTGCACACAAAACTGTGACTGAGCTATACTACAGATTCTGAAAACTCTGAAGGACAAGCAAAAGTCCACATGTCTGCAACAAGCGGGTTACTGCACCATGATAATGCATGGCTGCCCCATGTGATTTCCCCCCCCCCTCCACCAAATTGAAGAAACACGTGGGAGGGAGGTAGAAGCACTGATGAATACTGTGGAGACAGTTCTGAAAGACCTGTCAAAAATGGTGTGCAGTATGTCTTTTAAGGTTATTAGAAACGCTGGGATAGGTGCTTGGCATTCAACGGGGACGACTCTAAGAAAGACCATAAAAAATAGGATGCCATATAGTAAAGATATATTGTAAAAAAATATGATCTTTTTATTGAACACCCTTGTACATGACCTCGGCAGATTTTGCAAATGTCAGGCGTTCTTATTTCAATCATTCGCCTTCGAAAAAATTATAACCTTGTTATTTCCGCATTTCTCTACCATATTGCTATTAGTATGTAACCAATGTGTCTTAGGTTTGTTTATTTACGCACTTAAGCTCTTGTTTGTATGTGTGCAAATATGCATGCATGCATGCAAAGTCGTCTTAAGTAAACCCCTACTCACGGAGGATTCGAACCTGCGCGCTCCACTTTTACAGCTGGTATGGGTCTAACGCCCTGATGGAGGTGGCATATGTGGTGTCTAAATGACAAGGGCATTCGTAAACTTACAAACCTCTTCCTTGTAATCTCAAACTTCCCAAGTTTTACAAATAAAACTTATTTATTGTTGTACTTGCTGAACTGTCACTCTTTATGTTTTCAAAAAGTGCCAAATACAACACAACGATAAGAGCTGATAATGGCCTTCCGCCGGCGAGATTAAGAATAGCCTTTACATGTAGTTACCAACATAGACCGGAAGCTCAGGCTTTAAAACTTGTACGTAAAGCACTTAAATATATATAGGCAGCAATCAAGACGTTGCACACTATTATTAACAACTAAAATTAATTTAAAAGTAACTATTATACTTTTTCAAAAAGAATTTTTTTCATTGTATTATCTGAAGTTGTATGTATTCCCTTTTTTTATAATAACAACAAACTTTTAAGCACCAACATTACTAGTAAAGAAACAATCACAAAAACACGGGACATTGTGTGCAAAACAACTGATCTTTCTTCTCAATGCTTTTGTATTAATAGTGTGCAGGTTGTAAAAAGAAACTCTACCGCCATGAGTGGCCGAGGTCGTTAAGGCGCGAACTCGTGAGTGGGAGATCTGGGGTTCGATTCCCACCAGGACCGTTCCCCTTATTGAGGGTTCCCAAGTTTTCCTTAGTCCTCATAAATGGCAAATGCCGGGGAAATACCCTAAACTGAGGTCTCCGACGGTTTTATGTGGGGGAGGAAGGAAGAAAAGGATGGGTTTTAATTAATTAGAATACTCATAATATTTGTAGAATCAATGACGTTCTTCTTCTCTCCCGCCGCTGTCTTGATGTGTCGCTAGGTCACAGCTAGATTCAGCAGAGCGCTGGAATTTGGCGACCTTTTCTGATCAACGGGGGAAAGAGTTGGGAACTAGGTAATGTATGAAAACAAATCTTAAAGCTGGAGATGGCACAATTTATTTGCTTGAGTCGCTTGTTCAAAGTTAAGGGTCGCCTTTTTAAGTTCTGTTGAGTGGTTCTTAGATCACACTTGCACTATAACCGAACTAATTGTCTATCATTCTCTCCGGATAGCTAAAACACAATGTGTCCTCACATAACTAAACTCACACTCTGTCCTAATAGCTAAAAACTCACTCTCCGTCCTGATAGTTAAAAAAGCTCACTTTTTTCTCGGATGGCTCAATTCTTCCCCTCCCTGAACCTCGAAATCCCCATCTTTTATCAAATATTCCCTCGTCCGGTCGTTTGACCATCGCCTACCATTTGGAACTATTATTATTTAATAATTTCTCTATTGGCCGAGGGGTGTGCATATACTTTTCCTAAGATCCCTGATTGGACGTTCCTTAGGCCTTAAATTTAAGTTACTTTCCCCTTTGGCTCCCTTATGTCGGGAACTCTGGTTTATTTCACTCTCATGACTTGTTTTTAGTATGTTTCGCCTTTAGATGTTAACTAAGCTCTAAACTTTTCCAGAAAATTTAAAGAGTGATCTTATTTTTTTTTTTTTTTTTACACAAGGGCTCTTGCAACAAGATATACAAAAAGAGGCACATGGTCATCTGTTTTTTTGTCCTCCCCAAAACACATTCACAATCGACATTTTCTGGTTTATTTCTAAAGCTTCTGTCCTCCCGTTTTTTTTTTTTTTTTTTTTTTTACTCTCACTACCCAGGGAATACACAATAACAAATACACAAATAACTTAATTACTAATATGAATACACATAAATTGTACTTATATTATTGTAACATATTACAATTACATATATATATATATTTATAATATATGTAATTGATTATGCTGATTACAGTGGTATTTTAATTGGGAGGCATCTCATAAATACTGCTTCAGACCTGAAACGTTTCCTTCCTTTAAAAAAAACCCTTTCACAGTCTATCATTTCATCTCATATATCATCAGTGTCCACCGCCTGTGATGCCTCAATAGTGAGGGCTAAACACTATTAAAAATTCCCATCCATTGTTGAGTTGACAAAGAACGCGGTATTTCAAGACAATGGTGTTGGAACCTGGCATCTTAATGAACATTTACGACGGTGAATTATTATAATCGGACAGAACCAAGCCGTGCTGTAACTGTAATGGTTATTTTTTCAAGTCCTTAATGCAGGACCGGTTTTTCAGGTGCCGTAGGTACACCCCGGTATGTACGTAATTATTAATGTCATGGTTTTCCGCGTTTAAATCAAATTTAAACTATTTACGAATGCTGATATACGAATTTATTGTTATGATTGCTATACTTGTATTCCATCAGAACGAATTAGACTGCACTTGCTACCTGTTCATAGCGATTGCCATGACAGCGGTAGACGCTTGCTTTATGCTCCGAGATAGCACGTACAGCCAAAACTGAGAGTTGGACAGTGGACAGGATATGTTTGTCGTTGATTCTGCTCCGCTTTTATAGGAAATCAGGATGCTCGAGTGGGGTGAGCATTCCCAGCTTGCTAAATATACTTTTTGAGACTTTGTGTAATCTTACATTTACAGATACAGTGCTTTAGTTACTTGATTTATAGTCTGTAACTACAACAATGCAACTTTTGGATTGCTAGCATATTACTTTAATTGCTTTTGCTTTTAACTTCAGCCACTGAAGTGATAGGTATGGTACTACTGTTTGTAGCTTCGGTTTTCGGTGCCATTCCGGTGTATAATGTGCATTATCGCATTTATTTAAAGTGAGGTACAAACGGTGAATCTTATGCAAGTACGTCAATAAACTAATAAACACTTCATTTTCCTATAATGCACCTAATGTAATGTTTGTTATGTTGACATGTCGGCTCTCTGTTGTGTAATAAACTAAAACACTGAATACATATAATTGTGGGCAATGTTTTAAAATAGATAGTTTATTCATTATTATTATTATTATTATTATTATTATTACTACTACCCAGAAGCCATAAGGAATGTATACTCGGATCGCCGTAACATTGAACTTGACTGTATTAGTTCATGTAATGTTGGCTATGCTGCGACGTTGAGCATACACCGCTGTTCAACTGTTGATATTGCAGAGTTTTGAATTTAGACAAGTAAATGTATATTAAGTGTCCTTAATAATGAGTTAATTTGATCTAGAATTATTTATAACAACAACTAAATTGTTGAAATGTAATGTAAACTTAATAAAGAGCAAACTTTTAACAGATGAAAGATTTACTGCCTAGACATTTTCTGGTTATTTCATGTAGGAAAAAGCTTCGAGCCATTACAATATATACTTTCTCTAAGAGCATTTTGCGTTCATGTAACATCCCGGCGTAAAGGATTGAGTATGACTCTATGAACTAGTCTGTAAATGACTTCTATGGGACATTTTCTAACTACTACAAATTAACTGCTTCAGTGAATATTTATTGCAGTAACTACATAGTAGAAACACGATAGAAATCGGCTACAAACACACAATAAGTAAACTCGGCAACACAGTAGCTTTCACATCACGACTGACTGACCGACCGATGATGCTACTTTGTGATTCATTCAGAAGGTGCCACGGACAGCGCTCCTCATTTGTTATCATTAGTATTGTTTAATGAAGTGTGCTTTCACCCAACTTATTCTGTGTATATTTAGGTCAGATTTTCCTCTTACACCCTCTACTCTGGCTTTTCAATGCGGATGACGTATTAGCTCAGAGTAAGAACATAACGTACTTACTAGCTCCTCTCCCGACACCTTACACAGGTAGAGGAATGGAGTGAGAAATGTTGCATGTACGTCAGCTGTAAAGTGTCCTCACTAAGTGCCGCAGATTAGCCAATCGGGGGCTCTGAGTATGCATGGTCAGTTGATCTCCTGGGAAATCGGGTCAAATATCTAGAAATTACTATGGATCAGGGGCTAACATTTAAAGATCATGTGCGTAATCACATTTTTAAATTGAAATCAGTCCCACTTAAAATTAAACTGCTAATTTATAAAGTTATTATTATGTTATGTGCAAGTGAGGTTTGGGGTTAAACAGTTCCAACTTACATTTCTATTTACAAAAGGCTCATAACAAAGCCTTAAGGAGCATTTTCGATACAGAGTTTAGATTTTCATCTATTTTTTTACTGAAACTTTCGGCCTAAAGTTTATCGTTGACGCCATTAGGAGGAAGGTACCGCTTTATGCCAGCCACCTAATAGACTCATACTTGTGATTACAATCTAAGGGGTAGTCAGAAGTACATGCAAAGGGATATGTTTGGTTCTGAATGACTGTAAAGAGTGCAAGAAGCCCCCTTTTAATCAAAATTCCTTTGTACCAGTTACTAATCTATTGTTTCCTTTCCCTGCCGACACCTCGCTGATCTGTCGATGGACTACGGTAGTACATTTGAATTGCAGGTTAACTAGGTTGCTTTGGCCATGGTTGAACCTTGGATGGGGGCCAGATGCGTAAGCAAACAAGTGAACCCCATGTATGTTGGCATAGTAAGTGCCTGAGGTAGCTTTTACATCCTCTCCGTTTCATCAACCTTCCGACATACAAGATAGACGTGTAATGGGAGTAAAAGCCACATAGTGGCTAGGCGTTCCCCAGAACCCGGCACCATAATTGTCTCCTAAACCCAAGATCGCGGGTTCGAAACCGGCCAGGGTCGATGGATTTTTTCGGGGCGTAAAAATCCTAAGTGTGGCTTCCTTCGGAAGGGAAGTAAAGCCGTGGGTCCCGTGTCGTACATTTACGGCACGAAAAAGAACCTCAAGCCTGAAAGAGAGGCCTCTGAGCAAAATTTGTCGGCCTTTCACGCCCTGAGTTGAATGGGACGCTGATGACCTGAGCTGTTAAAGAGCGTCCATAAATAAATCATTCAAAAAAAAAAAAAAAAAAAAAAAAAAAAAAAGGAACCGGGCTCCTTCACAACAAGGAATCGGCTCGCAAAGACGCACTGAAAAGATTGGTGTCAGGTGCACAGTTTCAGGGTTTGTAGGAATTACAGTTAATGTTCGTGTACGGAGATATTGAAAAGAGGCGCGGAATCTCTGTTCCTGGATGCAATAGCCGAACACTGATAAACTTTCATGCGGCGATGTTACCCACGATTCTGGGAAATTAAGATTTTGTTGCTTGTGTGTTTTTATAAGGGTTTTTATAAGGGTTTGCAGCTATTCGGCACAAACGCTGCATCATTGGTTATGTGTTGTTACGCTGCGGGGCTCGCTTTGTATTGTTATATAATGAAAATAACTTGTGTTTTGACTCCACTGGATCTCTACATGTAATCCACATCCCCCTAGCTCCGGGAAAAAAAATAAAATACTTATTCTCAAGCAGTGCCTTGTGGGTATATTTTTATACTAAAACTTTCTAGTAGATACTCAATTGCATCTACATTTTATGTCACGAGCCGCCACTGCAAAAATGCAAACTGAGATTGGAACCTCAGAAACTGCTCGCTCGCAATGAAACCGAGAATTTTATGAAAGTCTTTCTAGGAGGATAAACATATTATTAGCCATAAAACTTCCTTTATAAAATGAAATCTGCTAAAGGTTCTGTACGGCAGATGCATTAGAACAAACAATAATTATTTTTATTCCCGCCATTGAAACACTAAACTGTAACAATAGAAAAATTGCAGTAGATCCTGAAAGTGTGCCCATTTTGTACGATTGACCGTTTACTATGTAAGAAGCAGAGAGGGCAGCTCCATAAGTTTCCGTCCTAACCTTTTTCTAGGTATGATAAAGACAAAAACTATATTTCACTTTTTAATATAGTTATCCTTTATTGCAATACACTTCCCAATCTTTGAATTAACACCCCCCCCCCAAATAGTCAGATATCTGGTCTGCTAAATGGGCATAAACAGCATCCACCACTTCTTTGTCACACTTAAATTTCCTTCCTCGAAGGTCCTTCTTGAGTTTTGAGAAAAGAAATAGTCACCGGGTGCTAGATCTGGGCTGTAGGGTGCATGGTCGATCTCCTTGAAGCCACATTTCTTCACAGCTTCCTTTGCAACAAGAGCTGTGTGCACAGACGCATTGTCGTGAAGAAGGCACATACCGCCATTCAGCTTTCCTCGCCTTTTCTCTTTGATGGAAGCACGTAGTCTGTGCAGTAGGCCAGCAGAGTACTCTCCATTTACTGTGCTGTTCCTCTCCTTGAAGTCAATGAAGAGTATTCCTTCACAGTCCCAAAAGATTGCGGCCATGATTTTCTTGGTCGATTGAGTGACCTTGACCTTTAGAGGCGGTGCTTTGGCAGGTTTACGCCACTCACTCCAATGATTCTCTTTTGAACAAGGGATCATAGTAGAGGACCATAGTTTCATCTCCTGTAACAACAGTTTCCAGAACTTTTCTCTCGCTGTCACAGCAGAGCTCCAAAAATGCCTGACAACAGATGATTCGTTGCTGCTTTTGGACTGAGAAAAGAATTCTAAGCATCCATCTTGCACTAATCTTATTCATGTTTAAATGTTCATGAATGATTCGAAGGCTGTTGTTTTAGAAAGGTCCAACCTTGTTGCTATTTCTGTAACTTTGAGCCGCCGGTCTTCCATAATTTCTCCTTCCACAAGAGCGATGTGTTCTCTTCTTTTGTAAAGAGCTTAATAACAGGTCGGTACTCCATTTTGAACATGTCACAATCTTCTACACATATCCTTCTTTATGCAACTTTATCTGAACAACTGAACAGTAGAGCGGAAGTTACAACTGCAGTTATTTACTTAACAGATAAGGTATGACATCAGATAAGACTTTTGTGAAGGCGATAATCCTTATCGGCGAGGCCGGAAACTTATGTACCTATCTTTGTACATTTATATTCGTTAATTCTACACTGATGGACATAATTTATATAAGAAGATGTTGGTAGCACCTAAGGTTTAAACAGATAAAATGTTGCTGCGTCGTGACAAGGGGGGGGGGGCATGTACCGGCAAAGCTGTCAATTTGGGAATAGGCTTTACTTAATGTACCTCACGTATTAAAATGTTACTCAAGAGTTGCTTTATAATACATAGTCTTTCAAAATTCACTTCAAACTTTAAATCGTTATAAATATAATTCATGTGGTGGGAAGGGGAACGTGTCCGCCGTTCTCTTGTTGTCCTACACCATTATTTCTACATTGTCAGACACACAATGTCTTAGAAATGTTCAAATTTCTCGCAAGAAAGTATTTTTTCAGTTGCTATAGAAATGCTGGGTGTACCATGAAAATCCCACGATCAAAAGTCAGCCGCATTAAATCTGGAGGTTCGTGAAGGCCTACTGATTGTATCTCTAACATATGTGTAATTAATTGTTCTGCAGGAGTGTAGATGTGGGGCGGTGCGCCATCTTGCGTGAAGATTTGCGTTATTCAGGTCATTTTGGGATGACCAAGTTCTGTTACCAACTGCAGTAGCGCTCCCCATTTACTGTAAATGTTTGAATCATCACATTATTTACTTCTTCACAGAAATACGAACCTGTAATGCATTGTAAAGTGAAATCATCATACAGTGACTTTGAGATCATGAAAGCCTTGTTGGATTAAATACCGGTTGTCTTTTTCGGAAAAAAAAATTCCGCAATTTGATGTATTTACTCCACTATTAAGAAAGAAGCGTGTGCTTCATCTGTCCGGAAAGCTTCAGCGTCAATTTTAATGTGAATCTTTGCTAGCCCCAAATAAAACAAAATCATATATTCCCCACTTGTTACTTTCTTTGACTGCAAACACTGGTGTAAGTTTATGTGGATGCAAATTAAGATGTTTTCAAACTGTGCTATTATCCATTTAAAATACTTTTAGATGTTAATAATAATAATAATAATAATAATAATAATAATAACGTTATATTAGTTCATAATATTATATTTCATGGCGCGAGCAAGTATTTTAATTTTAGTAATGCAATTAATTGCATAATATTTAATCGAGTTTTGTGTGATTTTTAGCACACCAGACTTATAAATAATATTAATAAAATAAACTGACCATTTTCCAATGAATTACTCTAAAGTCAATGCCTTCTTTTATTTAACATATAACGTCATTATATCCTGAAGCTTATTTCGCTAGTCAATTGTTATTGTACTTAGCGAAGATAGATTTACCGCAAGAACTTTTTATGCATAGTATGTGGTCGGAGGCCGAATATTATATTATGTATTACAGTGTTATGTTTATTTAAGGGCGCTCTTTAACATCTCTAGTCACATGTATTCTGCAATGAAGATGAATGAAATATGGTTTTCAATAATACATATATTGTATTCAAATCTAAATTGGATCTTACGTCATAGTTATATTTGTCGAGACTAACCGAAGCCAGTAATCTATTTCTTTCTACGTGCTTTCTTTTGTTTCAAGGGTTTTATGTTTTTATTGCTCACATGAACACTGAAAATAGCAAATTTAAACCATATAATTCTTTATAAAGTACATAATCATTTAACTTTATTTTTTACTTGAAATCAATGTACCTGATAAGATTTATGTAAGAGTTTTAGAGAAACATCTAAAAGGAAATATAATTCAAACTCATAGAAATTGTAGCCAATTGGTAAGGTATTCATTCACACATTAAAGCATATAGAAACGACATCAAATCAAATGAAGTTTTGTTACAATAAAACATGGATGACATTTATTTCTGGTTTTTCTCCTACAGATGGCTCTGATTATTTGGAGAGATGGCATAATTAAATATAAATTCAGAACATTTATTATTCTTTTTAAATAAATATCAGACACGTGTATGTCACCGAAAGCCTAGTAATAATTGTCAAATGCAAGCATTGCAAAACATTGAAGTTATTTTTTATAAGAGAGTGTAATTATATTCAAGGATAGAGTGAGATTGATTGAGTTATGAAGGAATGTAATTAATTGTTTTGATTATTGCTTCTCAGGGATGATGATTTTCTTCTTCTTCTCTCTGATGATTTTCCGTTGACTTATAATTGCTCCAACTAGGCCCTTAACAAGAGATTAACAATTAGATTTCTGATGTCGTGCAATGAAACACTATTTGCTGACAAAGTCTGTTCCACTTTAAGAAACCAACCGTTAGTCCTAGGGGAATTTCTTGTGTTATTAAAACCACTTTTGCACTGACCATAAGCTTCCTAATTATTTCACCAGCACTATTTAAAACGCTACGAACCTTCCTCCTCAAAGCTGGTCTCTAGCAAACTTTAATGTATACTATGATACTGGTAGCGACAATACCTCGATAATCCGATAAACTTAATAAATCTGCTACGGCTGAATAATAACACTCTTAATATAACTTACGCCACTGATCACGAATACTCATACAGCAACAACTAAGTGCTTGAACTGCCCACAACTCGAACTAACAACTGCAAGATCTGAAAAATATTCTTGAACTAATCTGGGCCGCAAAATTTCAATCTTAAATAAACTTGTCAGTCCGTAGGTCTCCCGAAGCTATCTTTATTCTTTCAAAATATTACTTTATAAAGATCTAGAATATTTTATTTAATCTAAGAATTTCTATTTGATACTGAAGTATCATAACGTCCATCTAATCTCTCTCTTATTGGCTATGATGTCTACGTACTCTCAGCATGTGACGGACATGCTGAAAGGTTATTGCCTTGTCTTTTCATCCCTGTAGCTGGAAGATATTTATTACGCTTTCCTTACCTAATATAATAAAATCAAAGCTCTCTGTCTAACAAGATACTAAGGAAACATTGTCACTAAGATCCTGATTTAGAATTTTCCAAGTAATAGCGGTTCTTTTCTGCATATATAAGAATATTATTTACGATAGGCAACAGGCCTCCCTGCCCAAATTTACAGGTCAATTTTTATGTCTAGGATGGATTACTGCACTCTGGTACGAGAAAATAACATTTACACACAATGCTTCAACACGTGATCAAAAATTAAAATGATACTACAATCATGATTAAAATAGGAACGTTACATAAAATTAATTAATGTGTTCATTATAATTTACATGGGGATGATAATTAATAAATTCTACTTCAATATTTCTATTGGTGCTAAAATTTAAGTCACCGAATTGGTGGCGGTTATGTTGGCACTATCTACTTCTGTAATTAATGACTGCGACTACTTTTCTGGTTACGTAGGCTAGGGTAATAATACAAAATGTGATGTTGAATCGAATTTCTGTGAATAATTCTGATCAAATGACCCCAGAAGTTCCAAATTGATACTTTTTCATTATTGGAAAATCTTATAAACAAAGTGTTCCATCAAATACTGATGCTAAAACCAATCGCGCGATTATTTCACTACTACTACTACTACTACTATTATTATTATTATTATTATTATTATTATTAAAATACTGCCAAGAAAAGTGAATATGGAAAAAATAGCTCGAGGTGGTATTTTTGCAGTGAAATTTGCTCTTGGATATTGACATATTTTATTTAGTAATTTTGCAGAACACCATTCATTCCCTTTACGACATTCTGATCTCCTTCCACCCCCTTTCATTATCGAGTAATAGGTATCATGTAGTAAATTTTTGTAAAGCGTGGAATATACAACATACGGTTTTCAGGTAAATTATAAAACTAAAACTATTCTCAGCTACTTAACCTAATTTTTTATGTCAGAAGCGTTAGAAATGCTATACTTTCTCAGCTAAACAAAGTAAAAATTTAGAAAAAAATATAAATTAATAGTAGTAATGCTTAAAAATACTTGACCATCGTTCAGAAACCACTAAACAAACAACCAAAGCTGAAAACCAGAGGAAAATGTACCTTAATTAATGAGATGTTCTACATACTTATTTTTAATTTCAATGAAAAATAATGGACTTCTATGTCTGTTCTGAAAAGAAAGATTGCATTTTCTTAGCGTTAACGTTTTAATTAATGAATCTGCAATTTCTACACTTAACAACTTTTCGTTAAATATGTTAGTTGTGGCAATTGCTCCGACATTAGATGAGCTTGTTGTTTAGGAACAACATCAAAGGTGCCGACACAAGCTGTATATACATATTGTGGTTAAAATGAAGATAATGAAACAAAGAACAGTAGGCGATGTTAAAAAGGGCATGGAGACGTTGTTTGTCAATGTCTCGAGGGCTAAACTCGCTACTAATAATTTAAAATAGGAAGTCCCATTTAAAATTCAACACATGGTATTGTTGTAATGCTAATATTCACTTAAAGAAAGCGCTTAGTTATTCATTTGTTACTGTGGTAATTTTATGCAACTAGTGCCATAATGTAGCACAATTATTAACGACTTTAACCAACAATAAAGACTGTTTATAATTTTGGTATACAAATAGTTATTTAGGCAAATAGTTACAGAAGTACAGCTTTAGTAACGAGAAGGTCAAATTAGAATACGACCGGCGGATAAATATACGTTTGATATATTTAATGAAATTTATTTTAAAAATTCAGGAAATAAATGTATTATAAATTGCAGTTTATTCGACTCGATCAAAGCCTCCTTAATCATTTAATTTATATAATTTCAGAATAGTTTTCTGGTAACAAAAGAAATCAACAAACATTGTTACTGTAGCCTCCATTTTAGATATCGCTTTCTCGCTCTAAAAAGTGAAAATGAGGGGAGAAGATGAATTTAATAGTCCACCAGCTGCAATCATACAAGCACTAGAAAAATCTAGAAAACTTTATATGAAAAATTACACGGAATTCAAAGACTGGTATAAGCGTAATGGAGTAAAAATAAATTATGATACTGCATTAACGTATTTCTACGAGAAGTCGAAGGTCATCAAATCATTTAATCTTTGGTCTGAATATTCTATGATCAAACCAACTCTTCTGATTAACGATGACGCTGATATTTGTACGTTCAAAAAACTGAAGGCATTTTTAAAGAGAGAATTCGTTGCTTATCGTGCTAAAAAGTCATACAATTCCTAGAATATCGCCTGATGATAAATGCTTATTAAAAAGTTGTTATTTGCGAAAATATTGTTAATATTAGAAAAAAAACATAATTTCGTTAAACGATGTATTTCCTATAAATATTCAGAATTGCAGTTCAGTCTATTTATTTATCGTTTCCAGGGAATTAAAACCAGTCGCTATATTCTTACAAAACGCAAAACACACCTTTATAAAGACAAGTGATATAGCGATTAGCTTTTGTTGCCAGGACACAATGAACTAATCGTGCACTTTCGTAACAGTAGTAGATAAAAGAATTATTTCTATTCACTTCATTACTTGTAAGAACCACAAGGATATGAATGATTACTTTGGATCTTTAGATTTCTTACCAGCAACAGACCTAGTTTCTGCTAACTTCCTCGCCGAATCCTCATAATTAAGAACTGAACATGGGTCTTCTATTGTTTTCATAACAGTACTGGATCATCTATATTCTAACATTTAATTGTAGAACAATAACTGCAACTTAAAATCGCTGCAGTGCTAATAAAACCATTAATGTGAAGCAAAAAGAAACAAATGAAAATGCAACTCCAATTTTTTGTCAACATATTTCAATTACTGTAAAGTTTTAACGCAGTAAAATTTAAACACATAAAACATTCATTATTACTGAATTGTGGGTTGCTTTGCTAAGTTTCCCTTTGCTGATGATTCAGTTCACAGAAATGACGGCAAGGTTTTTAGAACTGATTCATAGCATTCCTCTGTTTGATAAGAGACGCCTTTCCGCATGAACAATGGGAAAAAAAAAAAAAAAAAAAAATGGAAAAAAACACTTCCAGGAACGGCTCACTTGATTCCTTGAGCTCATAATTCGCGAAGTTAGGCAAAATGCATTTTCTATCTGGGTGGATATATTTAAAGTAAGATAGAAATGAACATATTTCCATATATTTGGGGTCAGTAGGGCCAGTTTTTATTTTGCCTATTTTAAGGTTTAAAACTTTTTTTTTTTTTTTTTTTTTTTTGGCTGCTTTGGATGCTATGAATTTTTTCTCCGACTATTTACGCATTATAAAAAGCACATAAAGAATTTCAATATATCGAAGTGAAAAACGTTATAACAATTAAATGGAATGTTCACCTCACAAAAATATCTAACGAGAATTTTGTTATACTTTTATTTCTTTTCAAGCAGTCAAAACCTTTCCCCTCAACCCATTTACTTAAGTTCTTTATACAGTATAACCTTCATTAGTGAAAGGAATATGTGGTTATCATATGAATAGAGAAGATGAGGTAAGAACTGTAATTTTGAATAGTCCTAGTAACTAGTTGACTATAGTTGTAGCTGATAATATAACTTACGCCTTAGTCCATTGGCGTAAGTTATATTATCGATCTGCAATTCTTTTAAAGTTGTGGTGGGGGTAACTTCTTAGCTGCATAAATGTAACAAACAATTGCAAGCGAGAAAGATGAGAGCGGTACAGCTGTACAATAAACCGTCCCTACAACGTGTTCAGTGCGAAAGTAAGAGACACTAATCTGATTCCCCTATAAACGAATAAACAGAAAATGAACTATACCAGAAACTACTGCCCATCTTTTGCTTACTCGCCAGGACTATTCAAAACTACTTTTCCTTTTCTTAATTAATATTTTCAGAATGTTCCGAAATGTGAATGTTCTGTTGTAACTGGTATGAGTCCTTCCGAAATAGCTTGTTTTAAAATGCTCCAATCACTTCAGTGGAAGTAGAACGTTCTTTTTACAGGATGAAAAATGTTCTCTTTGACAAGCGGCTGACTATGACAGTTGAGACCTGTTGTTGCTTATAACCAAGAGAAGTAAGCTTAGTACTTTAATTATGTGATAAAGAATTAAGTACTTTAAATATCTGTTTTCATTAATAATGAGTGATATACTTTCTGTTTTTACTTTTAATAAATGCCTATTTTAATTATATTACTGCCTATTTTCAGTATTTTAAGTGCATTTTTGCCTGCATATTTTAACCCAAATAAATGCCTGAACTTCTGAGTTCTGATTATGAGTTTCTCGTGATTTTAGTGAGTACAGGTTATAATATAATGTGCATTGGTTGAACACAAAAGTATATATCCGTTTTCGAACCTTCCAAAGCATAGGAAAGACCATGGAAAGATTTTAGTTCTGGCATATTAGGTAACCGGCTTCGTTCTGCATGCTAAGTCTTTTAACATCGACAGCTGCAGTCATGCATTTGGTTTTCCTTAAGATTTCCTACATATTGCAAATACCGAGTGTTCTTAACTTTCACTTAAAAAATAAATTTCGAATTTTAAATCGAATTATTTATCAGAAACAACTGAAAACTTGATCGATGTGGGCTTGAAAGGTCAAGGGGTACTAGTGAAATGTCATAAAGTGCGGAACAAACCCTAATAACTTCGCCCCATCCCACCGAGTTGCCAACATCAATGTCTAATGTTACCGTTTTCGTGTAAACATATCACACTACCTCAAGCTATCCAGTGATTATCCAGCTTTGTTACTGTCTACTGTTGCTTTCGTATATCAGTGATTGAGCACAAATTATCAATATTTCCTGTTTCTCACATTAAGAATATCTTAGGGTGCCTTAATAGATAGATAAAGAATCAATAATGTACTCTCATTTTCGAACCTCATCCCTGTTAGCACTGAAAGAGATTGCAGAGACGTGACAACTTTGTTTCCCTGTGCGAATTCTGATACACCGAATTTCTCACGCGTTATCATGTCAACGTAACACAAATAAACAGCTGCTTCATTGAAAAAAAAAAAAAGGCCACCAAGGCTTGTTCCATATACTATCACTACATAGTGTTAAAATATTCAAGCATTTATGACCTAACATGTAAATATGACAATATGGCTTAAAAAAACCATTACTGACACATATCGTCTGCATACTTTAAAAATTTAACACATTAAAAACAATAATCTTTATTGTTAAATTTTGAGTTTATTTATTCAATCAAGAGAACATCAGCACCTCTTTCTGTGCAACTTATCCTCCTAATCAGTGAAAGAATATTTATTGTAAAAGCACCAGGGCTGTTCAATGGTTACAATTTTATTGCCAATATACCTCATCCCCCTATTTTTTATGATGAAGAGTATGTTTCAAAGACATGTTGGAAACCTTTTTTTTTTTTTTTTTCCCCTCTGATTCTTCAGAATCGCCTTCGTATCCTTCACAGCTTCTGGTGACCAAAAATGCCTCCCACAAAGGTGTTTCTTCAATGTGGGAAATAGGAAATTAGAAAATAGTCACACGGGGCTAAATCTGGGCTATAAGGAGGGTGAGGGACGTACTTCACTTTTATTTCTGTGAGATATTCAGAAATGTGCGGCCAAGCATTATCGTGATTCCACGCCCGGCTTGTTGCACGGAAATGTGGTCTTTTGCGTGTATTGCCCAGTTACAGGAACGACATGCTGGTAAAGTATTCTTTGAATATCGACAAACGAGACCATAACTTTCCCAACAGAAGCAATAACTTATTTGGGGGGAGGGTGAAGGATGATGACGGATATTTCCACACAGAGCTTTGCTGTTTACATACAAACCTGCACGTCCTTTTTGTTCGGGAGTTAGAGGTCTGCGTTAATAGCACCCATTCAAGTTTTCAGAATTTCTGAAAGTATTATGTTATTCGACGATCCTCTCCCATAATGACAGCAATGACGTTAATGTTTTCTTCCATTAGAGCACAAACTAGAGCGTAGGGACCACCTGATTACCTCCCTTCTTTAAACCATCATCCAACTGTGCTGTAGGAAAGAAAGATTCTCCTAAGCCCTCCTGTAACACTGCATAAGCCTCGGCTGAAGATTTGTTGAAAGAGCTGCACATTGTTCGTCGCATGTCACCTCCCATTTTGCTATCAGCGGAACTGAACATGTCTCAACTTGCATAGCTCTCACAGGCGGGAATCCGAAGTGACAACAATGAAAATAATTCTACGTACACATTACGCATTAAGGTAACAAAGCATTGTAAAGTTAAATTTTAGCGTGAAAAACGGTGCATGTAAAAAAATTATGATTATTTTTTATTGAACAGCTCTCGCTTTTTTTGATAGATTTATTTATGGACGCTCTTTAACACCTCAGGTCATCAGCGTCCCATTCAACTCAGGGCGTGAAACGGCCGACTAATTTTGCTCAGAGGTCTCTCTTTCAGGCTTGACATTCTTTTTCGTGCCGTAAATGTACGACACGGGACCCACGGCTTTACTTCCCTTCCGAAGAAAGCCATACTTAGGATATTTACGTCCGAAAAAATATCCATCGGTCCTGGCTGGGTTCGAATCCGCGACACTGTGTTTACGCGGCAAGTATGGTAACCACTACACCACCAGGGCCGACGCAGCTCTCGCATTTTTAGAAAAGAACATGCTGAGAAATGTGCTTTTTTAGCAACCATCAGCGGTGTGCAACGTCTGTTTCTGTGGCTACTGTAAGCAAATTGAATTAAGGGAATAAAATATGAGCAAATTATGAAAAATGACAAATTTTTTAAAAAAAATATTAAATATGACATTATAAGACCAATGAAATGAACGTAATTTAATCAGGCAAAATGAAATAAAGCTTATTTTAATTTTGCGACGGAAAAAAACGAAAAAGGGCGAAAAAATATGACACGTTATAAAATCCAGGCCCCAATGGTTACAGAGGTTGTTGCCAATAATATAATGTAATTAATATTTTGTACACAATAACACGAATAATATAATTAAACAAGCAACAGAAGTTGTAAATGAAGAATATGAATTGTTAATTTATTTTTAATTACAGTTTGAAGTCAGTTTACTCAAAATCAGTGATACGGTCACGAGTGGCAGAGGTCGTTAAGGCGCGGACTCCTGAGCGGGAGCTCTGGGGTTCAATTCCCACCAGGACCGTCCTCCCTGACTGAGGCTTTTTCCAGGTCTTCCTCAGTCCTCATAAATGGCAAATGCCGGGGGAATACCCTGAACTTAAGCCTGGAACGTTTCCTTCTTTACCAATAAATAAATAAATGAAAAAATAAAAATCCTTTTCCAATTTATCATTTCATCTCATGTATCAACCGCCACGGGTGGCCGAGGTCGTTAAGGCACGAATTCGTGAGCGGGAGGTCTGGGTTCGAATAGCGCCAGGACCGTCCTCCCTGAATGAGGTTTTTCCAGGTTTTCCTCAGTCCTCATAAATGGCAAATGCCGGGGAGGTACCCTAAACTTAGGAACGTTTCCTTCCTTATAAATAAATTATTTCCCAATATATCATTTCATCTCATGTATCATCAGTGTCCATCGCCTGTGGTGCTTCTGTAGCAAAAACGGGCGTTAAACACCAATAAAAAATTCAGTGTTTTGTCACTTATAGGACTCGGCCTCTCAGCCCCCTCATTTGAGCGAGTTTGAGCTGAAGTATGCTTCCAGACATATGCTTGGAAACAAGATTTAAAAACACTGTGCTGTTCCAAACAATTTAATGAAGTTGTTCTCACACTTTAGATACCAAATGCCTTTAGCCTTGGTTTATGTTTTAAAGATCTCCATAGAGGATAAAACTGACTTTTTAAACACGAAAAACTATGAAATCTCCTCTTTTTAATTATATATTATTTGTGCAGTTTTCCAAACTGTGGGGGCCATGTTCTGCATGTGCATGCCTCAGGTATGAAGCTGTCAAAGCATTGACAAACTGCTTCTTTTCAATCTCTTATGAGGCAAACCTGTTTGTGGTGGCCAACCTGGTGTAATATACATGTCTTTACGAGTTTGCTGAAGATTTTTTAACGCCCGTTCTCTCTCTGAGGCATCACGGGCGGTGAACACCGGCGAAATAATAAATTGGAAAAGACATTTTGGGGAGAAAGCTTTCAAGGCTTAATTTTAGGCTACCCTTCGACATTTGCCATTGATGAAGACGCCTGTATCATTTTTACTACTCAAAACTTTAAACGATAGTTCTCCAAAATTTTGTTTTTATCACATAAAGTGCATGTTTTCTCAGGATCTAATATATCAACTCTAACCTAGTAATTTTTATCGACATAGAAAATACCAAAGTGTAGTAAAATTCATTATATATTAGAAAGTATGTATCTAATGAAAACATAGATTTAAAAAGCTTCATAAATAATCTGTAAACTTTTCATCTAACTATACAAGATTCTGGGTAAACTTGCACTTGGTAACCACTATTTTAACACTGGAGAGATACAGCATTCCGGAGCCAATTGTCTCGCAGTGCGGTTTGTCACAGAAAATATTGAAATCCACTGTTAGATACACCATGAGTGATCTACTCACCCCAGCTGAGACACGTTCTGTTGAGGAAAGTGCCCTTCTCTTTGTTGTACAGCAGCAAACTGAACTGTTCCCAACAGCCGCGTTTCGGTGGACGCATGTTCATCATTGGGTCAGTGGTGGTAACGGCGTCGGACTTGCGATGCACACTCATGACGACCTGTTGCTTCTCACTTCGATCGCTTTTCAACGCCGACTGCACTATAGAACTGTCGAAGTTTGCCGGCTGGTTACTCGCCGCTGCTGACGAGAAGTTTTCCACCTCCCTCCCTTCCCTCCCTTCGTCTTGTCCTGCTCTTGCACCATTCCCACTCCACCGTAGCCAGTCACCCCAGCGCAATAATTGCAAACTGGTGCTGTTATCCACAAAAATATTAATCCTGTGTGCTTGAATAAGCGTGGTGCATACAATGGATTATGTAATAGCCAAAGATGTTGGTACTGTACCCATAAATAATTAATAGGAGGCAGTGGCGGCTCTCACTAAAGGGTCCTTGTGCCTCCCTTTAATTTTGAACCGTAAATAATATCTGCATAAATTGTCAACTCAAAAAGATTATAGAATTTTATAGACGCAAACCCTGAATCTTTCAGCACCTGCATTGCAGTATACAAGAGAGACGCGCGGTTTAAACGGCTTCCTGCGAAAGCAGACAACTTCGTGTATGTGTGTAAAGGCTAGGGCAAATTTTCTTTGTGTCTGGGCTTAGCAGGGCGGAATACTTTGGTTTAAAAGGACCTGTTATGAAACTGGTGGGCAAGGGGATGAGAGGGTGTCACAGTGAAGCCTTCACGAAGGGCACGCAGAATTTGTTGACTTTCCACGCACGTGCACCCTGAGCCTGTCCTCCCTATCGAGAGGAACTTCCCTAAGTAATTTGTTGTGAGATTAACGTTATTACTTCCCTTCAATTGTTTGCTCTTTCGCGCCAATGACTTTTGAAAAAACATATCTAAATGATATACCAGTTTAAAAAAGAACCAGCAAACCTGAATGATTAGTGAGAGGAGGTTTATTTTGGCACTTCTACCTCTCACCGATTTGTTGAACATCTTAATAGACATAATAATTCTAATGCAGCAGTTGTAAAGGATGTTTTGCTACAGATTTCGTTTTTTAAAAGAAATGCCTAACAGTATGTTCAAGTTTAAATGGGTCGCTACCTGATTGTCCTAAATTTTCACTAAGTGCCGATTAAAACAATTATTGACAACTTTTGGTGGCATCCTTTATTAGATCCGACAAAAGATCGGATCTCATTTCACCCATCTCAAACTCATTGTTCATATAAACATAATAAGAAGAAAAGTAAGGCAGCAAATGAACGAAACAGTTTTGCCTATTTGTTACAAAGAAACTATTTATAATAGTGAAACGTATAGAATATCAATGGAATGGAAAACTCTCCAAGTGTGGTTACATTACAAATTCTCAATGGGACAACCTCTACCATAAAGCACATGTCCAGGTTATAGTCATTCATGCCATACACGGTGCAATATGTATGATTTTGGCAGTTGTAACAATACGACGCTGTAGCTCTGGTGTACGCAACAAGCACTTTATAATAAATACACAAAGTTGTTTTATTCACCTACAATAATTCGTACAATGAAGTTAATAAATGGCATACTATATTTTGGTATAAGTATGTAAAAAAAAAAAAACAAACAAACAAACAAAAAATAGTAGCTCAGAATACATAAAACATTGACCTTTCAATGCTTAAATCTGACTTACAATCATGAATAGTGACAACGAATGACGAGAAAAGGCTAAAAGCTCAACCGATGAAAATCCTTAGATCTCTAGTGGGAGTCGCAAATGCGACAAGAACTATACCGTGCTATCAGCTTTGTTTTCCCCCGGAGTGATTTGCCTGTGGGTAAGTATAGTTACCACTAGACCACCAGGACCGACTCAAGCAATTTTTAATGGTATTTAATGCCCGTTTTAACTACTGAGGCATCGCAGGCAGTGGACACTGATGATACATGAGATGGAATGATAAATTGTGAAATTTTCTTTTTATTATTTTTTATTTAAGGAAGCAATCGAGTTCCAGTTCTGACTGTAGGGTACCTTCCCTATATTTGCCATTTATGAAGACTGAGGAAAAGGTGGAAAGCACCTCAGTGAAAACGGTCCTGGTGGGAATCGAACCCCAGATCTCCTGTTAACGAGTACGCGCCTTAACGGTCTCGGCCACCCATAAGAAATGATTATTGATGCATTATCCATGAATTATCTCTCCATAGCCCAGGCCATTCCCTTCTCACGTTTCTAGGAGAATGACATATTAGCAATATCAGCAATTCACAGTTCGATCCTTCGACAAAAATTAGTGATTAATAACATCCTGAATGTAGAAGAAAACCTTCAATTGACCTAATGAGTTTAGTGAAGATTTTCCCAGCCCATTGTGACGATTGAACTTTCGTCTCAATATCATAACCATAAACCCATGTTTCATCACCAGTGATTATTCACAAAAATTGCATCTGTTTAACACGATCCAAAAACTCATGACATAGGGCTGGTTTCTACCCATGTGTCAACAGCCTAGGGACGAAGCTTTGCTGCATATCCGTGAAGATTTCCTGACACAATCACATAAAAATATTACACTCCTCGGCAACTTTGAATCTCATTAATTCTGATCTCACGAGCGTCGTCAGTTGACAATGAAGGGCATCCGAGACGCGCGTAATCAACTACGAACTCCCGACCACTTTTAAATCGCATGTACCGCTCATAGCACCAACTAGGGCTTAAACAATTGTCTCCATAAGCTATTTTCATCGACTCATGAGTCACGGCAAAATATTTTCGTAGTTTCACGCAAAGTATGAGCCGCTCAGACAGCCCGCCATCCCCAATAATCGTAGAAAACTCACAAAACAGTTGCAAAGAAAGTAGCGGGGAACTCGAATAAAACAACATGGCGCGGAAAATAAGCATCTCACATTGTCATGGTTTTATACATATATTAATCATATGTACATATCCTTATATTTGTAATTAACAACATCAAACACTCTTATCCAGTTCAGTAACTCTATACAAGCATTTTTCTATTAGGAATAGCTTTAGAACAGATTTAAATTTCAAGTCTGTGGTATTCTTAATTGATAAAGTATTTTATATGGGTCCTTATTGATTTGAGCTTTATTTATGTTCACCCTATGGTAGTCGCTTGCTCTTCTTGTATCATTATGTACGGCTGTCTTTAATGAGCATTTTTTTTCCTTGACTAGTATAATAGTTTTGAGTGTATGTAATGAAACTACAGTTAGGATGTTTCGTTTTTTGAATGTTTTCCTACAGGACTGTTGACACTCAAGGCTATATATATACTTCTTATTTACTTTTTTGTACTTTTAATATTCTGTCCATTTTTTAGGATATTAATGTTCCCATATCTTGTTAGTTGTAACAATATAGTCCTGAGTTCATTTTGTTACAGATTATTTCTACATGTGTTTTGTAAGTTAAATTTTCACCAATGTGTATGCCAGGAATTTATAGTTTGATGCCTGTTCTAATGCAATATTGTTAATGTTTACATTTAAGTTATTTTGAAATGTAATGAATTTTATTTTACCTATGTTTAACCTTAGTCCATTGTTTAGTAAATACTGTAAATACTGAATCAGTTACATTCTTCATTTGTCTTGTCTTTCCAAGCTTTCCCTGTCATCACTCCAACATATTATAGATGTATCGTCATCATAAGAGATCACCTTGCTGTTTTTCAGTTGGGGTAAATTATTTATTTAGATTAAGAAAAGCCTGGGTTCAAGCACTGACCCCTTTGGTACCCCTGATTTCACTATATTATAGTCAGATTTAAGGATGTATATAAGGTCACCTTTTTTCCCAATTTATTTCTGTACATTACACATGATTTTTTAGGTATGTTGCTAGTAATTTATTGATTTGTCCTCTAAACTCATAATGTTCTAATTTTGAAATTAGGTGATCATGAAATACGGAGTCAAAGGCTTTAGAGAGATCTAAGTAAATTCCTGCTATAGCTGAGATGGTCGATAATTTATTCCTAAACTATGTTGAAAATTATTAAGGATATTAATTGGATAATAAAAAAAAACTATTTATTCTATTCATTAGTACTTTTTCAATTAATTTGCTGAAAACAGAGGTTAGAGTGATTGGTCTATAGTTACTAATATGTGCTTTTGATCCTTTTTTGTGAATTGGTCGTACCATACAGATTTTTAAAACTTCTGGAAATAATCCCTCATTTATTGAGTAATTTATTAGACACACCAATATATTCAGCAATACTTGCTTGCAGTGTTTTAGTACTATAAGTGACACTCCATCCCACACAGAGGAATGTTGATTTTTAAAACTGTTTATTATTTTGTGAATTTCATCATTTGTCTCCTGCAAGTACATGCTATTTATAACAGTTTCTTTTTTAGTTATATTATTGTCTTTGTCCCTAATTTTAACACAGTCATTAGTATTCAGAAAGAAGCTATTAAATAGCTTATAGATATCAGAAGGATTGTGTACTGTCTGTCCATCTAGACTCAAACTTATATTTGTATGTTCACATATTTGGGGTTTAGTTTTTTTGTTTATAATATTCCATACTGTTTTTGTAGTTTTTTTGGAATTTGTTATTTTCTTTCCTATTTGCTCTGCCTTTAATTTAAGCAAAGCTTTCCTGTGTTGTTTTTATACATATTATAGGTATTATTATAAGTACTAAGTTTAGTGGTTTGGAAGAATTCATACATACTTTTCATTTTACTCTTTAGATTTATTAGTTCAGGTGGCAAAGTTAAAATGGACCATGGCTCATTAAGCTCATAGCTAATTACTGTTACCAGCTGATTTTTGCTGTGAAACTTCTTTGGCTCAGAATTTTGAAAGCTTGGATAGTTTTAAACAGACCTCATATTTACCGATAAATTAAAAGCTATAATGAGGTATTATGAAATTGCGGATAAATAAATATTTTTGGATGTTTTATCTCTAGTTGCTTACTGCAAGTTGTATTCATAGTTTATTTTTTATTTTTCAAGGCTCATTGAACATGGTGATGCTCTGTAATGATCATTCCATTACACTGGCAGCAGAGTGTGCTCACATCAGTCATTTTTCGGTGCTAAGGATAATGTTGCCATCAGTGGAATATTGTGGCAGGCAAAAACTTGACCAGATGCTCTTCTTCCACAAATGTCACATCTAGCCTCTGGGAATGAAACTATATCACTTTAGTGGAAGGTAAGAATTGATTACTTGGTTCATGGAACCACTTACTCTTTGAGAATGACAAATCAAAGTTTTGCTGTACAACAAATGGGGGTTGAAAAATAAGTAGTGCAAACACATTTACCATACTGCAAAGTAACAAGTGCAAACATTGCATTTGGAGTACCCATTGTCACTCTTGCAGAGCTTAGAGATAGACATATAAGGAGGTCTGAAGCAGCACTGTCAAAGAGCACTATTCTAAATATATATTCTTTAAGTTAACAACGGGCATGGACCAAAATTTAGAGAAATGTTCAAATATGTCATTAGGGTCTACAGGTAGCATACTGGATGTTTGCATTTTAACAAGGATTTGATAATATGGAAGATGCATCACTCAATGTGCCGATGGTGTAGTTTACCCAAGGTGGAGTTCATTCTATCTCTTCTGGAGGTTGTTAGGGAGCTGATGCAGAGGTAGGAATAACTCACCATTCATGTTCATCAGACTAGAGTCCCTGATCTCTTCTGTAAACTATGGGAACCACTCATGCAATCCTTTGGGCATTAGAATGCTGGTTTACTGTCAATGAAATAAGTACTGCCACTGTTTGGTGTCTTTCAGTAGTATAAATGCCTAAAAAAAACAGTATCCTGGTTTAAGCTCATTGTATGACTGAGTCGAACTAACACTGTTTTGCTCCATTTATTTGTTTAAATATGTAGGACCGTTTTTACGAACCCTTCGTTCTCACCGTCAGCTCATTG
Organism: Metallyticus violacea; assembly: GCA_030762175.1. Classification (NCBI taxonomy): domain Eukaryota; kingdom Metazoa; phylum Arthropoda; class Insecta; order Mantodea; family Metallyticidae; genus Metallyticus; species Metallyticus violacea. The sequence goes on from CM060836.1 coordinate 98,004,444, forward strand.
TCGACTGGAGGATAAACCGTTATGCTGTGTGGATATGTAATCTGCTCTGGTGGTGGTGCAATGAACTTGAAGCTTATGTTGGAGAAATCAACAGTGGCATCTCATTTCTGGACAGAAAACCACACCATACTGAATAAAACAAAATTTTTAAAATCAGAGCAAGCACCTCCAGAATTAGCAACATGAGAGAAAATCTACATCTACAAGTACAAAGACAGTTTAATGAACTTCAACACTTCTGCTGATAAAAACACAAGCTACAAGTTCATCACATCACAGCATAATGGTTAATCCTCCAGTCGACAACTTTTGCTAAGAATGTTTGCTTTGTTATGAAAGAACAATCACACTCTGCACAGATATTGCTGCTTGTAATCAAATCATATTGCTCAGGAAGCAAAACAATGAAGATTTATCATCCTTGGCAGTATAAGCAGTTTGCATGTGTAGTGTTAAGGTGCAGCAACATTCTTCATATATGCATAATGATTTTTTGTTGTTAATGAGAAATATGCAGCCTACAATCTCAAAATTGTCTGAAACCTGACTCATGAAATTGTTTCCATTATTTATGCCTATTGTATTCTGAATTGAAAACATCATGAAATAGCATTGCCAGAATATCACAAAGAATTAGGAGGTGCAAAAGAAAGTGTAAGCAAGTACAGGAGTATTTCTAGAAATAGATAGGTAAATAGAAATATTGAGAAAGACACTTTTTTGATGACTTAAGGAAAAATGTACAATGTTCTAGAGCACATGAGACATCTGGATGATTTTGATAAGCAAGTTATCAGATTCATAGTTATTATTTAAATGAACACTTAGTCCTCATAACTTGAAAATTACTCACTAGATTAAAGGAAAGAGTTTTAAGAGTGGAAGCACAAGAATAAGAAAAGTAGTAAAGGAAGATTTCTATACAGATTTTAGGAGGAAAACTGACCCATCATATACAAAGATGAGATCATATTTATTCTAGCCACTGTACCTAAGAGCTGGTCATATGGTAGCACAGGCAGTCTCATATTAGTATCTAGATGCACTAGTGTCATCATTTTCCATATAGGAGTCTTTGTTCCCGATGCTTTGGCAATTTTTAAATTAAATCATAAAACTGGTGACTATCACCACACAATAAATAATGGAAACTAGGTACTTTGGCTAGGAAAATAACTCTTTTCAAAACTCCACAGGTGATTGAGGTCATTAAAGTGTATACTCATAAGCGAGAAGCTGGAGTTCGACTATCACCAGAACTGTACTCTCTGACTTTTTTCCCAGGTTTTCCTTAGTCCTCATAAAATGGCAAATGCCAGGGACATACCCTACACTTACACCTGGAATACTTACTTCCTTTAAAAAAATATTTTTCCCAGTTTATTATTTCATCTCACATATCATCAATGTGTACCATCTGTGATGCCTTAGTAGTTAATACGGGCATTGAACACCATTCAAAGTCAAAACTTTACTGTAAAATTCAGTCCTGATGATAAGACAATTCATCTTACACAATACACAAATTAATAAATCACCAAAGTTCCACTAATAAAAAATGGCTCACTGTCAATGAGGAATCCTTGGAATTCTTGAAGTCTAAAAGAAAAGTAGAATGGTATGAACTTGTGAAAGTCAAAAAGCCTAAAAAAAAGATCTATGATGAAATGCTAATGAGGCATCATGATACTACCATGTTAAGATTGCTTCCATACCTTCCAGATTTTCTTTTTTGGGGAGGGAGAACAAGGATAAAGGATATAAGGGTATAACAAAGAAAGGTGGGAAAAAAAGAGGTGGGAGAGAAAAATGTAATAGTTGATAGTATAGAAGGCTGAATGCTGAGGTACCGCAAAAAGCATCCTCGAATTCAATGGTGACATTGTAAACTGGCATGTGTGACAGTAGTCGGTAGTCGGTAACTGGATACTTGTTGAGGTGTGAGTAGAGAGGTTCCGGATATGACTTAGTATTTGTTTGCTGGAGTTGATGTGGATGGCCCTGGATTCAGAGTATGCCTCCTCAAGTGTGCTAAGTCATGCTGAAGTTGTGTCTGCTTGTTTGGTTATGGAGTCTGCTATGGAGATAAGTATGGTGTTGATTGGTTGGTGAAATTCTCTGACTGAGTTCTGGAAAGTGGCTATGTCTGTTACCAGTTTGCCAATGATGCCCTCAAGGGCCGCACTCATGATGAGAGTTCCTTGAGGAGGCTTGCTGACATGTCAGAGGTAAGCACTACAGGATGATGTGCTATTTGACATGTACTGGGTCCGGGTGCTGATGAGTAGGCGTTGTGACGTGACTTGGGGCAAATGGGCAGATTACCTGTTCCGTGAAGTGTCCCCATCTGTCACATGTGGAACAGTAGCGGCATCGACAAGTTAAGTCATGCTGCTTACATGCAGTGTTCAGGGAGGCTGAGTGCAGGTGTCGGATGGCATCTGAATGAGCGGTGAAGGCCCTTTGTTGATCTTATTCTTGATGCTCTGGTGGAGGAGGTCCACTGGTGTTGTGCTTTACATAAAATGTACTGCTCCGTAAGGTGCAGTTGAACTTCTGTGATAACTGCACCTTAAGTGCTGCATTTCTGGGTTGGTTTAGTATCTAAAATTGAACTGGGCTGTGGAGGCATAGGTGATTGTCTGCATTGACTGTATTTGTTAAGTTTGCCTAGCAAGGCTACGCTTAGGCACTGGGCAAGCAGTGATGGGGTGGCCGGTGTAGAGTTGAGAGGTGGCTCAGTCAATGGGGCAGCAGTGGATATGGAGCCTTTCTACTTGCTGCTTATAGTTGAAGTGTGAGTTGCACCGTTGGTGTTTTCCTTGGAGCCATGGTTGATAGAGGTGATGCTCTCAGAAAAACCTCAGACTGTGATCTCAACCCTTACAACTTATATGGGCTGTTATGAAACAGATAATTGCGGCAAGAAATACAACTTTTAAAATTAAAAATGTGGAGCAATTATGCCAAGAAGCTTTTATCCAGATAATGACGAAGAATGCCTGTGCTCATGTCCAGAAAATAGTGTCTTAATATTACAAGCAAAAAATGAGATTGGATGAAACTGTTGATAGATTAATCATCTCAGATGATTAGTTGGTCCTGGTGGTGTACCATACTTGCCTTCTGAACCCCAGATTGCGGGTTCAAACCTGGCCTGGACTGATGGATTTTTTCAGGTGTAAAAATCATAAGTATGGCTTCCTTCGGAAGGGAATTAAAGCCGTGGGTCCCATGTCATACATTTATGGCACGATAAAGAACCTCATGCCTGAAAGAAGAGGCCTCTGAGCAAAATTTGTCGACCGTTTTACGCCCTGAATAGAATGGGACACTGATAACCTGAGATGTTAAAGAGCGTCCACAATTAAAACAAATCAACAACAATCTCAGATGATAACAGCAGCAACGAAAAAGCTGAAACTAGCACAGATAGTGATTCTGAAAGTGCTAGAACAATATCAGAAATCAAAGTGTTGGCTGACAGTGACCATTCTTTGCCTGAAATCACTGGTCTTGTGCTCCAAGTAGAAATCAGATAATGATCAATTTGATTAATTTATGAATGCTCTTTAACATCTCGTGTCATCGCATTCCATTCAATTCAGGGCATGAAACAGCGAATAAATTTTGCTCAGAGGTCTTTTCTTTTCAAACTAAAGATTCTTTTACATGCTGTATATGTGTGACATGGAACCCATGACTTTAATTCCTTTCTGAAGGAAGTCATACTTAGGATTTTTACGCCTAAAAAAATCCACTGACCTAGCTTGGATTGAACCTGCAATCTTGGGTCTATGAGGCAAGTATGGTTACCACTAGATAACCAGGAATGACAAAAAGGCAATAAGGCACTAGGGAAGGGAATGAATGAGTAGTGTTTGATGCCCGATTTTGCTGCAGAGGCACCACAGGCAATGGACACTGGTGATACATGAGATGAAAATGATCAATTGAGAACAGATTTATTTTTAAGGAAGGAATCATTCCAGGCCTAAGTTTTGGGTACCTTCCTGGCATTTGCCATTTATGAAGACTGAGTAAAACCTGGAAAAAACCTCAGTCAGGGAGGACGTTCCTAGCGGGATTCGAACTCTAGACCTCCCACTAACAAATCTGCGCCTTAACGACCTTGGCCACCAGTGGCGGTACTAGGGCAGGGATGATGTGCATTAATGGTCATGTTGGCTTGCATTTTATGTTTCTTCTTTATTGAGGGCCTACTTTGTTTGACAGTAATTATATTGCAGGGGATTAAATTAAAGAAATATAACAGTATGCTGATTTTAAAATAAATAATTACCCAGATATAGATGTGCTGTCATTACTTTTTTCCCCTACCCTTATACAAGAGAGCAGTTTAAAAGTCCTGATACCTGTAACAAATTATTATTTAGGAAATCATCCAAATTTCAAGTACTTATTTCACTGTGAAAATTCCTGCTATTCAAAACTGCATACATAGTCCAGCTGGTCGGCAGTAGTCATTGCATGACTGCCAGTACTTTCTTGCATAGACTTGTGGAATCATGCTGAAGATAAAGGCAACGGCCTTTGAAACATGTCCAAGTAAATAGAACAAAATGAGTGAAAACTGAGTGATTTCTCCAATAATAATTTCATTATATTTCACTGTGAAAGTTCCCGCTATTCAAAACTACTTGGTTCGAATGTTTAAGTTTCTCCGATGTGTGGGGTTAATCGAATATACTCTTTTTCATTGTATCCCAAAGAAAAAAAATCACAAACCATAAAATCTGAGGAACGAGGAAGCCATAAACCAGGACCAATAATTCTGGTACGGAATATAAGATGCAATTTTGTCATGGATTGATGAGCATTCTTCTATTATTTTCTGGTTAGTGATAGAACCTGTTTAATCATTTTAATAATGTTTTTGGTTGGAATAAAGCTGCCAGGAAATTTATGTCTAAATGCCTGTCTTGTTCTGCCACAACTTTCTGTGTACCTTATGTATGCCTTCAAGATAATTTAGAATGATGCAGTGAATATCTAACCATTGCATAACATTACTGAACTATTGAATGAAATCTCACTCTCAACTGCATAACACAGCTTCATAACTCTATTGAAATCTCATTTGCAACTGACTGGAACAGAGAATGGTTCCATACGACCATGTGGGAAATCAGCAATTAGTGGGAGGTAGATCTACTGGTCAGTCAATCAAGTTGCAGAACTTTTAAACTGCTCTTACTGTAGATTCTAGACAGAACTTAACAGAGTGTAACAACTTGTGCTGCAAGTAAAAACAGATCTCAACTAAATGCAAATTTACTAAGCAAGCTGAGATGATTCGGAAGCTGCTAGCCAGCCTGAGTATATTATTTTATTTACTTTTACTTTTTATTTACTTTTTTTGATGGTTTGATTTTTCATTACTATTAACCTTAAAAATCCATTTACAAACCAATAAAAATGAACAATGATTAAAATGGTTAAAAAGGCAACTGTGGAAAATATGAGGAAAATTGTGCAATAACATTGTACACAACAGGAATCAAAAAATAAGCTAGCTATCCAAAAATAAGCTAAATACTACTCCAAGTTTCCTTTGGCTGGTAACTATCACTGTCAGGTGGCATACAATTGTAATGGTAAAGAATTGTTTACTACATCCTCTTAAATATGCGGGTTATGTTTAATTTCTATGCCTCTTTTGTGCAAATCTTTCATTTTGATGTTATCTTCTAACCCTTCTCATGATGGAACCCCTCAGGGGCCCAATTTATTGGGTACGGGGCGTAGCGACCCCGAGGCACCCGAGCTGCTCCCTCAGGTCCGCGCTTAGCGCGTTTGACTCCTTTTTATTTCGCCTCTTTTATTGTTTTATTTGTCCTACTTCCCTGTTCTTAGTCTGATGGGTGCCCCCGTGTTTGACGCGGTAAAAAGTGACTGGGTAACAGCGTAACTCCCAGCACTGGGTTATCATGTAGGACGGGAGCGTATCCCCTGGTAAAGGCCAGGCCCGGGGAAGGGCCATTGCATGAGCTGTAGACTTCCTGCAGGCGATTGGGTCCCTTCGTCAGCCCACAGGAAGGTGTGACCCTGAGGTTACTTTGTTCAGGCCAGAGCCAGTAACCTAAGCCGGGGTGGCGCCCAGGAAGCAGCCCGCCATCGGAGACGGTTGCAATGGTGGAGGAATAAATCGCTATGGTACTGGAAAATAATCCTTTACATTTTAAACGTAAAAGAGTTGATGCAAAAGAAGTAATCGAGAAGTCTTTCCCTCGTTACTTAGTCATTAGTCGTACGGAAGAGAATCAGTCGTTTACGACCGTAAATCCATTTAAAATTCAGAAGGGCATTGATGCCATAGCTGGACCCGTTAAGTCCTGTACCCGTCTACGCAACGGATCACTTTTGGTGGAGACACTTGGCCTGTCTCAAAGCAACTCGTTGCTCAAGGCGACGCTACTCCACGGATATCCCGTCCGTGTCGAGAAACATAAGACCATGAATTCGTCGCGAGGAGTTGTTACCACAAATGTTCTAGACGGAATGTCCGACCCGGAAATCCAGAGCTGTCTGGAAGACCAAGGGGTCACCTCAGTATATCGTGTACAGGCAAGGAAAGAGGGGGAATTACAGCCGACCCGGACTCTTTTCCTCACATTCGACAGGGCCGAATTGCCGCAGAAGATAAAGGCGGGCTACGAGGTGATAGAAGTGCGCCCGTATATCCCGAGCCCGTTGCGATGTTTTCAGTGTCAGCGTTTTGGACACACTCGCATATCGTGTAAAACTGCCGTATCCATCTGTGCAACCTGCGGTCAAGCAAGTCACGAGGGAGCATGCCCATCCGCTCCTGTCTGCGTTAACTGCCGCGGTGAACATCCAGCCTCGTCCCGCGATTGCCCTCGTTTTCGAGAGGAGCGCTGTATCCACGAGATCCGGGTAAAGGAAAAACTCTCCTTTACTGAAGCCCGGAAGCGATTCCAGTCTCGCCAACCTGTCGTGCCTAAGACCGGCACCTACAGCGCAGCAGCTTCTTTTGCGCCCAAGAAGTGCGATAGCAGTACGCAGACCTGCGATCTTGTGTTTACACGGGTCCAACCTACGCCTAGTTCTCCAAAGCGCTCTACCGTGAAGCCCAAAGCGGTTGTTTTTAATGCCCCTGATATTAAGTTCAGGACGAGTTTTACGCGAACAGATTTTTTAAAGTCATCAACTCAGGTAGAGCAGAAAATGAACCCTTCTCCTCCTCGGAGGTCACGCTCCCATGATGGGAGCAAACCCGCTAGGCGGTCGCCGTCGCCGCCTATACCCACATCCAACCGATTCCAGGCGTTGGAATCGGCGGATGCTTCTCAGCGGGAGAGCCCTCCCTCTGAGGAGGTCATGGAGCAGGATGTACCTGCTCCAGGAAAACCACCGAGCCCCACGCGGTTGAAAAAAGGACGTTTGTTTCGCCCTGGACCGTCCAAAAAGTAAGGTGGTAAACTTTTAGCTTCTTTTATCAAATTTTAACAATGGCTATCCTTTCGTGGAATGTGCGTGGTCTCCGTAGTCGCAGACCTGACCTCGAGTTAATTTTACGTTCTACTGCCCCTTTGCTTGTGTGTCTCCAAGAGACAAAGCTTCGCCCACAGGATTCTTTTAATTTTCGCGGTTACTCTTCGGTGAGATTTGATCTCCCTCCCGAAGATGGCACTCCCGCTCACGGCGGGGTTTTACTTTTAATTCGCAATAACGTGTACAGCACCTCATTACAGCTCCAGACTCCTTTACAAGCTGCTGCAGCTACAGTTCACTTTTCTGGCCTTAGTTTTTCTGTCTGCACTGTTTATTTACCTCCGTCCGGCACCGTCACCACAGTTGACCTGGACGATCTTTTGTCTCAGCTACCACCCCCTGTTCTCCTTTTGGGGGATTTCAATGCACACCATCCCCTATGGGGTTCCACCACCGAGTGTGCAAGGGGTAACCTCTTAGCTGACTTTAGGCTAAATCACAATCTTATACTTCTCAATACTGGTCAACCTACTTTTCTCTCTGACAGCACTCACAGCTTTTCGCACTTGGACTTATCCATCTGTTCTGCCTCACTTGCTGTACATTTCACCTGGAACGTCATCTCCGACTCATATTCCAGTGACCACTTTCCGTGTCAGATTCATGTACTCTCTTCGAACGCACATTCACAGCACACGCCAAAATGGCTCATTGAAAAAGCGAATTGGCCTCTCTATCGATCTTTGGCCGAATTTTCAGGGTGTGAATTTCCATCTATCGACATCGCGATCGAGCACCTCCGTACGGTCATCATAACAGCCGCAGATAAGGCTATTCCCCGGTCGTCTTGTCACCCCAGACGCTTACCGGTTCCTTGGTGGAACGATGAATGCCGGGATGCATTGCGTGCACGCCGAGGTGCTCTCCGAGTTTTTCGTCGCCACCCTACTTCAGCAAATATGATTTGCTACAAACAACTTCGCGCGAAATGCCGCCGAGTCATTAAGGATAGCAAAAAGGCTTCTTGGATTTCTTTTACCTCTTCTTTTAACCGCACAACGCCTTCATCCGTAGTTTGGGAACAGCTACGCCGCGTTGCTGGCAAACCAAGGTTTACACCTATACCCGGTCTTAGGATTTTAAATCGAGTGCTCACTACTCCGACTGACGTCGCCAATGTTTTAGGGCGAACCTTCGCTGATGTTTCGAGCTCCGCCAATTACCCGGCTACTTTTCGCGCATTAAGGGAGCAGGTTGAGAGGAAAGGTTTCTCATTTGCCTCCGACCATCAGGAGAGCTACAACGTTCCTTTTACCGCCAGGGAACTGGAGCATGCCCTTTCCACCTCTCGACATTGCGCACCGGGGCCAGATGACATTCATGTTGCCATGTTGCAGCATTTATCAGCGGAAGGCAAAGCCTTTTTATTACAAACCTTTAATTTTATTTGGTGTCATGGCACTTTTCCCAACGCTTGGCGATTGGCCACCGTGATTCCTATATCTAAGCCTGGAAAGGACCCCCATCTTCCTTCCAGTTACCGTCCGATTTCCCTCACCAGCTGCGTCTGCAAGGTGTTAGAACGAATGATTAACGGACGGCTCATGTGGTGGTTGGAGTCGAGGCAATTATTAACGAACGCCCAGTGTGGTTTCCGGCGTCATCGTTCCTCAGTCGACCACCTGGTGTCTTTAACTACCCATGTAATGGACGGTTTTGTGCGCAAGTGCCAAACGGTTGCTGTGTTTTTCGATTTAGAGAAAGCGTACGATACTTGCTGGAGAGGCGGTATCCTCCAAACGCTTCACGATTGGAACATACGTGGGCGTATGTCTGTTTTTATTCAGGAATTTATGAAAGACCGGGTTTTTAATGTTCGCGTGGGATCAGTTTTATCATCTAATTTTATTCAAGAAAACGGTGTACCTCAGGGCTCGGTACTAAGTTGCACACTGTTTGCCATTGCTATTAACTCTATCACCCAGTGTTTACCGCCAGGAATACAATCGTCGTTATTTGTAGACGATTTTGCCATTTATCTTTCCTCTCGGAGAACCTGTCTCTTGGAACGCCGCCTCCAATGCTGTCTCGACCGCCTTCACGCTTGGAGTGTCTCTCACGGGTTCCGTTTCTCCGCAGAGAAGACCGTCTGCATGAACTTCTGGCGCCACAAGGAGTATCTTCCACCTTCGCTCCATCTTGGCCCAGACGCACTCTCCTTCGCAGACGAAGTTCGGTTCCTTGGCTTGGTGTTTGATAGGAAATTATGCTGGTCATCGCATATAGCGCAACTCAGAGGCAAGTGTGAACGTTCTCTTTGTATTTTACGTGTTTTAAGTGGCACATCTTGGGGAGCTGACCGGACTGTTCTTTTACGTTTTTATCGCTCTCTTATCCGGTCCAAATTGGATTATGGCAGTGTCGTTTATGGCTCTGCGCGGCCTTCTGTTCTGCGCCGCCTGAACCCGATTCATCACCGGGGTATCCGTGTTGCCATTGGGGCATTCCCCACCAGTCCTGTGTTGAGTTTATGTGCGGAGTCTGGAGAACCTCCGTTGTTTTATCGTAGGGATGTTTTACTAGCTGCGTACGGTTGTCGCTTAGCTACGCAACCTCGTCATCCCACGAATGGGCCGTTTTTTAATGTGTCTTTTGATCGTTTTTATGCTGCTCGGTCTTTTACTCCTAAGCCTGCTGGTTTTCGCTTTCGGGAGATTTTACGAACGTTGGACATTGAGTTACCTGCTTTTTTCTTAGCCGGGTATACTTCTTCTCCCCCCTGGATTTTAGCAGAGGCCCCCGTTCATCTTGGGCTTACGTCATGTCCGAAATCTTCGACCGCAGCACATATTATTCGTTGTTCTTTTAGCGAGATCAAATCCTCTTTTAATGGCTGGAATTTTATCTATACGGACGGCTCTAAATGTGACACAGGTGTAGGATGTGCTTTTGTTTTTAATGGAGCAAGTTTTACGTATGGTCTTAACGTTGCAACATCTATTTTTATGGCGGAACTTTATGCTATCTATCGGGCGGTTTTATTTATTTCTGAACAGGGGTTAGGGAACAGTGTTATATGTTCCGACTCTTTGAGTGCCATTTTAAGTTTTTGAAATCTGTACAACCTCCACCCTCTGGTACAGATGGTCCAGAATGTAGTTTTAACCCTTTTCGACGCTGGCGTCAGGGTAACACTGCTATGGGTACCTGGGCACGTCGGAATCCCAGGAAATGAGGCCGCAGATGTTGCAGCAAAATCCGCTCTTTTAGACCCTGCTGAGTACGAGCAGCGTTTTTATTTCGGGGATTTTATACATTCTTTACGTAGAGCCATTTTTTCGCGCTGGCGCGAGGAGTGGGAATTACTCCCAACTAATAAGCTCCGTGAATGTAAATCCACCCCTTTTAACTGGTCGACTTCTTCTCGCGCTGTTCGTCGCGAAGAAGTAATTTTAGCTCGTCTTAGAATTGGGCATTGCCGTTTTAGTCATTCTCACCTTTTTAATGGTCAACCCGCTCCAGCTTGCCCCCACTGTGACCACCCCTTTACAGTGCGTCACATTTTAATTGAATGCCATCATCTGGCAGCTTTTAGACATAGACTAGGTTTGTCCTCCTCTATTGAGGAATTACTTGCAGATGATGTGGTTGCTGTTGAGCGAGTGCTCCGTTTTATCCGTGTTTGTGGGTTTTGGAGCAAGGTGTGAGGTGTTCTCTTTTTATCCATGACGGCATTTTTAGACGCTTTTAAGACTGTTGTTGTTTCAGCATTTGATGCATCGTTTTTAGTACCAGTCTTTTATTGAGTTGTTATATATAACCCTTGTTATTGTTTTGGGGTTTTATTGTTACCAGTTTAGACTTTTACAATTCTGGGTTATTTTCAGCTTTTGCTGATGTGTTTTACTACCAGTTTTTATATGTTCTAGTGTTGATGGTTATTGGGTTTTATCGACCCTTTTTAGACCATTATAGGACTGTTGTTTTTCGCTATTGCGGCTTTTTTAATACCAGTCCTTTGTTGACCATTACACCCATTTGTTATTTGTTGTGGGTTTTTATTTTGTTGCACAACGTGCTACTGTTATTTACCCTAAGACATTATTTGTGTCAACTACTTATTTTTAGTTCTGGCGCAGTCTTTAGTGTGTTTGGGCGCTAATGACCTTAGATGTTGTGCGCCCCTTAAACAATAATAATAACCTTCTCATGATTGGTTAATGCTCATATATATTTTTCTTGTTCCTGTACAGTAAGTTGGGTCTGTGACTAAGGTGTGGAAATCTGCACTTGGCTGCAGTAGCAAAGAGACAGTTCCTAGGGGAGGCAGTGTAAGACAGAGCACATTTTTTGATCCTGAGCATACATTTAACATTCAGCAATAGCTGAGAGCTGTATTGCTGTGTACTACCTTGAATTGTATGTGTTTTGTATAATACAACTCAATCTTTTATGGTAATTGCCTAGTTGAGAAACAGGCTTAATTTATTTGCAGTTATATAGTTTTTAATTTCACTAACTTGATTTTACATTGCAACTTGCTGAATTGTTACTGTTAAATGGGTGAATACTGCTTACTTTTATGTGCATCGTTAGGGCATTTTATATATTTAAATTTTCTTGTTGAGCTTCCTCTCTTTGAATTGCTGTTATATTTATAGTAAATTGCAATATGGTAAGTAAGTGAATTATTTATAGTGAACTAAGAGCATTCAAAATTTGTACCAAAGTTTCAAGTTGTTGTAATATAGAGAACTATAGAGAAGGTTTTGGAATTTAGTGATTCCTGCCAGTACCTAAATTGGTTGGAATTGGCAATCCATGATTGAATGCAATCAATGGCTTTATTGGGGAGAGAAGAAAGAAAGAAAGAAAAAAAGAAAGAAAAGAAAAGAAAGGAAAGGGAAGGAAAGGAAAGGAGGGAAGACAGACAGACCTTATTGCTTGGTCATTGCTATTGTTAAATTATTAATCTTGCTGTGTTGTGGCTTGTTGCAATTTTAAAACTATTATTGGAAGCTTATGATATATTTTCAATACTTAATATTATTTTATTGTATTGCAAAGATTTTGTCTTTCAAATTAAAGCATCACTAAAATATTATTTCTTGATATGCCTCTCAACACACTGGAATACCTTCTTAGGCACAATCTCTAGGGGCCATTTCTTAGCTTTGCTTTCTTGTTTTATCTTCCCTTGGGATAATGGTGAAGGAGCACCTCCAGACAACTGATAGATTGTGAAGTCGTATTTAAACAATAAAAATAATGAGAGAATGTAGGTTTTCACGGCCTGAGTCATAGATGTCAGTCGAATTTTCTTCTGGGCTGTTATGCTGTGGTCTGCTGGAGATGAACTTTCCAATAAATAATGGACATCAATAATACCATCCATAGAAAGTTCTTTAATATACATTGATTTGCAAAAGATTTATTATTTATTTATGGACGCTCTTTAACAGCTCAGGTCATCAGCGTAATTGCAAAAGATGCTAGTATATAAGTTTCTAAATATTGTACTTACGAAGCTGTTGACAATGGAGTGGCAATATAACCTAAACTTAGGTATTCATTTTTTACACTAAACTCCATTCACTTACACAAAAGTAAGGGAGAAACGCATCTTACTTTTGTGTAAGTGAATGGAGTTTAGTGTAAAAAAAATGAATACCTAAGTTTAGGTGATATAAGTTTGTGTTTGGTCACCAAAATTCTCTTATTAAATAATTTTGTAAGTAGCATAAATTCTTTCAGTTTTGATATTATTGTATGATTTAGTTGAACTACACACTCTTAATGCCTCACTTACTTGTCATAATGTACAGAACAAGATAAAAACATATCGTTTACATACGAAACAGAAACATATAACATATTGCCATTCTTGGATATTGTAATAATGAAACGTCAAGGAAACCTGGAATTTGGAATATACAGAAAGAATACACACATAGACAATCACATCAAAGCTGACAGTTTTAAACCAACAATGCACAAACATGCAGTTATCAATAGTTTAACACACCAGCTAGTTAACCTACAAATTAGCAAGAAGAATATTGTAATGAATACAAATAGAAGAAACAGTGGTTATAAATGGTTTTAAAATAGAACTAATACACAATAAGGTACATAAATTAAAGATACAAAAATGTATCAAAGAAACCACAATACTTTCAGCAAGAAAAGATAAGCTAATTTTTAAAAAATTTACATATCCATGGGCTACAAAATTTTTTAGAATATTCTTAAAAATTTTAATATCGTGTTGCACCAGTCAACAGATTTAATGTTAAAAACCTACTGATTGACAATGTTAATGACAGTATTCCACAAGAGAAAAAAGCAGGTATTTACAAAATAAATTGTGCAGAATATGAAAAAATCTACAAGAGAAATATAGGCATATGCTTAAAAGAACATTTCAAGAACATAAAGTACAAGCAAATAGAGAAATCAGAGGTAGCATATCATTTTGGGGCACATAAATAAAGCAAAATTATTAAAATCAATACAAGGACCTACAGAAACAGCTACTTGGGAGAAAATCTATATCTACAAATCAAAGACAGTCTAATAAACCATGACGTTGCTGGAGATGAAAACATAAACTACAAGTTTATCACACAGCCATTAGAGCTAAATACACATTCCCACAGCTTAATGAATTATCCGACAGTTGGCTTTTAGCTTAGCTGATGATGAGAACAAAATGTTCTTGAAACTGGTTCTATATATTATGCCAAGTGAAGCATCTAGAGTGTGTAATTCAACTAAATCTTACAATAATATCAATTATATGATTGGCTTCACTGTGCAAGTTCTAATTAACATTTTAATTCTTTCAGTTTTGTTAAAAAATTACAACAAATTCCATATGCATACATCAATTTAATTTTTAATCTTCAGTTATCCACTAAACATTGATATTCAGTTATCCACTAAACATTGACTCATTATGTTTTCATTATGCTTATGCACAAGCTTTTGTACAAAAAAAAAATCACAAGATCACAATAAATATTTAATTATGAACATCTAATGAATGTTTAATATATTTCTGTTAAGAAAAAGATTAAAATCTACAAGGGCCAACAATAAGCTGCAAAAAATTTACTCATGTAGGCTAGAAAACACATTTGCAATAAATAATACCATGGAATGGAAAAAGAGTTCAGACTGAAACTGCTTCAAGTTAAACCATTTCTTCAAGCCAATTTTCTACTGAATCCAGATCACATTCGCTAAAATCCTTTGGATAGCGGCAGATGCATTCAGCAAATGTTATTTTGAAATGTGCTAAGTGGGAAAATTCAAACTCCTTATCTTCTTTTCCAAGGAAATTAATTTGGTTGCCAGTGTCATTAGTGCTTTCCAGCTGACTTGACTTGGTGACGCGCAAGGTGTTTCTGCAACACAAATGTTAAATGGACATGTAAATGTTTGTAATAGGAATTATACATTGGTTGATGCTTCAAGAATATACACCTTTATGTAAGGTTTGTTCCGAACCGGACACAAGTTATGTACATATTTCTTTTTATTAAACTGGTAAACATTTCTCACACTGAAGAAGGAGCAGGAGGAATAGACGCACACAAAAGCTGAATTTCTATTTCAGAGAAGAAACACATTTTTGATTCCATCTGCTAAAACAATGATTGCATTTCTTAGAAGAAAGAAATAGACAACAGCATGTGTTGTTTTATTTCTTTGTGCATGCTTACAAAAACAAGGAATGTACTCTTATTTCTTCATATGTGTACCTACTTGAATAGTTTCTAAATGACACTATTTCCTCAATGGAGGGGGGGGGGAAGGAAAAGAAAACCTGAATTCTCATTTTAATATACGATGAAAGAGCCTAAGACCATGTGCTCACTGACAACTTTGGTTTCAGCAACTATCATTCCACAGTTCTCTTGCTATCCCATGTGCTTCTGGTACTTTGTGTCACTAAGGTAAATTAAAGCAAGTAGCACGTTGAGCCCTTTGTGCAGTTTGATATATAAGGGTACCCATTGTATGATTTTTTATGTACTGTTTGAAGACACACTTCCCACCTTTCTAAGTGATATGTAATTGAGCTTTATCTTAAAGAAAGTAGCAAGGTTCCCAGATCAGATACTCTATGGCCAGATTTGATAGACTATTCTGTAATATAAAATACATATTTGATAGCCTTATTACTTTCATAATCATTTCTAAAAGTCTAATAGCAGTGATGAAACAAATAATCTCTAAATAACTTAACATGAGGAAATTATTACACATCTCTCTCATTACTTTGATTAACCTATAAGAGATGTATTTGTAATGTAAGTGTGGTGAAATTTTAATAATTCGGCATACAGCAAGTAAAAGAGGAATTCCCCAAGTTTAAACAGTCTAGGAAAACTGTGCAAGAGTTGACAATTTACTTTGTCATTTATATGAGAAGTTCCTTTGTCACTGAACACCAGAGGGAAATTTGCTGTTTGTTTGGTATCTTGTCTAATTTCTAGACAAAATTAGCACAATAAAACATTTTAATGTACATGGATAGTAAAAAATCGAGCTCAAACACAGCTTAAATTTATCATTACTGTGTAAGCAACCATAAGTTACACAACAACAAATGAACAACATATTGTGATGAACACATATATGAATAGTTTTGAATTGTGGGAATGTTCACAGTAAAATAAAGTATATTATTGCAAATCATTATTAAGGAAATGACTCAAATTTCACTAATTTTGTTCCATTTACTTGGACATGTTTCAAAGTCTGTTGCCTTCATATTTAGCATGGTTCCACTGTCTGCTTCCTAGCATAGTATTAAGATGTCTCTCTATGGCTTTTACGAACTTGGTGATGAGGTTACTATTGTATGGGAGATCAAAATTAACCAAATTTTCCTTGTTTTTGTTTATGAATATATTTTTCCACACTGTTAATTCTATGGATTTTGAGGAGCTTTTAAGAGTTTTGGTTCCTTTTGGAATTTGTAGTTCATTTGCCAGAAATGGTCTGCTATTGCTGATTTTTCCGTGTGTTTATATTTTACATTTCTCATGTGTTCCTTAAATCGTATGGTAATATTTCATTTTGTTTTGCCTATGTATTTCATATTTTGCAAATACCTGCTTGTTTTCCTGGCAGAATTTTGTCTTTTGTGTTGGTTTTTAGGAGGTTTTTTAAACTACATTTGTTTACTGGAGCCAAAATGATGTTTGCCTCTTTAAAAATCTTCTGGAATTTTTGGTGTCCCTTGGGTGGAATGTGAGCTTCTTATATATATGATCTCCTTTGTAGCCTTTTAGTGTGGTGTTATCTTTTATTTGTTTTTTGTTTTATGAATTCTTGTTGAGCAGATCCATTGTGTAGCCATTTTTCTGTGCCATTTCTATGATTTTGTGGTACACCGAATTGTATTCTGTCTTGTTTATTGGTAGGTTTGTTAATCTGAATGTGAGACTATTGATATAGTTGCTCCTATTTTAAAAAAATGTAATACTTTACTGAAATACAAAAGCCAAAGCGTGAAGAATTAATTAATTACTATAAGAATTAATAGATAGAATCAGACATGTGAAACTGGAAAACAGGGATTTGCTATATAAACAATGTATACAGTTTTTTTCACACTAACTCCATTCACGTACATAAATTTGGAACATATGTTTCGGGAGCGATCCCTCCCATCTTCAGCCTGTTGACAAACTGTTGTTAAACGTGGTGGTTGGGTCTCTTGATGTTCTTGTGGCGGCATCTGTTGGTTCTATTAGGAATTTGCTGAGTTCATCCAATGGAGGGATATCGAAATTCATCAAATTATCCTTATTTTTTGTAATGAAAATGTTTTCCCAAGTGGAAAGTTCTATTGCATTATGAAGTTGTTTAAGTAGTTTTATCTCTGATTTAATTTCATGATTTTTATTCCAAAAGTGCGCTGCTATTGCTGATTTATCAATAGCAGCGCACTTTTGGAATAAAAATCATGAAATTAAATCAGAGATAAAACTACTTAAACAACTTCATAATGCAATAGAACTTTCCACTTGGGAAAACATTTTCATTACAAAAAATAAGGATAATTTGATGAATTTCGATATCCCTCCATTGGATGAACTCAGCAAATTCCTAATAGAACCAACAGATGCCGCCACAAGAACATCAAGAGACCCAACCGCCACGTTTAACAACAGTTTGTCAACAGGCTGAAGATGGGAGGGATCGCTCCCGAAACATATGTTCCAAATTTATGTAAGTGAATGGAGTTAGTGTGAAAAAACTGTATACATTGTTTATATATATACCACTCCATTGTCAACAGCTTCGTAAGTACACTTATTTGAGGGATTTGCTAGTTTCTTATGATATGGTTTCTCTGATTCTTAGCATTTCAAAAGAAAGTCTAATAAATATCATAAAGAAATGGCTAACCTCAATAAACCTACCTGAAGAAGCAATAGAACAATATCTAAACCTCACCAAAATTTGTATCAATCAAGAGGAAAGAGTTACTACACAAAAGAAGGGTCTAGCAATGGGAAATCCACTCTCTCCATTCTTGGCAGATATGTACACCAGTTTCTTGGAAATAAAATTAATTGACGCTTTTCCACATATAGACAAATGTTAGTACCATTATGATGATATGTTTTTGTAATAGTAAATGAAAAATGGAAAGAGAATGCAATAAAACTACTCAATCTACAAGACAGCACTGTTAAATTTACAATGGAAATAGAAAACAATACGATTCATCCCATCTTGAATATAAAAAATGGCAATAATCTGGATTTTGGCATATTCAGAAAAAAAAAACCCACAGATAATTATATAAAAAACAACAGCCACAATCCAAAACAACATAAACTTACCATAATCAATAGTCTTACATTCAGATTAACAAACCTATCAATAACCAAGACAGAATAGAATTCGCTGAACCACAAAATCATACATATGGCACAGAAAAATAGCTACACAATGGATCTGGTCAAAGAGTTCAAAAAACAAAAAGAAATAAAAGATATCAACACACTAAAAGGCTACAAAGGAGATCATATATATAAGAAGCTCACATTCCACCCAAGGGACACCAAAAATTCCAGAAGATTTTTTAAGAGGCAAACATCATTTTGGCTCGAGTAAATAGCATCTTTTAGTCTCTGGTGTGTAGTAGTGCTGCCATGATTCTTTTGGTCACAAATCAATGAATAAGTTGGATCTCTCTGAAAATGCAGCAAACTTTACTGACGGATTTGCATTTTGATTCACTTTTGATCTGGTGTCAACAGGTGCAGCACCCATTTTGCAGATAATCTTTTAATTGCCTAATATCTCAGTCAAAATGTGAAATACCCATTTTCTTGAAATGCCTATAGCTTCACCAATTTATGACACTGGTACTGAAATAACATATTGTGCACTTTTCTGATAATTTTAAGTATGATGGCAGATTTTTGCCATGCAATAGCAGTTTACTTTCCAAGCTTTCATAGCTGTTTTTGAGTTTAATAGTTCACTTGCAAACAGTGGAAATGATAATAAAGAATCACCTAGAGTATTTGTCATATCTGTGCAAATTAAAAATTTAATTACCATACCTTGTTCAATATTTGCCATTTTTTCAACAAACATATATTTGCACTAAAACAAAATACAATATCTACTATAGTCCTTTACCAAGTGCAGCATAGCTTGCTTCTGTGGAAGACGACAGATTTTGATACAGTTTTTGGTTTGAAATTACTGTTGCATTCTGCGGGCTATTTCAAACTTTTAAAACTATTCTCATAAATATAGTAATTTTATTTATCAAAGATGTTGTATTATTTACTAAGCAGATATGCAAGAGAAATTAATCAGATGTCGTCAGTGGAATCAGCCCACACATTATGATAAGCATGAAGTGGTTAAAAATGGGTAAAAGCATTAATTTATAAAAATCATGTGTTATGGTATATAGGGTGGTTGGAATTAACAATCAAACTAACTAAGGCAGAAAAATGAGCATAATTAAAATAGAAAGCTATGTATACTCTATCTCAACATTTTTTACTTTAGTCAAATGGAGCTTTTGAACCACTTGTGCATTTTCATAATACATTTATTTCCTCTTCCATTGCATCTTGCCATCTCCACGTTTAACTGTAACAATTCTGAATTAAGAACAAGCTTTCCAGAATTAAGTTCCATACACTGACAGCCTGAATTGCTTACACAGGAAATCATCTTTGTATAGTGAATATAAAAATAGCCATTAGATATTGTGCTTTTTCAGTTCATATGAAAACATGAATGCTTACAGTTATGAGAGTACTGTAACATGTTTTGGGGGCATGTCATAGCAATTTCAATGCATGAATAGCTGAGTGATATACATAAAGATAACATCCTACCAATGAAGAGGGTTGGATATCTGATGAAAACAGGCTACATTGTCCCAGTCAGTCTTATCAATGCTGGGCACGTGCTGTTTTGATGCTCTATGCAACTTGAGAGGGTTCAGTGAACCACTGAAGAAGATACAATCGTTAAAATGTTATTGCGCAATGCTTGGGGTGAATCTCTTAGCTTGGCATTAGAAACTATTCATTATAAAATATATTTATAAACCATATACTACTTAAGATACAAATATCACATATACAAAATCTAAATTGTACCCTTATTGACCAATTTACATACATTACATTTATTCTGATCACCCTAAATGCTTGGACTTATCAGTAACTCTGGAGATAAACACATATTTGACATAAATATTGTACTTACGAAGCTGTTCACAATGGAGCGGTAATATATACTAAACTTAGGTATTCATTTTTTTACACTAAACTCCATTTACTTACATAAAAGTAAGACGCGTTTTGAGAGAATCTCTCCAGATCACATCATGTGGACCAATGAAGCCCTCTTTACTTGTGCCATCATCTTCAACTGCAACAGCAGTCCCATATGGAATCATGAAAATTTACATGCCAGAGAACACATGTATGGACAAGTATTCTTGGTACAAGAATAATCAGATCACATACTTTCATGGAAACTTGAATGCTTGTAAGCCTTTGGGACACTATCTCGGAGTTCAAGATTAGGACCTTCCGAGCCTATTCTGGAGCTCAGATCTCCATGTCTAAGTATATAACTACTTTTCTTGTGACATGTTCTCTCCATTTCCTACAGCAGTGCTTCACTTGCTGTACTATGTGTATGTGTTCTGTTTCTTTGATAACCTCATTTGGAACAAGGTCTCTTCTAGCTTCCAGCTGTTTCCTGTCTTAATTAAATATCTCTGTTCCTAATCTAAACAACAGTGGTACTGTCACTATTTTGTGTATTTGAGTTGAATATTTCTCAACATATAAACAAAATATCTTCTGATGGGACTGCCACAGGTAGCCACGGTCTTTAAGGCCTTGACCACATTTTGTATAAGCTCATCAACAGACCAGCAGATTCCCACAATCACCTTCCTATCCAACCTAATATGATCCACCATGCACCAGTTGTTTTAACAGTTGACAATGTAAGCCAAGGGCTCATGAAACATGTCCTAAATTAAAAAAGTGTGTAGAGTGTGTAGAGTGTGTAGTTCAACTAATCATACAATGATATCCATTAATGTCCTAAATTATTTAATTTTGAGAGTGAAACGTTAAGAGTGTTTTATCATTGTATGAATATTTTAAATATTTTTAACTTAGAGTGCTTCCTTGTTCATTGGAAGTGAAGTCACAGAAATGTTTTTAGAATTTTAAAATATTTTATCTACTGGAGAGATTTAATTGTTGATGAATTCATAACACTTATAGAGGAAGATTACTTTTCAGGCAATATCTCACAGGTATAGAGCCTATGGTTGATTTTTCCATGCATTCCCTTTGGCTCAGGCTGCATTTATAAGAAAAGCATTGCACAAAAATGCACTGTACTGCCATCTTAGAATATCAGAGAGCGGCAAGTGCAGGACCACAATTAACATTTTGCTACAGCAGCAACAAGCAATGGGGTGCTAGCTTCCACTGGTTATTAAATCAAGACACACTCTTTCCAGTGCTGCCAACAGGAAACTTTTATTTCTCACAGTAGTTTTTAAATCTCAAAAATTAAATAGTGGCCCTCATAAAGTTTGCATTTTAGGGCTGTCCTCATGAATGTGGAACAAGAATCTGGCCAAAAATAGAGCTGAAAATAACATTTTTTTTCTTCACAAAATCCACAAATACAAGTGAATTGCCTGTAAGCACAGTTTTTTATATATATAAAAAATCTTTACTATAGATTTGAATAGTTTGGGATTTTCACATTGAAATGTAGTATCATATTACAAATTATTTATGAGGAAATATATACAAATGTTTGTACCATTATGTTGATGATGTCTTTGCAATAGTAGATGAAAAATGGAAAGATGGTGCAATTAAACTACTAAACCTACAATACAGCAACACTAAATTCACAATGCAAATGGAGAACAAAGTTCTTCCTTTTCTGAATATAAAAAATGATAACATATTGGAATTTGGCATATTCAGGAAGGATGCCCACATGGATAATTATGTAAAACGCAACAGCTAGAATCCAAAACATAAACTCACTATAATCAATTGCCTCACATTCAGATTAACAACTCTACCAATAAGTGAGTCAGAATATGAATTGGAGTACCATAAATCATGCATATAGCACAGAAAAATGGCTATATAACAGATCTAGTCAAGAAAAAGATAGAAAATTTCAAAAAACAAAAACAAATAAAAGAAACCACCACACTGAAAGGTTATAAAGGAGAGCAGATATATAACAAATTTACATTCCATCCATTGGCACACCAAACATTTCAAAAGATTTTTAAAGATGCCAACATTATGTTCTTAAATATCTAGTGAGTTGATTTGATAATCTTATGCTCCACTTACTGTTGAATTATGCAAAACTAGTTTCGCAGGCTTTTGCCTGCATCCTCAGTTGCGAGTCGACTGTCGGCTTTGTTGTTGGTTGGCTGGAGGATTTGGTGTAACTCTCGTGGACATTTTATGAACTTCTGGATTAATTTGTCTTCTGTTGGGATCTCAAAGTTCATAACCTTATCCTCATATTTTTTTATATAAATTTTTTCCCATATTCCCAGCTCAACGAGTCAATTGACGAACTTCAATAATTTCACTCCCATTTCTATATCATGTTTATCTCTCCAAAAGTGATGTGCAACTGCTGATTTCTCTATCTGATTGTACCTTATGTTTCTCCAGTGTTCCTTCAGCCTGATTCCAATGCTTCTTTTTGTTTTTCCAATATATACTTTGTTACACTCTGAACAATTGATTTTATATATTCCTGGCTTCTTCTCCTCTGGTATTCTATCATTATCACCCGAATTGAGCAGATTTTTTAGGCTAAACTTGTTCACTGGGGACAAAGTAATCCCAAACTCTCTGAGGATTTTTTGGAATTTTTGGGTTGCCCAAGGATGAAAAGTGAATTTCATGTGGATGGTAGATTCTTTTATTGCTGTCAATGCTGTAATCTGTTTTAACCTCTTCTTTTGTTTGAATTTCTTGATTTTCTTATCTACAATTTCTTGGTCATACCCATTGAATTTTGCTGTTTGTATAATATGTCAATAGCTAAGCACATAGACTCATCAACATACCTATGACTGAGTTTGAATACAACAAAGAATACCATCTATCATAACTAATTGCTTCACTGCATTAGTTCCAACATGAAATTAATTTTAACTTTAATTCTTTGCTATTTTTAATTGTTGGAAAAGCATTAACCTCCACAGCTCTGGGCTGTTCCTAGACAAGACTTGAAGAAAAATCCTCAACTGAGATTAAATCTAAGCTATCAAGTATGCATTTAATTTTCTTGTATGTCAAGGCATGCTGGCATGTTTTGATACAAATTTTAAAAAAACTGCATTTATTCTCTGTCAGAACAAGCATTTCATCACTGTACCATCACTAATCTGTTTCTTTCTTGCAGCAAATGAGACTTAAATTATTAAAAATAAATTTTAAAAAAGTACCTGCTGAATTATTCTAATACAATAAAACACAAAGCCTTATATTTTTGGCTTACATTTCTTTTTCAAGTAGTGCTTGTATAACTTTGCATCCCTTAGCCATAGTTTCATCTTGCTTGTTGCACAGTACAAGGAAAGGTGGACGGTTAGAATTGATAACATCATCTGACAGAACTGTGTATAAATATCTGAAACAAAAACAAAATAATCAAATAGCATAGAAAAGGATTACTTGATAAAAGCTTGATATTTTGCATTATAAAGCACAAGAATCATTCAATAATTTAGTGCCATATTTTTTTTTTCAATAAAAGAAACAGGAACAATTAAGTTGGTGGATTATGAAACTGAGGGATGTGTTAACAGAGATTACACGGTGTACCATATCTTGACAACAGTGAGACAGTGTATTGTATGTGTAACTTTGATGTATGCGTAATGCACTGTTACATATTTTTCATAGGGGGAAAAAAAACTGCAATGAATATCTATTGTATGTTAACCAGTGCTTATGAGGAATGCTCTATGAGAATACAGATATTCAACTTTGGTACACATCAGGTACAACAATGATCTTAAAAGCAGTGAAAATATGCATTGTGTATGTTGTAGCAGCAGTCTGATTTGTATTTTTGCTCATCTACAGTTAAAATCAATCACCCAGGTCAGATTGAAAGTTTGTACGATTTTGATAACCTTGTTTACTTATTTATGTTCACAAGCATAACTAATTTAATTTTGACCAAGTGTTTTGGAAATGCATCAAAAAGAAAAAGTTATCTATTCATTAAACGCATTATTACTGGTAATGAAAGCCAGCTATGACCAGTAATTTAAAAATGACAAACTAAAATTTCTGCAAACCGGTGGCTGCATGAAAAATAATAAAAAAATAGTGCCAGTACCAAAAATATTTTAGAAAGTAACTTGGTGGAAAAGTAGCATAGGTGTTCTGAAGTTCAAATACTTTTTTTTGAAAGTAAAAAATTATATTGTTTTTTCTACAATAGGAAAATTGTTTATTTGATGCTTATTATATTTAGCATTTTGTTTTGTTTAAGTTTGGGAAAAAATTCCGTAACTTTGATCTCCAAGACAATGTTTCACTTTAAAGTACAGAGCATCGTTTGGATGCTTGATCATCTTCCAGGATTTGCTTGGCACTGGGAAGCAACTGTTTGCCAGCAGAGTCAGATATTCATAGCCCCTTAATTTCAAGTGCATAGATTTCTCAAGTACATTATAACTACTGTAACCACTATACATCTTTCACAACTCTTAAGTAAATTTGTTTACTTCTTTTGAAATTGCAGCAATTTCTCTTCTTATATTGTCTCAGTTTTTCCAACATATGTGGATTATTCTGATACATTTTAGTGTTGCTAAATGGGCATGTAAATAAAATCAGTTTGTCTGGGGGGAGAAAAAAAAAAAAAAAACCCGCAGGTGAATACAGTGATCATTAAGCTATCCGATGCCCAAATGCAAAAATTAACTATAATTTCTTGGTTGTAGTTTCTGAATTATAGTTATCTTAAAGGAGTTTAATTTTAAAAGTTTAAAAGTTTAGTGACATTCCAATATCTTTGGAGTTTGTTTTAACTTTTCTCCAATCGAGTTTTTCCTCTGCAAGAACATGACATTTTGCTTTTGGTGATTTAGGGATATCTGTTCTTGATAAGAAATCAAAAGTAGAATGAAGTCCAAAGAAATCTCTGAGAAAGCTTGCACAGGAATCAGGAATTCTGCAAACCTAGACTTGGTATGCTACTAAACTTTTAAAATTAAAACCCTACAAAATAATGTTATTTAGCAATTACAACTACGTAATAATGTGAGTAGAATTAATTTCTGTAATTGAGTGTTGGATAATGTTAATGATCATTCTATTAACCTGCATTTAATTTTTTTTACAAACTAAGCATGGTTTTATTTACATGGCAGATAGCGACACTAAAGTATATCACAATATCCCCCATAATTTGGAAGAACTAAAAGTCAATATAAGGAGAAAAATTGCTGCAATTTCAGAAGAAGAATTAATGAGTGTTAACGCAAATTTTCATAAAAGGCGTACAAGAGGTGTGGTGGCACACGGACATCATTTTCAACATTTCTATGATTAAAATATGTGGTAATTGTAGTTATAATTTGCATGAGAAATCTATGTGCTTGAATCTAAGGGGCCATGAATATCCGATTCTGCTAGCAAACAGAGTGCTTTCTGGCACTAGCAAATCCCAGTTAATCTAACAACATGTCCAAACAAGGGCTCTGTATTAAAATATGTTAAAACAACTTTGCAAGCTGTTTATTTCGAAAGATGTATTCTAATATAAATGCTACCACAATTCGAAAATTTATTATTTACAATACCATTATCTTATGTGAAGCATTTTTTTTTAAAGTGCTTAGTGAGATACCACAGGCAATGGACATTGATGATACACGAGATCAATAATAAATTGGGAAATCATTATTTTTTTTTTTAAAGAAGGAAGGTTTCTAAGCCAGGTTTAGGGTACCTGGTATATTGCCAATTATGAGGATTGAAGAAAACCTGGAAAAAACCTCATTCACGGAAGATGGTCCTGGCAGAATTATGTGAAGCTGTATAAATACTTAAGAATATAATTGATATTATTGCATTATTTAGTTGAACTAAAAAACTATATAGTATGACAAATGAGTGAAACATTAAGAGTGTGTAGTTCAACTAAATCATACAATCATATTAATTATATGATTGGCCTTAATGTGCAAGTTCCAATTTACATTTTAATGTAAATAGTAAATAATTAAGACCTTGGCACTGTATTTGTCAACTTGCAGGCCTGAATTTCATGCCTGAGGAGATTTTCTCTAACATTATCTTCCTATGTAAAAGTTAAAGTCAGTATTTTTTAGCTGCTGAGAGATTTTCGGTTCACTTGCTGCACCACTAAGTAATTTTATTCATTATCCAAACTTCTTGCAACTGTTGGCATGACACATTAATGGGAATATCAGCATACCAGGTATAAAAATCATAAACGTCTACTGAATAAATGGCAATCACTGTGGAGTTTGAAGTCGTATTTATGAGATGTCGCCTCCTCCCTAATTAAAATATTACCGATATTGGTATAATCAATCACATGCATTATAAATATTATTACAATAATGTGTACAATTTATATGTATTCATATTAGTAGTTAAGTTATTTTATGTATTTCATGGTTGTAGAAAAAACTTGTAGACAAAACCTTCAGAAAAAACCAGGAAGCGTTAAGTTTTGGGCTGGACAAACAAGTCAGATGGCCCTGTACATCTTTTGTATATGTTTTGTAAGAGGATATGTGCAAGAAGGGTTGCAATCAATTCTAGAAAATGATAGGGAAATGGAACAAGTCAGAAACCCATGTATTATGTGAAAAGGCAGAAAGCTTAGCTTTGTTAAAATCTAGGATGAACTGTTTAATAACATTTGCTGATGCAACAGATCCTTGGGGGTGCAATTACTTATAGAGCCTGACTTAATGGAATAAAGGGTGAAAAAAAATATAAGGTCTAAGGAAATATCCAATTAGGAAACTTAGGAAAATTATATGCACGCGTCGTGGCCGATAGATAGCCATATAGAGGAAATGACTGTCAAAATTATTCAATATTGATATTTTGAAAGGCAGGAGATGGCCTACCAACCGGATGAAGATATAGTTTATAAAAGGTTGTGATTTTGAGGCCCCAAGAGAATAAGTTCAGAGTTTAATTATCAGAAGAGGAGAATAAGTCAGAGTTCAGTTATTAGAGGAGACACACAGTGATCAGAGAATTATAGCGGGGAGAGTTACAGACAGTTGATTCAATTATAGTCTGTGTAATTTGACAAGTAGTCAGTTATCTACAGTTCAACTTAGTGAGTTACCAGTCAGCCAAATAGTAGATCAGTTTGAATAGTATAAGAGTGATCTAAGAATCACTCAACAAGAACTTAAAGGCAATCCTTAGCAGTGAACAGTAAATACAAGTGAATAAATTGTGTTATCTCCAGTTATAAGACTTGTGTTCATATATTGCCTCATTTCCAGTCCTTCTTCCCATTGATCTGAAAAGGCCACAAAATTCCAGCACTCTACCAAACACAGCTAGCTGTGGTAAATATAATAGAATGGATATTCTAATATATAAAACCCATCAATTAATCACCACCACCCCCCCCCCTATTAAAATGGTCGCAAGTTAAATTTACAGAATTTTATCATGAAAATCATATGGAGTCACAATACACAGCATAAAGCTACTTTAACACTGCTATAAAGAGCTTGTTAAAATATGTGGACAAATTTGACTTAAATATGAGATTGTTCCATTTTTGTGATTCCCATTTACTAATTGAAAGTTTTACTTTACTTAAAATAATTGGCACACTAAATATAATAATGAAAATGAATAACGTATCGCATTTGAGAGGTCTGATGTGATTATTAGAAAATTCTCATAGTGAAAACGTGAATTTACATTACCGGAAGACTTCCTCATAATGTGAGATCCTAATGCTTCATTACAAGTTAGGCAGGCATAATTACGTTTTCCAATTGATATGAGTAAAAGTAAAAAATTATCTGCAACCCTGTTTTTCCAACTTATTTACACAAAAGTATGGGTTAAATATGTACATATTTTTCTATAATGTTTACATCTTTCTTAATGCACTTGGTCCGTCAGTCCACAAGCTTGTATATTCCCTCCAAGATGAAGCTTTTCTGTTGGTCACACAACCATGCACTGCTTTCCTCACTTCATCCATAGAAAATTGACAACCTCATAATGCATTTTTGAGCAATCCAAAGAAATGATGGTTTAAAGAGGTGAGATCTGGGCCACAGGGGGGTGTTCCAGCACCTCAAAGCCAAATGGTTAATGGTTTCAATGGGCTGCTCTGCCATGTGTGGCATGACAATGCAACAACAATATTATCTTTGATAATAGGCACCTGTGAATGGCAGACCAGCAAATCTCTATCTTATTTTGGCAGACTTACAGTATAGTCTTTTTTTGAGTTTCAAAAAAATGGTTAGCATCACCTTTCCAGCAGAAAATTGAGTCTTGAATTACTACATCATTGATAATCTTGGATATTTCCACCCCATACTCTGGTACTTGGATTCTTGGCCAAAGTGATGAATCCATTTCATCCCTTATGATTATTCTGTTCAAAAAATTCTGTACCTTCATTGTTGTAGCAGTCAAGTAAGCATTGGCAGATCTTGACATGCTTGTGCTTTTCAGTAAGCTCGCTTGGCACCCATCTCACACAGACTTAATGGAAGCCGACATATCATGGATCATTTGATAGGCAGAACCATGACTAATCTGTAGAGAACACACTATCCCATTGATTGGGCCAGTGGTGGAAATTGATGGATGTTTTGCTCCCTCTTCATGTATCATGTTTGTCTGGCTACTTTTAAGCTTTCCAATTCACTCATACACACTTCTTCATCATGCAACACTATCCCCATATTGTGTTGAAAGCCTCCAATGAAATTCAGCCCCCTGTTACACATCAGAGATCAGATCACTGCTCTTTGTTTGTCTTTGGTGCATATTACTAGCACAGTGGCCACGTTTATGTTGTCACAGCAGCAAAGAAAATAATGCAATCATGGTTATGTGACCGCAGTAGTACCAACTCTAAGCATGCATGCACAGAAAGCAGGGTTACAAACCTAAAGATATGCTATGACAAAAATGTGTATAATTTTTTAATTTCCTCCACGTGTTTATTGCATAATTTTTTTCCTGAATAATACTTGGATTAATGATGGAAATGGCATCCACTCTTGTGAAAACTCTTTGACTACAGCTAATTTACTGTTAACTTAATGTTTTCTTGGGTTCTTACCTTGCTTTGCTCTGCCTTATCACTAAACTATCTGGTGTCTTTCAAGTTTGTTAAGGTTTTTTTAATGATCATGGCACTGAAATATTAAGATTTTTTATACCAGATAAGGGGTGATAAATAATAATGGCCAAATGAGTTCGGAGAATCTTGTTTCCTAAGTTTCCCAGACATTCACATAAAAAAAATTGAGGGAAAACTCAATCAGGAGACTTGACTAAACTGGGAATCCAAACCAGATCTACTGCATGGGAAGTGGAAACAAGACCACTGCTAGACTATTGCTGTGGTCTTGTTAAGGGTTAAATGGAGATCCATTATAGAACATATTACTGCTATTAAAGCAATTAGAAACCTTAACTGGTATATAAATATACAAACTAGAATAATAAATGATTAACTGTGAGCTTGTCTCTATATTTTATTTTGTAGATGTCCACTGGAAACTATAATACAGTTCTGCAAAAATTGTGGTATTGATCATAATCAAAACATGGCTATACTTATCCTACTCACTCTGCAACATCTCTGATATCCTTTTGGAACGTAACAGAATCAATAAGGTAAATAATGGCTCTTGCTGTATGCTTGTACATATCAAAATACTTTCCTCGCAGCCGTTCATGTCCTGGTAGGTCCACAATCTTCAACGTGCCCTGCAAGTATAAAAAAAATGTCATTTAAACCCAATGCATTAATTAAGTGAATTGATGGAACAATGGAGAGTTGCAGAACAATAATTTGACCCAAAAAATTAGTATTCAATTTAATACTCAAAATAAATCAAAGTTACAGTGACTATCAGTCGTGGGGAAACGGGTTGGTTATGTTTCCCCCCTCTTGTTATCCTTTGCTTGTGACATAACATACATGGAGGTAAGAAAGAATGCTGGTAGGATTCAATGGCAGACTGTTGCAATATCAATTAAACACATTTTATAAAGACAATGCTTATTAAATTCCATTTTGATAAATGTATTTTATAAGTATTAATTGTTATTTAATAATTTCATTTCATGTGAAATTCTTCTTAGCGGCTACCTGATCATTTAAAGCTTAAAATATAACTTGGAACCTGTACAGCTTATCATATAATTAAGATCATTGTATGAATGAGTCAAACTACACACTCTTATTGTTTGTAAAATGTAGTACTAGTTTCTCGAACCCTTTGTTCGCATCCTATCCTGCCCATCGACTACTGGATAGTTTTTTATGCTGTGGGAATGATTATTCTGCTCTGGTGGAGGTGTGATGAGCCTGAAGTTTATGTTTTCATCCCCGTAAGTATCGAAGTTTATTAAACTGTCTCTATATTTATAAATGTAGATTTTCTCCCAGGTTGCTAATTCTGTAGCACTTTGTACTGATTTTAATAATTTTGTTCTATTCACTATGTCATAGTTTTCTGTCCAGAAATGAGATCTGATTGCTGATTTCTCCATTTGCTTGTATTTTGTTTCTGAAATGTTCTTTTAACCATGTAGCTATGCTTTTCTTTGTTTTTCCAATGTAGATTTTTTTTCTGCGCATCTTATTTGGTAAATACCTCCTTTTTTTCTCCTGTGGAATACTGTCATTAACATTTTCTATCAGGGGATTTTAACATTAAGTTTGTTTACAGGTGCCAATCTGATATTAAATCTTTTAGAATATTTTGAAATGTTTTCATAGCCCATGAATGATATGTACTTTTTTTAAAAAGTAGATATTTTTTCCTGCTGAAAGTGTTGTGGTTTCTTTAATAAGCTTTTGCCTCTTGAATTTCTGTGCTCTTCTGTGTACTAGTTCTTTTTAAAAATATTTTTAATCACTATTCTATTTGTTTGTATTCTTTAAATTCTTGGCTAATTTTTAGATTAACTAACCTGTGTGTTAACCTGTTGATCACTGCATGTTTCTGCGTCATGGGGTTAAAACAGTCTGTATTAATGTGATTGTGTGTGTATTCTTTCTGTATATTCCAAATTCCAGATTTCCTTAACGCTTCATTATTTTAATTACCAAGAATGGTAACATGTTATGTTTCTGTTTCGTATAAGAATGATATATTTTTATCTTGTATATTCAGAAGCTTTATGGCATCATCAATGAGTTTTTTGTTAACTGTGGCAAGTATACAAAAACCATTGTGCTGGAACCTACAGTGAAGAATCTGAACATGACTTTGTTCAAGAACAGATTTTATTACTGGACCTTCTAGAAGTCCTGGTGTAAACTCTGTGGACTACAAACTGCATTCAATGATTTGCAAGAAAAAGAATCTAATATTGAGAGTTTGAAGTGCTTCTTAATATCAAATGGCAGATTATTCAATGGAGTTGGTGTATGTTGCTATAGGGTGAATGGCCAGAGACTTTAGTCACATGTGAGGACAAAAGCAGATCATCTTGAGAATTGATTGATAGTAAACATTTAGAAAACATTGGAAAAATTCATCTACTATTAACTCCTATTAACATTGGAATGTTAATAGTAGATGAAAAAATAAAATTCAAATATGTTTCAGTTACTTAACTAAAACCTTTTAAAGGGTTTTTGTGGCAAGACTAGGTACTTATACTTATATAGTTTGCCTTAACTGCACCCTAAAAACCATAAGACAGCAATATGCTGGAGCAATTTTGATAGAAACTATTAGATTCCTTTCTTCAAGATAGAGAATATCACCTGTAAAAAAGGAAATATTGAAAAAGTTACTCAATGCCTGAATTGGCTAATGTTCATCATCAGAACATTACTAAAAATTAACCCATTTAACACTACCATTTGTATTATATTTTATCATAAATCTTATCACAGATGTCAGGAAATACGGTTCTAATGTACTATTATGCATGTATTATTGGCAATGGGCATTATTCCCTGGCATGCACCATGATGCCATTTAACCAACAAATGACAAAGTTCCCATGACATATGCTGGTGTCTTTGGTTTTCCTTACAAGAAATTAATTTCATACACGGCACCTCTTGTTGATACCTGCACAGCATTTAATTTACGGAGTGGCTGAAAAAACAACTGGGATCATACTGGTTAAGGTAGTTTGCAAGTATAGGAGAAGAAATGCAATATTTACATTTATTATCTAATTGCTGTGAAGCAATATACAAAAACTCAAGAGTAGTGCTTTCTACAAAACAAAGCAAACTACTTTAACAACCACAAGCAGTTTATTAAGCCCATTAAAAGAATATATATTGCCAATATACTTACCTGCCATTTGCACATTTGATAGGCTTAAAGCCTCAGCCCACTTTTACTGAAAAGACTAATATATATCAGTGCTTTCCTGCACTTTAATGATGTTAAACTTTACTGATTAATCACATTAATGAAATTGAAATAAGTGCCATTTACATATATGCTAACCCATTTACATATATGAAAAATCACAAAATTCCACATGTTACAATGCAAGAAAAATTAAATTGAATTAAAAGACTTCAGCGCAACCAGTGATGCTTTCACATGCAGTACAGGATTATTTCCTATGAGTGAAGCCCCATTCATTTGCTGCACCATGGAAGGGGTAGCAAGCCTGCTTTGTTACTTGTTCACCTTACTGTTATAGTCATAGCACAGCTTTTCCTGGGTGTATGTTGTGTTCATTTCTTAATTCGATAGTATACACAAATTGTATTATGTTTCATGTACAATGGCACAGCATGTCTTTTTATCATACAGTTGATTCTGTTACTTATGTGAATACCCCTCTTCTCAGACAATTAACCGACAGGGAACTTGATCATGTATTTTTTTCCATCAGACTCTATCACTGTGAACACTACAAATAATTCCAGAGCTATTTATGAGCAGGAATTTGTCGCGGATTTGTGGCATCCTTGGTCCCCTGATTTAACAATCTGCAATTAATATTATTTGGGCTAAATTAAAAAATTCCATGTACAAGATGAACCTGCACACCATACAAGAAATCAAAGATAATATTTGTCAGGAAATTGTTTGCATTTCTAAAATGATGAATAATTTCCTACAGAGTGCCAAAAAATCTGGAGAATGAAGGTGGGCAGTTTCAGCAACTCATTTGTAAGTAATCAGCCTCTTAAATTGGTTTGTGTGTTGCTGTATGGTTGGTTTCTTTTACTGTTTTATCCTCCTATTAATCACTGAGACCTGGCTGGCCAGCTATGGAGCAGTGCACTTGCTCAAAGACAAAAACTACGGGGAAAAACAAGTGATTGCATAATATATAGATACTTACAGCTCCTTGGTCTATGGGTGAGGCCTGGGAGAAGGTAACAAACCTAATAGTTTAGTAATGATTTAGAATGATCTTAACTTTGGTAAAAGCACTACTGCCCTATAAAAGGAAAACAGAAGTTTGACACAAAAGGTGCATGCAGATATATGGACAATGGCATATATTGGTGTATTTAACATTAACAATTACTGCTTTTTTTTATTAACCTATTTATTGCTTAGTATTAAGCTTAAGGAAATCAAACCTTTCTAAGCTCCAAATCGCCAATGTTTGGTTTAACAGATGTATGGGTAAGCTTATACTTTCCACTCATCAATTGAGCATACAACAATGTTTTTCCTGAATCAGTGAGACCAGTTATAAGTACATTGCGCCGTGCTTGCTTCTTTCTGCGAAGTATTAGGTAGATCACTGAAATACATATGATTAGCATTAATGGAAATATTCATGCATACATATATATACTTCTATTCATAATTGTCTTTTTCACAAACCAGTTTTGCACAAAATTGTAGCAATTGATTGAAAATTTTAGTAGCTAATTAATCTTCAACTCAATTAATTTTTCCAAAAAAATAAAACTGAACTAATAACTAATAAATTTAAACCTTATATAATATTATTTTAGAGCCCTGATTAAAATCAATAAACCTTTATCATAAAGCATACACTGAAGCAACTCTAACTTAACTCATTATTGAGCATCGGTATCTTTTCAATTTTGTAAATTTAAATCCAAACTTTGGGTTATAAATACTTTATGGGATAATTATTTAGAAGAGTTACATCACTAACTTTACAAAATAAAATTTAAATCATAGGTTCATGCTTGCTGAGTTATTTAGTAACTAGTTTATTTTTCCATGACAGGAATTTAGGGTGAAAATATTAGTTTTATAAAGTTGAATTTCAATATTTTTTGTTTAAATGTCAGCTAAGCTGGAGTGATGTGATTGGTGCTAGTGATTCATTTTCTAATTGGTGCTGGTTTAACGACATCCATTTCAAAATATATCCAATTTGGAATCAAACACAGTGAAACAAACATTAAAATCTCTTCTAAGTTAAAATATTTAAAACACTCTTTATGGTTTCATTTATATAAGATAAAATCAGAACATGTTTCATGGGACCTTTGTCCACATTATAAACTGCTAAATGACGGAAAGGTAGGTATCTGGGTGGACCCTGTTGGTCTAGTCATGAACTTAAATAAAGTGCTGTCTACTTCCAGGATGTCAAATTTCATAAGGTTATGTTCATATTTTTTTATATAAATGTTTCCCCATATGCTTAGTTCTTTTAGTTATTGAATGGTTTTTAACAACTTGATGCCTGTTTCTATTTCATGGTGTTCATTTCAAAAATGTGCTGCCACAGCTGATTTAACTACTTGCTTATAACAGATGTTTCTGCAATGTTCCTTTACTTAATGCCTATATTTCTCTTTGTCTGGTATATGTAGATTTTATCACAAACCTTACAATCAATCTGGTAAATACCAGATTTTTTTCTCCTTAGGTCTGGAATCTATTATGTTTCGTTTCAATAGATTTTTTTAACACTATATCAGTTTTGAGGAGCTAAGTTGATATTATACTGCTTGAAAAAATTTTGAATTTCTTATTGGCTGAAGGGTGGTAAATGGACTTTTTAATTTTTTTTTTCTCTGATAAATCAATCAGGTTGTGGTTTGTTTAATTCTTTTTTGTTTCTGGAATCTTTAAACTTTTTGGTTAATCATCTACCCTCAAAACCAATATAGTGTTAAAATCTATTGAAATTTAAATAAAATAGATTCCAGACCTAAAGAAAAAAAATCTGCTATTTACCAGATTAATTGTAAGGATTGTGATAAAATCTACATAAGCAAGACAAAAAGAAATATAGGCATTCGGTTAAAAGAACATTATAAACAAATAAATAGATCAATCACTGTGACAGCACATTTTTGGAATAAACACAATGAAATAGAAAAGGACATCAGGTTGTTAAAAACCATTGAACAACCAAAAGAACTAAGCATATGGGAAAACAATTATATTAAAAAATATTAACATAACCTTATGAATATGAACATCCCAAAAGTAGACAGCACTTTTTTTTTAAGTTCATCACTAGACCAGCAGAGTTCACCCAGATAACTACCTTTCAAAATTTTTGACAAATGATCTGTCAGTTGTTTAACAGTTGATTATGTGGACAAAGGTTTCATGAAACATGTCCTAATTTTATCTCACATGAGTGAAACCATAAAGTGTTTTAAACATTTTAACTTAGAAGAGATTTTTAGTGACATCCATAATTATTTTCTGAACTATGATTGGTGATAGCAGATTTTTATTGTGCTGTTCCCAGCTTTTTTCTTCTTTTGTCAGTTGGCAGTAAATTCCCATCAGGTTGTGTTCCATTTTGTCACATGAGTATACCTATTATTGTTTCACCAGGATGTTTTGCAGGAAAAATTGCTAATTGGTTCTAGAACTGTAGTGGACTGGTATTTCTTTTTCAGAAGATGAGGTAAAATTTGGTCATCCTGGTATACTCAGAAATAATAAGGTAATATATTAAGGTTCTT
This sequence comes from Metallyticus violacea, assembly GCA_030762175.1. NCBI lineage: Eukaryota > Metazoa > Arthropoda > Insecta > Mantodea > Metallyticidae > Metallyticus > Metallyticus violacea. The sequence goes on from CM060836.1 coordinate 98,040,636, forward strand.
GCATTTTGTGATAGCTTTATAAGTATATAAGAAGTTTTCCAAAATTTGTATGGCTAATTGCAAAAATGTATAAAACTGTTGACTGTATTATATATTTTATACTAGTTTCAGATAGTTAGGTCTAGGTTAAATTTCTCTGTAAGTACCTTTTTGAAAACTGGGGTATTAATTTCATCTCAAAAACATTGTGTTTGTTGATTTCAAGATACCTTTAAGTTCAGTTTCAGGCATGTTAGATCTAGTTCAGTTCCTCTCTATATAAAAAACTATGAGGTTAATTCCATTTCCAAAACATGTAAATTTGTTGGTTTCATACACTATTTCCTGAATTTTCTATGGTATAGCTCTTTTAAATGAAACTACCCTTTTTGGGTAGCTCACATTTTTTGAATATTTTGCTATTTTCTTTACTTTAATTCATATCTCCAAGCTGTTCTTTACTTTCATAGTGTCAAAATAACTAAAGTTCATATATTATGAATTTTACTTCTGCAGCCTATTTAATTTTATGATACAGTTGCGAACATTTAAATAAAGTAGTCAATATATTTCATTGGAGTTTCTTAAAATGCAAGATGTTTACCTTAACTTTATAAAATGCAGAATTTAATTTATTTAACTCATTGTGAGTATTGTTTGCTATGATATGCCTACACAACTACTTTAAGATTTCTATAATATGTACGTATGACATCCTCTGCAATGCTTTAAAGTTCAAAAAAGTATGAAACCCTAACCTAATGATCCAAAAATTATTGAATTTATCTAATCGTGGTGCTAGCACTCCTTCTAAACAGTTCTTCCAGTTATTGTTTAATAAGAGCTATGGAATTCCCCAATTGCATTCCCTGTAGTAGCAAATAACTACTGATGAAAGCAAATCTTAACCTCATTATATAATCTAAGAGAAACTGTAGCAAATTAATGAAACACATGTACCGAGGCTCTCGCAAAGTCTATATGAACGATTGAGGGTATTAAGAATGGTACCGTGAAATAATTATATGTGGAGACAAATATTGATTACTTAATGCCAAATGTAAGAATGAATCGACTGAATTCCCTTCTAACTGCATATAATATGGTTCATACAATTAACTTTCCCACCAGGGTTGATAAAAACTCTAGCACAGCAATAGATAATATATTTATAAATTCAGACAAACTGTCATTATATTCTGTGTCTTCATTGATCAATGGTCTCTCTCTGACCATGATGCTCAAGTAATAATGAAAAAAAATTCTACAATAAAATTCAAAGAATGTTATAGATATATAAAATATAGAGATATTAATGATGCTAGCCTTAGTAAAATGGTGGAGACATTTCGACAAGAATCATGGAATAGTGTTTTCAGTGCAAATGATGTTAATAGTAAATTCAACAATTTTTTACATATTTTTAAATTGCATTTTGAAGCATATTTCCCGCTAAAAATTAAAAAAAGAAGTTATAATATGAGCAGGGAATGGTTAACCCAGGGAATTAAAAAATCTTGTCAACATCAAAGACAATTATATAACGAGCAAAAGCTGAGTAAAGACCCTAAATTAAAAATACATTTTAGAAAGTATTGTAAAATACTTAGGAAAGTCATAAAAGCAGCGAAAGGCCTCCATTACCAAACACTTATCAATCAGTCAAAAAACAAAATAAAAACTACTTGGAATATAATAAAACAAGAAACAGGCAAAAATTTGCATAGATGATGCAATAATCTTAAATATTAACAATCAAGAGATACAACACCCTTAAGACGTAGCAAATGAGTTTAATGATTACTTTCTTAATGTAACAAAAAATTTAAATATATATTCTGGTGATAAAAGAGATGCTCTAAAAATTTTACAATCATCAACTATCATAATAATATATTCAAACCAGGTATCACTACCCCACTAGTAATTAGTAATATCATTAGAAAACTAAAATCAAAAACTCTTCTGGCTATGATGAGATCAACAGCAAAGTCATAAAGGCCTGTGCAAAGGAAATTAGTACCCCCCTTAGTCACTTGTGCAATGAATCTTTAACATTGGGAATATTTCCTAAGAGGTTAAAATATTCAATAGTGAGGCCTCTGTACAAAAAGGGAGAAAAGATAAATGTCTCTAATTATAGACCTATAGCTATTTCACCTACATTTTCTAAGGTGTTTGAGAAAGTAATGTACAATAGGCTTTAGCATTACTTTGGAAGTAACTATATTCTAGTTAGTGATCAGTTTGGCTTTAGAAAAGGAATTTCAAACAGAAAATGCAATCTATAAACTTACTAATGAAATTTTAACTGCATTTAATGAAAGAGCACATGTAGAAGGGATATTTTGTGACTTAGCTAAGGCTTTTGATTGTGTCAATCATGAAATTCTGATAGATAAATTAGCTTTCTATGGAAAAAAAACCAATATTTAAAATGGTTTATATCCTACCTTGACAAAAGGAAACAAAAATTAGTGATAAATTGTCCGTTCAATAATAAAAACAATGCATCCGAGTGGGGAATGATTAAGCATGGAGTGCCTCAAGGATCTGTTCTGGGTCCTCTTCTTTTTCTAATATATATAAATGACCTCTCCTTATCTATCCAAGATGTAGGAAATACTGTTCTATTTGCAGATGACACAAGCATATTGATAAATGGAAAGAGCCTTAATGGTTGTGCCATTAAATTAAATTTGGTTCTCAGTTCATTGTGTGTATGGTTCAATGCAAACAAATTGCCTCTTAATCTAGATAAAACAAATGTTATGAATTCATTACTCGCAGATCTCCAGATCCACAATTACAGATAGGATATTATAACAGTGTACTTTCACAAACCAAACATATTAAATTCCTTGGTTTAATAATTGATAACCATCTGAATTGGAAAGATCACATTGATCTTATTACACCTATAATAAGCAGTGCATGCTATGCAATACGTGCATTAGTAATGTTGGAATCAATTAAGACTTTAAAACTAGTTTATATTGCTTATTTCAACTCAATAATGAAGTACGGTCTAATATTTTGGGGAAATTTAGTTAAAAGTGAACATGTCTTCCTGTTACAGAAAAAAGTCATACAAATAATCGCTGGTACGCATAGCAGACATTCATGCAGAAACCTCTTAAGGAAATTTGAAATTTTAACTCTTCCTTGTGAATATATTTTATCCCTCATGAACCTTTATATAAGAAATAAACAAAAATTTGTTCAAAATGAAAATATACATGACAAGAATACTAGACAAAAAGCAAATCTACATCGCAAAATTTCAGCACTTTCATGCCATCAAAAAGGCGTTTATTATGAGTGCATTTTCGTATACAATGCTCTTCCCTCTAGCCTAAAAGCCTTAATAAACAATGACAATTCCTTTAAATCTGCTCTTAGAAAATACCTATGTAAAAAGGCCTATTATTCTGTAAAGGAATATATGAGTAACAATATTATACTGCACAACATATCAATGTATATGTAAATATGTATATAATAAAATTTGTATGATTAAGTGACTTGTCTGTTTTTGGTGTTGGTTGAGTTGTTCTAAGTGTTCTTTTTTATTTTTATTGTCATTATTTATGTAAATGCAAACAAATTTTTGTAAATACAGATTGAAAGCTACTGTGGTAATTGTATATGACAAGTTCAATGTTCGTAGGTCTCTGTGGCTGCTCCACGAACTTACTGAATGCTTCGAGAACTACCTAACTATATTAGCTATGCCACAATATTTATACATTCGAAATACACTCCTAACCTAACATATGTTGTGCTAAAAAGCGCATTACATCTTTAAACTCTAGCAAAATATAGTACTCACCATAGTAAGTAACAAAACTACTCCAGACACAATTATAGCAAATTCTGAAACAACTGTAGCAAATTAATAAAATACATGTACTGGGCTCTTGCAAAGTCTATATGAACTCTTGAGGGTATTAAGAATTGTACCGTGGTATGTATTATCTATGCCACAATATTTATACATTCGAAATACACTCCTAACCTAACATATGTTGTGCTAAAAAGCGCATTACATCTTTAAACTATAGCAAAATATAGTACTCACCCATAGTAAGCAACAAAACTACTCCAGACACAATTATAGCCAGTGTTTCGGTGTCCTGCAGCACATCTTTTAAGTTAAAGCTGTTAATTTGAGTGTCCTTTTCCACACGCCTCTTTACCGTTTTATCCATGCTGCCTCTTTCACTTACGTTAACCATTCAATACTGTAATCTGAAATCTTCTGTGTAGTAATTGCGTTTCTTCAGTGCTGTGAATAAATATTCAGATATTCCACGATCTTGGTGCATATACTTATTTCTCAAGTAATCTAAGACTCCCTTTTCAAACAACTACTTTCCTGAATAACTGAAACAAAGAAGAATCGATATGTCTACATGTATCACAATCACGACGCGAAAAATCGGTTGAAAAGATTAATAATAATTGTTTCGGTGGCACACAAATTAAAGACGCAGTAATGCAGTTTAATCTAAACATTAGCGTGAAAATATTATATTTCGAATACATCAATTGTGGGAGCTACATAGGTTTTAAATTTGTGCACTTATGTTGGCCATTCCGAATCATTGATTTCATTCACTTTGGGCCCGTCCATTTCAAGTCTGCTTCACGAATAGGAATAGGAGCTGCAACATCCACAGAATGGCTTATTCTGTGATACGACCTCCCCCAAGCCTCAATTATGTAGCTTTGTAATGTTTGGTAACGATAGCGATTATCATGGTGATGAAACAGGAAAATAATTTTAAGTATGGTTTCCTTCGGAAGGGAAGGGAAATAAAGTCGTGGGTCCTATGTCGTAGATTTACGGCAGATAAAAGAACCTCAAGCCTGAAAGAACAGGTCTCTGAGAAAATTTTGTCGACCTTTTCACCCCTGAATTGAATGGGACGCTGATGACGTGAGATGTTAAACAGTGTCCGCAAATAAACCAAGTACATAAATAAAAGGTACTAATCTAAGTTTATCTGAGAAATAGGTAATTACAATGTTCTTTCATTTTACTACACTTTAGCGCTTTTTGGAAATTTTGCATACGTAATTATCATTTGGTTCATGAGATCCTGTGGTGACACAAATCCCTTAAATGCATAATGTTTTAACGAGTACATACTGTTGTCACCTATATCGTAAGTAGAAGAAAAAAAAAATGTCTGAAGCTGTCCCTGTAGTGAGCCGTGACCTAGAGCCACTTTGGCGCTGGTGTGTCTGCTTGAAAGTCAAGAGAGTCGCATGTATGTAAAGGCATGTTTTGGTTAGAGTTTATCGAATTATTGCAATCAAGAGAGATAAAGTTTGGAACGATAATGAATTTATTTATTTAATAATATATTCTTTATAATGTGTTAGTATGGACACTCCTATATAGATAGTCCTGCATTATCAGTACCTACTCTTGTGGGGCTACAATCTTCGATAGAAGGTCAGGAGAACTTCTTTTTACAAGTAAGCTGCTTTAGGTACATACAATATAGAGGTTACATTAAGAGCCAATAATTTTTATTATATGTTTTAATAGAAGACGGTGCATGGTTTGGTTCTACTTACATTCATTGGGTTGGTTTTATTTTGGGTGTATTCACTCTCTAAAACAACCCAATATTTATTTACATGCATCTTAAGAAATCACACTTGTAATTTCATCCAAAGCATAGTGAATGACTATAACTATCTGTTTAATATATTTTATATAAAGAAATTAATTGGTTGTTGCTCCCTAGATCTCATAATAAGCCTATTTTTTTTTGAATGGTGTTTAACGCCCGTTTTTACTACTGAGGCACCACAGGCGGTGGACACTGATGATACATGAGATGAAATGATAAATTGGGAAAGGATTTTTTTTTTTTTTTAAGGAAGGAAGCGTTCCAGGCCTAAGTTTAGGTACCTCCCCGGCATTTGCCAGTTATGAAGACTGAGGAAAACCTGGAAAAAACCCCAGTCAGGGAGGACGGTCCTGGCGGGATTCGAACCGCAGACCTCCCGCTCACGAGTCCATGCCTTAACGACCTCGGCCACCCGTGGCGGTATAATAAGCCTAAACTTGTAGGATATGGAACATGTCAAATACAGCATTCTATGTCAGATTAATGAGGTACAATTAGCACATACAACAATTGACACAAATTCACTGTTTGTACAGTAATTAAATACAATGAAGCATGATAAATAAAAAAGTACGTAACGGAAACTAAGCGCATTCCTCAGCAACTTGAATAACTTTTAAAAATGAATATAAAATCTATAAGTATCACAAAAGAAAACCATTTTAGATATAATAATAATAATAATAATAATAATAATAATAATAATAATAATAATAATAATAATAAATTGTTGCTGTTGTTGAGATTAAACCACAAAAATAAATATTATAGTATTATACAACATATACCATATGGAATATATGACAGACAATACTACACTCTATGGGTATTTTTAAATGTAACGTATTTATGAACTGAGCCCTTGATATCATCTTTAGATTCACTAAAATAGAGAGAGAGAGAGAGAGAGAGAGAGAGAGAGAGAGAGAGAGAGAGAGAGAGAGAGAGAAAACTGAAAGTTACGAGTTACATTGTGCATTTAAGAAGAAGATTTTCATATGTTTAAATGAACCAAAAGCACGTTACTATTTAAAAAAAATTACAATATACTTAGAAAATATACACAATCAACAATACACAATCGAAAGTTTCACCGATTTTCATTGACTCTGAAATTTAGTTTAAATGTTATTGTAGAAAAGCATGTAACGCAAACGTTTTCTGAAGATTATTAACTTATTACAGAGCGCTCTTACATACAAATATAATTATCAAACATATTAGATTAATATTTCACATTTTATATCTTTACAACGACTATTTTATTAAATATAAAACATATGGATTGTTATAAACAGTTTATATGCTTAATTAATTTGTCCTTTTATTTTAAAACAATAGACAGCAAAAGCTCTTTTTAAAATTCGGTTTTTAAGTATACCTGTACTCCTAAAGGTCCCATTTCCCTTACTTTTTTAAAACTATTTTTATTGTTTTACTTAAATAAGTATGTCCGAATTTTGTTGTGGAAAAAAAATATTGGTTTCGCTAGAGCGATTTTTAAAATTTGCGTTTCAGATAAACCCAAAACTCCTAATTGCCCAATTTTCTTGATTTTCAGGAAATATTTTATTATTTTATTTAAATGGTGTATACCGAGTTTCGTTGCGAAAAGCAAGCAAATAAGGGTGCCGCTAGAGTAATTTTTTAATTTTGGGTTTCAAGTAAACACTCTTCATAATACTTTTATTTCACTAATTTTAAGACACTATAATTCCTATTTTATTTCAATGGCCTATACGGACTTTCGTTGAGAAAAAACAAAAATGTGGCTACTAGAGTGATTTTTAAATTTAGCTTTAACCCCATTCTTTAAATTTCGATTTTCAGCTATATCCCCACTCTCAATTACCCGATTACTCTAATTTTCAGAAGCTATTTTTCTCATTTTATTTAAATGTTATATACGGCATTTTATGAAAAAACTAATATTGGTGCCGCTAGAGTGACTTTTAAACTTTGGGTTTCAGGTAAACCCCCTCCTAATAATTTGACTTCAATGATTTTCAGAGACTATTGTCATTATTTAATTTCAATGGTATATACCGAATTACCTTTATAAAAAATTAAATTTGTGCCCGGTAGACTGATTTTTAAATTTCGTTTTAACCCCCACTCGATTTTCAAGTATACCCCCACTCCTAATGGCCAAATTACCCGATTTTCAGAAAATATTTCTATTAACTTATTTTAATGAAATATACCGAGTTTCGTTGAGAAAACGATCACAATAGCAATTTTTGTTACTTTTTTAAATTTGAGCTTTAGGTTAACACCCATTCCAATGGTCCAACGAACTGAATTGTTAATTGATGGTTCTATTCCGAGTTTTGTTATATGTGTGTATATACCTACATACATAATATATATATATATATATATATATATATATTCATTAATTTCGGTGCTTATTAGGTAGGATCAATGGAATTTGAAGAATTTGTTAAAAATTGTATCACAGATACAATTGCAATAGCTTACCAGCATTCTTTCGGAATTCCTAACAAATGTTTAACTAACTACCACATAAACACTATGCGGCTCTGTATTATAACTATTAGTGATTTAGAATTATGTCCATTTTTCTCAAAGTCTTTGTTGCCAAGTAATTTTTAAGAATTTAGAATTCTATTATGTATTTGAATAGCAGAATAATGCTGCATTCAGAGAGTTGACTGGCCGAACTTCACGAGTAAAAGAGCATCCATTCATTCGCTAATCTTATAGACCCATATTCAAGAACCTTAAAGTTCTTATTTTCCTCTGTGAATACATTTATTCATTTATGTAGTATGCAATCGATACTTAAAAAAAAAATTAAATGTAGTTTCGCTGTTCATAGTTTTTACATCAAAAGTATAAATGATCTGGTTTAGTTCTAGAGTATTCTTCAGTGCTATATACTAAATTACTCGGAAAAAAAATCCGTATCTGAGAATGAAGTGAAAGCATAGTAAAAAATACACAGCTCGTTCTGTTTCAGAATTTCTCAGGCTTCTTATAGACTGAACTATGGTATCTACAATTGATTATTCCAGTTTAGCTTATGATCGATTTCTATTGAAATCGATCGATTAATATTGAAATTTGGTATTTGGAAATCAGTAACGGTAAATTATTTGCATTGAATACTAAGTTTAGGGACATTCTTGTTTTTAATTTTGAATTAAAAACAAGATTGTTTTATCCTTTTCTACTTTTCTAGTTATTGTTGTTTTACTTATACCGTTAATAGTGTTACATTATTTGATATATATTGCGATATCAAGTTTGACTTTATCTAAGTGTTTTATCCTTTTCTACTTTTCTAATTACTGTTAATTTATATATATTAGAAAAAGAAAGGGAACCAACATTGATTCCTGTGGAACGCCATGCTTAATGACATTGTCATACAATGGTTATTTACTGCATTTCGATTTTCGTTTTTTTTAAGTATGACTCAAACTAAGTTATTGAGGACTTTACAAGGCCATCTTTTTAGGAGAAGTTTATAGTTAATTGTATCAAAACCTTGGCTAAATCAGAGAAAATTTCTAATGCACAATTTAAATGCTGTTTTATTGGTGATATGAGATATTTATTGTACACACTTTCTAAGACCATATACCTAGAAGTGGGGTTAAAGTATCCTTTATATGTAAGTACGCGGGCTGCTCAATAAAGAATGATCATAATGTTTTAAAAACCTATCTTTACTCATCTTTATAGTTTTGATGATCTTTCTAAAGTATTCTCCATTTGATGCAATGGACCTGTCCCAGCGTTTCTGAGGATCTTCAAAGACATGCTGGAAAGCACTTTTGACCGGTCTTTCAGAAATGGCTTCCGTAGCCTTCACGACTGTTTTTGATGATGGAAAATGCCTTCCACAAAGTGTTTCTTCAATTTTGGGAGAAAGAAAATGTCACACGTGGCTATAGCAAGAGTCACTTACCCTACTTCACATGTATTTTTATGAAATATTCAGCAACATCTGTGATGTGCTTCGTGCGTTATTGAGGTGCATCATCCACCACACGTTGCCTTGTAGAATTTTCAGGACATCACTGTAGTGTTTCTCAGTCACGGTTGTGACACGCTGGTAACCTTCCTTGAATGGTTCAGTTTCTCCTAAGAAAATGGCAAAGCTATCGACTGTTGAAAGGTTGGCCTCGACTCTATAATTACTCAGTTGATCTTGCGAGAAGCCCTCAAAGCTGAAATTGCATTTCTTCAATATCGAAAGATGAGAAGACGATAATTTTCCAATTGAGGCAACCAACTTTTGGGGAAGGGGTGTAATGATTGAGATTTTTTCACAGAGTTTTGCTGTTTGCTCTCAACAGTGATTACCCCTGAAAGAAATTTCGCATCTTTCTGTAATAATCTTCAACTTGGTGCAGTCGGTTCAGGAATCACCAGTCTTGGAATCCACCGAGCACAAACACGTCTCATGTGCAACTTTTCAGTTACTAACGTGTGGGTGGCACCCAGTAAATTTTCAGCATTTCTGAAAGCGTCCTTAATGCTCTTAATCTTAATTGCATTTCACAAGTTGAATGTTTTCTTCAGTTAGAGCATAGCTAACTATCCACTTTCGTTTAAAGTTGATTGCTTCCCATATAACCATCTTCGACTGTGTTGCAGGGAATAACAAATTCTTCATTAGTAATTGAAGGCGAAGCCTGCTGGCAGATGAAGAGTGCAACACATAGCGACGAAATTACAGAGAAGGTTTCTCAATACCGGATTGTAAAACGCTTTTGAACATATATCAAAGAAGAGAGAGCACAAATTAAATCTATTAATGCAATTTAAACCAAATAAGCACATGAAACAATATAAACACCCTCAAGTACAATATTTACAATACTTCTAATAGGTCCAGAGCCCTTGGAAAATCCAGAAGGAACAAATACCTTTCAGTATCATGGTCTACAGAGGGTCTTCAACCCGCCAAGGAAGTGCGAGCCACATTAACAATTTCAGTGACGCACTCGGGGGCTATTACGCTCTCTGTACTCTTGAGTTTTCATTATAAACAGAGTCCGCAAGTTAGGAAAAAATGCACGTTCTATCTGGACGGATATATTTAAGAGGCAGACAAAAATGAACAAGTTTCCGCACATTTGGGATCGGTAGAGCCAGTTTTTTTTTTTTTTTTTTTTTTTTTTTTTTTGTGCTTCCGTTCCCTATTTTAAGGTTTAAAACTTTTCTTTCCTGTTTCAGATCCTTATAGCTTTTTACTGCCACTATTTACGCATTAAAAAAACACAAACAATTCAATAAATCGTAGTGAAAAAAGTTATAAAAATTAAAATGCACTTTAATCTTACAAAATATCGATTCAGAATTTTGTTACGTATTTATTTCTTCTCAAGCAGTCAAAAACTTTCTCCTCAACCCATTCATATATGTTCTTTAAATAATGGGGCCTCTCCATTCGTAAAAAGAATGCGCGGTTACCTAGAGTACAGGAATTTCAGGAAATAGAGAGGATGAGAAGATGAAGGAAGTACTGTATCTGTGAATAGTCCTGGTGAATAAACTTGTATCGGTCTTGTAGTTCATTTGGTTTATTTATGGACGCTCTTTAACAGCTCAGGTCATCAGCGTCCCATTCAATTCAGGGTGTGAAACGGCCGACAAATTTTGCTCAGAGGCCTCTTCTTTCAGGCTTGAGGTTCTTTATCGTGCCGTAAATGAACGACACGGGACCCACGGCTTTACTTCCCTTCCGAAGGAAGCCATACTTAGGATGTTTACGCCCGAAAAAATCCATCGATCCTGGCAGGGTTTGAATCCGCGATCTTGGGTTTAGGAGGCAAGTGTGGTTACCACTACACCACCAGGACCGACAAATGTATCGATCTGCGACAATTCTAGAAAATTTGTGGTGGGAGTAACTTCTCAGCTACACAAATGTAACAAACAATTGCAAGCGAAAGAGATGAGAACAGTACAGTTGTGCAATAAACCTTTCCTACAATGTATCCAGCACGAATTAAGAAAGATACCAACCTGATTCCCCAATAAACGCATAAAGCGAAAATGAACTAGACCAGAAACCACTACGCATCTTTTGCTCATTCGTCAGGACTATCCAGAAATAGCTATTTTGTTTTGATCAACATTCCCATGTCCTAAAAGGCAAATATTCTGTTGTAACTGGTATGAGTCCTTCCTAAATAGCTTGTTTTAAATATGTTCCAATACTTCGGTGGAAGTAAAACATTCTTTTTCCATGATGAAAAGTGTTCTCTCTGACAAGCGGATGACCATGACAGTTGTTACCTTGAAAAAAAAAAAATATTGTTATTATTTATAACCACGAAAAGTAAGTTTAAGTATTTTAATAATGTGATAAAGGAATTAAATATCTTAAATACTTATTTTCATTAATAACGCGTGATATTATTTTTTTCACTTTTAGTAAATATCTATTTTAATTATATTACCGCCTAATTTCAGTATTTTAAGAGCGTTTTTTGCCTTCCTATTTTAACCAAAATAAATGTCGGAACTTCCGGGCTCTGATGAAAAATATATAATTCTTGTAAAAGGTGACGCTAAGATAAGAGACTGCGGACCACGTGTTAGACTCCTGGACTAGAGTCTACATTTTAGAAACATTAATATACAACATGCTCCATTACAAGTAATACGAAATGTTTACGGTTTTCTTTTGGAACATTATATAGAAAAAGTATATTTGAATATTACACAAATACATGTTTTTTCGGCTAAGTTTTATTAAGTGTATACCTATAATTTAATTACAGCTAAAATATAACTCAACTATAATACATAATTAGAACCGTTAACTAATTATTGGCGCTAATATGGCTAATCATTATCAACAGAATTTTACGTAATGGATATACGAATTCTATTACATATAATTTTAGTTAATTTATATGTAAATAAAATTTTTATTCACTAAGCGGTCTTTTGTGTTTAGGTGAAGCGATGTTTTTTTAACGTGTCCTTTTGTCTGTTGCTGGTCGGTGAGCCTAGAATGTTCGAGCATGCGCAGTGACGCATTTTGTTCGGTACTGAGCGAGACGTGGAACGAATTGAATCTCACTGACTAGTCGTATTTTCGAGAGGTTTTCGCGGGCGGTGAGAGAATGACGTCACTCTCTCCCCACTCCGGTCGAGGTAACTGGAGGGATTTGAAACCTAAACTCGCTTTCGTGAACTGACAGTAAAGCTCTGTGAATGTCAACGACCGTTTTAGCTGTATTTAAACAATTATACAGTTGTGAACTACAGGAAAACAGAGAGGCGACATTCAACTTATTCGTAATAGTAGTTTTTCCAGGTACGGCTACTTTGATTTGTGGTACTTCAAAAAAGTTCTACGTTTAATTTCCTGTAACTATTGCTTAATGAGCTTTTATGAATAAAAATACAGGCTGTGGGGATTTTCTAATTTGCGCCTAATTTAGTTACTATTATTACTTACAAGGGAGTGGGTTTTCAGCTACAGTGAAACAATGTATTACTGGCATTATAGCCACCTATATATAATATGTAAAACTTCAATAATTTCAAACAATATTAATTTCATAGTAGCAATGCAGACATTCAGCAGCAACAGTCAGTAGTTTCGATATAGTTTTCCATCATATTGTTTATATGCAGTGAATTTCAATAAAAGCACGTGGCAGAAATAATTTTGATTGTCTGACCAAATTAGGTCGCTAAGTAGTCCTGCTTATTAGATAAATATACTGGTTATTTGTACCGCGTTCTATTTTTGTGTGTTACTTATTAGCTTGAGAAAATACTTTAATTTATTATATAAAATAAATTTTAGTCTGTGTCAAGAGCTAATATTTTTATGAAAGAATACGAATACAGCAGGCGATGCAATCGTAAAATTAACGGCCCCGTTAACAGGCGTTTCAGTGTGGCAGTAAACTCTACAGTCAATAGCAACAAAGGTTAGGGGCAAAGCGGGAAACGCAGAGTAATATTTTACTACAAAGTTACGATGAGCAGATTGAATTTGTGTTGTAGTTACTTTATTTCACTTTGTGTAAAATGAGCGCAAAGAAAATTATATATATATATATATATATATATATATATATTATATATATATATATATATAAAACTAATGGTCACAAAGATACATTCTAACCATGTATCTTTGTGACCATTGGAAGAGAACATTAAAATCTGGGCAGACTAGAGCTGCCAGATCTCAACTTTGCGAAAAGGGGACACGGTTGTAGTTATATGGAAATTTTCTATACAGAAAAATGTTCAGTAAGTAACGTAATGCCATATTCAGTATGAACGATAGTCTGTACTTGAGAAAATTTATGTTTCTTTCTCTTCTATAGGTATAATGTCTATAATTTATATATATTACACAACGTTATTTTATAGTTATTCCTTCACATTTACATGTTTATACACCTTTACATTTATACAGTTGCTGCTTGTCATTAGTATTTATTTGCATGAGCAAATCTAGTTTAGAAAGTAATTAATCTCTGCATGAATGTTTTAGGTTATATTTTATTTCCAGAATTGATTTCACATCTCTACTGTGAATTTATTTTTTGTATTTGCCCAATGTGATTGCATTAATGGAAAAAAGTCGTCCTACATTTTGATTATGTGATGGGACAGCATAAAAAAAAAGCTGAGTAATACTAAGCAGATTTCAGCGAAACTCTAAAAGAGGACATTTGAAGACCTGATAAAAAAAAAAGGAGGGGGAATAGCATAAAAAGAGGACGCGTGTCAGCCCTAGTGCAAACCGACTCTTAAGTATCGATTTCATTCAAACTATGCTTTCAAATATATACCAAGTATTCAATAAATTCCCTTTCCCAGAATTTTTGTGTGTCTTCAGTCATGCACTTCAGTGTTAGTTATTAAGATTCAAGGAGCTTGGGATCCTATTTAATAACAGTGCGTATTAAAATTGTACAGTCCTTGTTTGTGTTGCCATTACTCTCTGATTTTGTATTAGAGCCCAATTGTATAAACGATTTGTTATCTGGTTCTCACAATTGAACAAAATGGGTGAAAATATACTCTGTTTCTTCCATTCCAAATTTGGCATTACTTTAATTTTGTATTTTAATATATATTTTATGTCTGAGAAGAACGATTTTGTTATTGTTACCTTAGTAGTTTTGTTCCATTCTTGTTTACAACTAATATTTATTTCTTCAAATTCATGTCTTATTGTGCTCGAGGGAACCTTGTCAAAGCGGATATTAATGTCGCTGTTTTGTGCCAAGCAGCTATTTGCATGACATCCCAATATGGGTCTTTCTTTATACAGGAGATTTTTATGGTCTAATGGCGTTTCTTCAAGAATAGTTGCTTCGATCTATCCGCATCACTTGCACCTGGACACTGAGATTGCAGATGTTTTAAAACCCATTTTACTATAAGGAAAATAGGTATTACTATTACTATATTCTTATTGTTCTTTCACTTTTACAAAAAAAAAAAAAAAAAAAAAAAAAAACCCGAATCTCTTGATCTCCATGTTCCCCTTTTTTCGCCTTGTAAATTATTCCAGTTTTCATGTCCCTTTTTGTTACTCTATATAGAACATAAAATACTTTTCTTTCCACCAAAATTTTTATATAAAGATAACAAGATTTAGAACATTCAATATACAAAAATACTTTTAACATGCCAATAATTTTTTTTTTCATAAGTACTTTGTCTTATATTCAGCTATATTCTACGTGCTCATTATTAAACATGTTGTCAAGTGATACATTAATGCTTTATTTAATATAAACTTAGTAGTGTTTATATTTAATATATATTTAACATCAGCAGCGTTCTAGTGCTAAGGCTACTATTTATTTCTTCATCCCAACACCTTCTAAATATCTTGTACTTTCCTATCCCAACTTTCTTTACAATTATTTTTTCTTACATAAATAACCACTGAGTCATTTATCTTCTTTATCTATCCAAAGTAACCAAAACATTGTCGTAATGCAAACACATTATAAGGAAAAACAAACAAACAAAACAAAACAAAATAAAAAACGAAGTTCACAAAGTTAAGAAAATGAATATACGAGGTGGTATCCACAATATTCGGGACTGGTGCTGCCATCTCGACAGTAGTTGCAGTAGAGTTTTGTACCGCTAGGTGACAACATAAGAACATCTGAAGAGTGAGTGTTTAAAGTTTCATATAGCTGGGTACATGTGTTGAGGTTCTATAGTACTTTTCATGATACTCTGTGTGTAGTGTGTGGCGATTTGACGAAGGATCCAAGATTAGAGTAGAAAGTGTGCATCAAATTCTGTGTAAATCGCAGGAAAAATGCTACGGAGACCCTCGCAATGATTCAAGAAGTATTTGGGGGACAAAGCATGAGCCGTACATGTGTGTTTGAGTGGCATGCTCGGTTTAGGACCGGTGGTACAGCTATTGGAGATGATGCTCATACCGATAGCCCCGTCAACTGCACAACGCCTGACATTGTTGTCAAAGTTCAACATCTCGTTCGTGAGGATGGAAGTCGAATGACTGATGTATTGGGCAGCATGCATCATGTCGCCGCAAAATTTATGCCAAGGATCCTGACTGCTGATGAGAAGGCGCAGCGTGTTGAAGTTTGCACGGAGCTTCGTCAGGCCGTATCCGATAACCCAACCTTCCTGTCCAGGGTCATTATCGGCGACGAGAGCAGGATGTACGCTTATGACCCTGAGACAAAACACAATCCTCCCAGTGGAAGAGCCCGAACTCGCCAAGACCAAAAAATGCAAAGTCATCAGCATGCTCCTCGTTTTCTTTGATACCAAGGAGATTGTGCACAAATAATTTGTCCCACCAAATCAAACAATGAATTTCATGTACTACTGTGACATTTGACGACGTCTCCGTGAAAATGTGCGGAAACCACGGCCCAAACTTTGGCAACAAGGGAACTGGCTGTTGCATCACGATAATGCGCTCTGTCACTATTCCTTGTTCACTAGGAGCTTTTTGACGAAAAACGACATGACGGTTGTCCCCCACCGTACTCGCCTGATTTGGCACCCTGCGACTACACTGTATTCCCCAAACTGAAAATCAAGTTGAAAGGACGTCGGTTCGACACAATTGAGAGGATTCAAGAAGAAACGCTGTCTGTGCTAAACACCCTCAAAGAATATGACTCCCAAGATGCACTTAGAAAATGGCAGAATCGCTGGAACCGGTGTATACGTGTGGAAGGGAACTACTTCGAGGGGGACAGCGATCATTAGTCTCAAAGTAAGATTTGACCAGATGGCAGCACCAGTCCCGAATATTCTAGATACCACCTCGTACTAGTAAAAAATGTAAATAACTGGAAATGCACACTCCCCGTCTATACACTGCACTGCAAATGGCTGATAGAGCCCTAGGTTTATACAGCGCAATCCACTTATCCGGCTAAAACGCTGCTGATCACGATCAACATGATCAAGCAGTCAGATAACCTCTAAACTCATTAATGATTTTACATTTTACACACTTTTTATGCACTTCGCAATACAAACAAACATTTAAACCTTTATGGCTAATGCTGTCGCGTAACATTGTTGTTAGCTCAACACGGGGGAACTCATTGTTTGCACGTATTGCTGCGTTTCCTTAAAACCTAAGTAATCGCGAAGAGAAGCAGGAATATCCCAAGTGGGTGAACCTCTAAAGGGGGCCATCTCCTACCTTCCATTAAGCACAACATCACATGCATTCTAAGTCCTTCATCCTATACAGTGGCTAAGTTTAAGTGGATAGGTGCGTATGATCGCAAAGGCACCCAGGCACTCCGACATTTCATCTGCATTCTCACGGCACCTGTTTTATTTTCTCACGAACAAGGGAGAACAAAAGATGTGAAGAAAGTATCATCCTTTATTTAGCTCGCCGTAAAGTTTCAGACACGTAAGTGTAGTCGCTTGTTTATGACGATCATATAAACAAACTAGTGTTAATATTTTATACAAAATCTTCCTCATTAAATGATTCTTCCCCTTCGTTTTTGACTGTTCAAAGTGGGCTACTGATTTAAGCGTGTTCGCACATCCATTCAAGATGATGAACCCAAAACTGCTACGACAGATGAGATTGTGACAAAAATTCACAATGCCGTACTCAATGATAGCCGATTGAATGTACGCGAGTTTGCTGACATTTCAAAGACCTCTAGAGTTACATAACAATAGATGAAACATCACCACACGAAGAAGCAACCCAAACAGTGGGTGGCAACAGGTGAAAGTGCACCAAAGAAAGCAAAAAACGGTTTCATCTGCAGGAAAAGTCATGAATGCGTGACATGATTTCTCTCAGCAGGTGGTAAGGTATCGCGGCAAACTTCCCGTCGGAAAAATCATTTCCGGTTGCGCAGTTGAATAAATATGTAGAAAACAATACCAAGAATTATTTCTGTGGCAGTCCTTAAGCGAGAGTGTGAAAATTTCTCCAGAAGCTTGTGAGAGAGGTTTTAAAAACAGCCGCGCTGGTAAGTGTTCGTTTTCATCGCCAAAGAAGCAATACCACATGCCGATTTTTCTCAAAGTGAATGACAAAATGACATATCTGCAAAATTGTTTCCTGGAACTTGAGAATCTTTTGTTGATGTGGTTATAAAGGTACGAGTGGATAAAACTTGTTTAAATTTTCATGATTCTGTAAGATTATAATACACTACACTATTTATTAAACATTTAAAATTCAAACAAACCACGCATTTAACGATTTATTGGTATTATGTAACTAGTACTTTGCTATTGCTATTATTTTATTTATATTTAGAGCCATGAAAATATTTTCCAATTGTCTCAGGGTAGTAGTGAATCAATTTTTCAAGCCACTAAATGAGGCCAGAAGTCGTTCGGAATTTGCAACTTTTCAAACACTATTTTGAAATGTCCAACCTCAAGCGTTTCTATCGTGCTCTTCTTCATATGCTGAATTGCACGCAGAATATTGTGAACGCGTTCATAAGAGATGCCTGCCATCTCACAAATCGGCTTCCAGAAGTGCAGCATCTGCAGTACTGGTACTGCCACGTTTAAATTAATTTATCCAGTAATAAATGTCTTGAGCTCTGGTGCAGAATCAGCATGAACTCCCCTCACCTCAGTTTCTAAGTGGGCCAGAGTCCACATTTTTTTAAATAAAAATGTTTTATCACTTCACGATACTGGTCTTTATCCATTTCTACGAATGGTGTTACACCAATCACATAAGATAGATGCTAACAAAGAGCTGCATTTTGTATTTGTTTGAAAATGAAAACAGTTACAAAAATCACGCTTACCAACACCAACAAAATTTCCCGCCATTTTGTGAAATTTACCACACTTATCAATCCGCTCTCGTGGACACCTTTTTATTACTTACCGAATTATTATTAACTTTAAATTTTTAAGTTTATCTTTACTATGCATGACAAAAAGTCAATAAATATGTCTAAATATCCTAAAATAAAATAATTAAATATTTCTTTGAATTCATCCATGTCTTTCTTTCTTTCTTTCTTTCTTTCTTTCTTTCTTTCTTTCTTTCTTTCTTTCTTTCTTTTTTGTGCTTTTAATTGAATAACAAAATTCTGAAACTAAAAACTTCCGTTGACCACGTCAAAATAATCTGAAATATAAACATAAAAACTCCATTTTAATACTACACTTACAAGCTGTTAAATCTTTAATAACACAGCTGATTTTCTAAAAAGTGTTTATAAGAGTTTTCTAGTTGGAAAGGCGTTTCAGAAAAATACTACGTTTCTTATGATTTTTTTTTTTCAAACCAAGGCTGCAACAGCTGCATGAAAATGATTGCTCTTTATGGAATATTATAAAATAATAAGACATCGTTTCTCAATTACATCTTGAAACTATAAGTGAAACGCTTAAAACAATATTTATAGGATAGTTTTTTCCTAATTTTATTACTTCGTTAACTTAAAGAATAGGAAAGATTAAAACATTTTCTCCCTTTATATATGGATGTGCTGCTTTAATAAAGACATACCGGAAAAATATAAAAAAGCGAAAAATTGCATTTTTCTCCGTATAGATATAACGCTTTAAATAACTCCGTAGGCAGCACATGGACAAATTGGTTTATATAAAATATAATTTACAATGGTAATTTTAAAGTGCTATAATGTAATCATTCAGTTACAGGTCATATAGACGTCCCTATTGTAGGGAATCGGGTATTTTCCATATTATGGCCTCCGGAAAGTAGTAAAATTATTCCTGACAGAAGTGGACATGAGCAAAATGGCAGTCCGAAAAAACAGCACATTGAGAAATATTCCTAATTTCACGTACTGGGAATCGAAACAGAACTAGTGGGCAATGCAACTTGCATTAAAATGTCAAATTAGAAAAATAAAAAAACAGAATTTGTTTGAAAAACGTAGTCTCTAAGAAGCGGAGGAAACGACTTGAGGGAAAGCAATAGTCGACGAAAACAATACACCAGCGGAAGTTGCGACATACACGACTTTCAAACTACACTGCGCCGAATTACCAGTTACGCTGGAGCAAACTCGAATTAGCATGTTAACAGGTCTGTTAGCAAATTGAAAATTACTTGGACAAACAAGATCCATCTCCGGGAGGTGGAAGAGAAATTAAAAAGATTCTGTTAACTCTGCCTTTGCTACAGTGCTGTTTCCATGTTTCACGAATCACTATATATTTTATTTAGGCAGTATTTCTGGAATATGTACCAGAGCTGCATTCATTTTGCAAATTCTCAGCTATTCAGCTATTTGCTCCATCGTGGGTAATTTCTAGTTATGGAATATAAGAGGACCCAAAAGGAGTAAACACCCAAGACCACATGCAAATATTAACAGACTTTATAATACAAAACAATATGGCCACCGTCTGTTGAATGTAAGCACTATCTATATTATAATTTTTAAATTCTGCATTAAGTTATTGCTTTTCCATCAATAAATGTATAGAATTTTTAAACTTTTATTTTCTACAAAGGAAGTACAGAAAGTTTTTTTTAAATAAATAAACAAGCATACATTTTTCTAACTAAGTTCCAACTATAGGCGAATATAATTTAGACTCTTATGCAATATTTGTGTGTGTTTAGTGTTTGAGAGCGGTTCATAACTTTTTACAACCTTTGTTGATTAGGTATATTTATGGAAAATATTTAATATTTCAGGTCATCAGCGTCCCATTCAGTTCAAGGCCGATAAATTTTGCTCATGGGCTTCTTCTTTCAGGCTTGAGGTTCTTATACGTGCCGTAAATGTACAATACTGGACCCACGGCTTTACTTCCCTTCCAAACGAAGCCAACTGAGGATTTTTACGCCCACTTATCAATCCTGGCCCGAATTGAACCCGCGACCTTGAGTCTACGAGCCTTTTATAGCCTTAATTTCTCGCACTAAAGTTTAAATTTACAATATTTTGTCAGCTTAATACGTAACGTACACGTGATACCAGTTTCATTATTGACATTTTCGGTTCCCGCCTGTGAGAGGTGCCCAAGTTGAGACAGATTCAGTTCCGTATACAGCAAAATGGTGGCGACACGCGGCCAACAATATGCTTTTCTGAAATTCTGCTTTCGTCTCAACAAAGCTTTAGCTGAGGCCTACGGAAAATTTGTTCTTCTCTATAGCACAACTCAAAGATGGTTTAAAATATGTAGGGAGGGGTAGCAATTAATTACAAAGGAAAGTGGACTCGTAGCTTCAGTTTGTGGTCTAAAGAAAGGAAGCATTAACGACCTATGCCGTCATTGTGAGAAAGGACCTCCCAATAACATTAAGAACACTTTCAGAAATTCCAATAATTTCACTGGGTGCCAACTTGAAGAGTTGGACACTGATGATACATGAAATGAAATTATATGTTAGAAAGAATTTATAAAGAAGGAAATGTTCCAGGCCTAAGACGGCTATCTTTACTCGCTTCCATTTCTGATTAAACGAATATCGTTAAACTTACTTCCAGCGTACTAAACAAACAACGAGTGTGCAATAAAAATAAACAAGAAATGTGTTGCCTAATTTCTCGCAGATAGCATTATCTTAGTAAACAGCAGTATTTTCATTTAACTGCCTCTCATATAAATATTACGTGGAATGTAATTTACCCTCCTTTATTAAGAAAGGAATGCTGAAACCAATGGCGGTTTGCGGCTCTTAAATTAGGTGGGGAAAATAAACTTTTATAATTAGTACTGGTGGACCCCGCATGAACCTCAAATTGTGAACTTCTGAGATAATGACGTCAGCTGTTTGTTTTATCATTCATCTTTCACCTCATAAGCACAGGCTGAAATTCCTTTAATCGAAACAGATTTTCTACCACAGAAGGTTAAAATGTACAGCTTTTCATAAGAGACTATACAATTCCGTTAGCTTTAAATGCTTTATAATCTTCGTGAATTTTATCTGAGAAAATTCCACAGCGTTTATTCACGTATTTTTATAATTGTTTCACGCTACAGTTGAAACGAAACTACCGACCATTGTATTAACGCACGCGTTTATTACACAGAGACTTGGAATAAAATTTCACTCCATGAGACAAATTATTACACTGACTTAATTTTCCACACCAGCCATTTCACAAAGAATTCAGAAAATGCGCGCTAGCAACGGCATATTGGCAATGACTTCCGCAAGCTATATCTGATACCTTCTCTAACGCCCCGAGCTGGTTATGTTGGAGTTCATTAACCTAACGAGTGTGTCACATTATTCTCATTGTAATAGTAAGATGGCGCCTTCTGGTTCCAGAAGTGAGTTCATTTTTGCAGAATGTGATCACAAATTCATTTCATGAAGATGTGTGTAACCATACTCCACTCTTTGGGCTCTGAAAACATGGATTATCCGCAGAGAAGAGAGCGCTTTTCAACAGAGAGTGAAGAAAATATCAACTAATGTCTTTTGGATTTGCGATTTGGAGGGCACGTGACCATGTCACTTTATGGTAGAATTGCCTCTGAACGAAACAGTCTGCTTTCTTGACGAAGGTTTATTTTGGTACCTGCATAAGAAATGACGCATCTTGCTGCAGTTTCTCTTGAGAAGTAGAGATACTTTCCGAAGGTTATTTTTCAGTTCTTCAGGGCATGAGAATTTTTTATAGCTATCTTTTGACGCTCTCCAGAGATGAAAGTCACAAGGGATTGGGTAGATGGATTGAGAGGGTCACATTTTCCTACTGATAATTTTATCCTGGAGTAGTGAGACGTATGTGTTGTTGAGGAATCCTGTTATAAAAACGTAAAAGTAACCTTTCTTTCTGTTTCCATTTCCATTGCAATAATAATAATAATAATAATAATAATAATAATAATAATAATAATAATAATAATAATAATAATAATTTTCGACTGCGCAGCACAACTGCCCGACTCTGTCAAAATTCTGCTCGTAACTGAGGAAATGGCGCCTCACGTGCTACTTGGGTAATATCAACGATTGATGCAGGTTAGGTCCTCTGGCGGCCGATCTAATTTGCGGGACTTTTAAACTGCTCTCACTGTAAAACAAGTGATAAAGGGCGCCTTTGTTTTATACCTACATCAACAATTATTTCTCAGTGCTTTTCCTTGTTCCAGTGCTAAAGTATATATTACTATTTTTTTTATACAGAAGTTTTACCAACATTATCATATACATTGCTTCTTTAAACTGTTCCATACGTTTATCGATTATTTTAAATGACCCCAAAATATGTATAAATAATTATATTATTTTCTTTTTGTACGAGTTACTCTATAAAAATATCCAGTCTGACCAGGATCGGCCTTTTCTAATCAGTAGTGTTCTTTATTAGTTTTACACAAAATATATTATTATTTCTCTAATTATTTTTGTGTACATTATATATACTGTGTTTATATTTCTGAGAGTCCGTAAGCAAAATATACATGCGTAAAAACAAATTTAAGGCTATTAGAGGTCGATTGGCATTATGGGACCTGTTTGCGGGTTTCGCTAATTGATTGAATATGAACATTTTCTTAGCTAAAGTGTTCAAAACTAAAATCAATTTTATTTTCTGATCAGAATGCAATATTAATTGTACATAATATAAGTTGTTACCACTCATTTACCCGTACCTGTAAATTCCCATCTTTTAAATGTTTTTTTATTATTATTGTTGTTTATATTGGTTATTATTTGTTCCTCTTTCTGTGTATCATACTTGAGCTTGTAGGGTCTACGCTCCATGCATAAAATATATTTGTAATATGCATATAGACTTCTATAACAATAAAGACACATCTACTACTAGTACTAACTATACTGCGACCATTATTATATCGCATATTTTTTTTAAGAATGGAAGATTGTCAGTCATTTACTTGAACAGAGGACTGAATTAAGGCGAATAGATCTGGACATAGCACAAAACACACAGGGCAAGTTCTCTATACTCTGAGAAATGAAACTCCAAAACACACGACTTAACCCTTTATAGGGAAAAATTGTTTTTTTCCAATTTTATGCCAATTTTTTGTTTTTGTTACTCTCTGATATGGATATGCAGTAGTTACAAGTTGTATATTTTCATTTATTAAAACCTCTGAGTACATGGGCATGTTTGTATATGAATTTATATTTTGTTACAATGACTTTGATGTGCATAGTGGTGCATAGTGGTTCATAGTGGTTATCTTGGAAACAAAATTTGCTATTAATTCTGTACTTCAGATGAAACATTCCTTTACCTTTGTGAAACCATGACCTTTTAGCACTTTCGCGATAAAGAATAAATTAATTAATACAAATAATAATAAAATGGAATAAAAATAAAAAATAAACTATAATAATAAAAGAGTTTAGCCACCACTTCCTAGATATCTGTGATGTACTATAAACAGATAAGGTGAAATCTGTCTACACCTCCCATATATTTGTTACGATCAGAAACAGCAAGGGGGGACGGGTAGATTCCTTCCTGCCTCACTTACCTCTCCTTGACATTGGGCATATTTGAGCAATGTTGATTGCTACACCACTTTTGTGCCCTTTTTTATTTTACTATAGAAATGTCTTTATTCCATAGCAAGTTCAGAGTTTCTAAATTTCACCTGCGTATTAGACTGCAATAGAGTCAAACCACGTCAAATCGCACCAATGGAAATCTTTTTAACTATAATATCTCCGTTTCTTTATATATATATTGTACTAGCACGTATATATATATTTCCTTTAAATTTATTAATTTTAGAAATATTGCATGTTAGAATTTATAAAAAATACGTACAATGCAACATCTCTTTGAGTAGTCATATGTTAAATGTTTTAAAAACGGCATCTAAAAGCTTGAAGTGTTTCTTTAGATGCTTATTAACCGAATTGAATATAATAATTTCAATTATTTTATGGATACCTTTTTAAAGTCAGATATCAATATGAACTGGAGGCATTAAAAGCCTTAAAAATGTCTGCTAAATGCTCTGAAGTGTTCTCAGTAGCTGCAGAAAAAAATCAGAATGGGATCTCTAATAATTCAATGAAAATTAAATTATTTATAGAACAGTATGCAGCGGCTTGGTGCAGCAGCGGTGAGCTGAGGAACCGTTGATGTCACACTGGGCGCTTAGTCCGCGTTTGCGGCTTAAGGATCCTGTGAACGTTGCAACAGTATAGCACAAGACAGATGAAAGTTACTAAGAGTAATAATGCTAACTTAAACTTGTATTTACACGATACAATGTATTCAAAATGTTTTCCATGACATATTACATTTTCACTCGCTTATCTCCCGTTTTATTTTTTTATTCCTTCCTTCCTTTCCTTTCCCTTTTTTTTTTTTTTTTTGAGAAAATTGTTTCACTAAAGCTTCAATTTTCGACAATTGAACGAAAGAATATAATGTTTATTAATTCTAATAGCGAGGCTGCCAATTTTCAATACGGTTTTTGTACTTATTGAAGAGACAATACAAATCAAATGTTAATAATATTTTTGTGTGCAATCAAGTCGTTTTTTTTTTTCGTTGTTATAGAATCTTGACCGGTTTGTGCACTAGTTATAATAGAAAGTTCTTTAAGAGCCCCCCCCCCCCATGTCATCTTGTCATCACATGAGCTTCTGTGATGATGTAAAGAAATGTTATTGGGCATTAATTTAATAACCATCTTCATGTATTAGATATTTATTATAATATTATCCATCGGAAAAGTAATTTTTTTTTTTTTATACTGTTGGCTCGATTTAAGAACTGACTGCTCCAGAAAGAAACAAATTAAAGGGATCTGTCTCATGTTCCAAGGTTTCAAAGAGAGCATTAGCAGTTTTGTAAAAAACGCATGCTCATTCGTTGAAATTGCTTGGGAGTTGTTTCAGCGCATACATTGTACTGAATCTTGTAATAGAAAAAGAAAAATTATTCAGAAAAATCTGAAATTATATAATTTCCAGGTTGTAAATTTTCTTGCATTCTATCAAAACTGACTGTTGCTGAACTATGAAAACTTGCACCAATGATATTTTGTCTAAAAGTCATCTATCAGTAAGATGAGCGTTTCTGAATTACTGCGATCAACTATAACCCATCGTTTACATATTACCTGCTCAGTAACCTGGGTGTGAAACAGTTCTTGGACATCGGTTATATTATAGGTAGATTTTGGATATGTTGTTTCGGGTGCCTGATATTCCTGTAAATGTGTATAGAGCAATGACAAACTCTGTCATGTTCTATGACTCTGAAATATGGCGCTGGGAAAAACTGGACCAACTGTACAAAGTTTAAAACGAGCTCCTAAAGTGACCAAGAAAACACAAGATTTAAGAGAATTTTTTTTGGAACATAGTCACCTTGTAAATTAATACATTTAGTCCAACGACATTCTCTAGCCTTTTAATATCCTCAGTAAAATAAGAATTGTCCAACTGTGAAAAATAAGCATATGTCTCAGTTTCAACCGTATCATTTGATGTGAATCTACGTCCACTCAGCCATTTCTTCACGTTTGACAACAAGAAATAATCGCTAGGAGTCAAATCCATCAAATATGGCGGAGGTGTGTCATGCAGTTTTGCAGCAACAATCCCAGATGTGTGTGAAGGCGCATTATCGTAATGAAAGAACTTTCTTTTTCACAAGGTGTGGACGTTCAGCCTGAATAGCATCCTTCATTTAGTCCAGCAATGAAGCATAATACTCCCCGGTGATCGTTCTGCCCTTCTGGAGGTAAACGTGAGCAACACACCACGAGAATCCCAATAAACCGTAGTCATGATTTTTCCTACAGATGGAACCGTTTTTTCTTTCTTTGGTGCACTTTCACTTGTTGCCACCCACTATTTGGACTAGTCCTTCGACTCTGGCATGTAGTGATGAATCTTTGTTTCATCTATTGCATTTAAACAGGTCTAAACACTCTTGTGAAATGTTCATTCGAGTGCGTTTGTGGCCCATTGTTAACAAACGGGGCACCCATCAAGCGGAAAAGTTTCTTTTATATAAAATATAGTGGACATGGCCTATCGAGGTCTTTAAAACTTGCATATCTTCAATCGGGGATCATTGAATACGGCATTGTGAATGTTTGTCACAATCGTAGCAATTTTTGGAATCCTAGGCGCCCATCATCTTGATCACGTTTAAATACAGCAGCCCACTTTTTAACTGTTGAAAACGAAGGGAAAGAATTCTTTAATGTGGGATTTAAATTCGTTTTGTATTGCCGTTGGGGTTAAGACCTTCAAAAACGAACACTTTATCATTGGTCGTATTTCAGTTTTATCCATTTTATAGAATATGTTTATACTAGTTTGTTTACACGAATGTCACAAACAGGTGACTACACTTACGCGCCTGAAACTTTATAGCGCTCTATCTAAAGGATGATACTTAACAACTATCATAGTAATTTGGCCATCTCCACGACATCTGAGATTCAGGCCGAGAGCTTTTAGACAAGCAGCATTACGGAAGGATACTTTCTCAGCTGAGTTTTCAGCGTCTTGCTTTACGCGAGTACACATGCAAATGGATTTTTAGTCAAGGTCTGCAAGCTAGTGCATGCCTTCAGAAAGTAAATGGTTGAAAATTAATTTATACAGATCCCACAATTTCAAATTATTTAATTTACACCATGGAAAATGCCTGGAATTTGTATTGATTTATAAATCACCGAGTTAATGTTGCTTTTTTGTTTTGAAAAAGTATTATTAAAAACAAGGTATCTTTTTAAATTTATTATGGATAGGCCCAAAGCAGTAAAAAGAGTCTATTTTTAACCTCTCAAGTGCACAAATCCTAAATATTATATATTTATTATTATTATTATTATTATTATTATTATTATTATTAACAGTGCGTGCATAACTTAAATAGGCATAACTAAACAAATAATTTGAAACGATGGAGATTAAAAATAATGTATTTCCTTGTTTGATGGTAATTCATTAAAACGTTTTCGACCTTCTACGAAAAGGTGTGTGATTTGACCTGGAACGACATAGTGGATTTAGGGAAACGTATTCTGTTTTTTTTAGCATAGTACCACAACTAAATGTCAAATAATTTTGACAATACAAATAAAAATCTGGAACAAAACAGACAATAGCCCGTAAAGTAATATAGTGCTGAAAGGGATAAAATAATATTTTTTCTTAATGAACCTTCCCCTTTGAAAGCAGTATTTACTTCACACACCTGAGAACTTAACATGTAACACCACAGGCTGCAATCCAGACTTTGTGGGCTTCATTGACATGTATTGCTTTATCGAAGCCCTTCCTTTGAAAGCTACTATGCTTTCATTAATACTAATGAATCTACGGGAGTTAAAGCTTTTCAAGAACACCCTACTTAGATGATGAAGGGGATGGCGAATTTTGTTAACTGAGTATAGCCAATTTTAACATTTTTTAGCATTTTATCATATTCATTTAGTGCAAAAATATCAGAATCATTAAAAATCTTTCGAATGATATTACTAAAGCTAATCTGTTGGCACATAAATTAGGACCAGATGTCCAGAAGTGTCACATGCTTGGAAGTTGATGGAATGCCCTATACACAAATATACTAAGGAAAGCTTTCAATTCTCCAAAGTGCAAATATAAATCATTGCTCTTTTGGGTGCATAATGCATTCAAGTATGACGTTAAAAACAAAAGAAGATAGGCAAATTACTTCAGGTTTTGGTCCAAAACATTGTGAGAAATTTGAGGTTTGATTGAGTCCTTAAAGTTTTACAGAAATTATAATTAAAGAACCTGTTGTAGGCCTGGCTACAGTATTATTATCACCCACTTCCAAAACTTCTCCATTTTCATCTTCGTCACTTTCTAATATGATATTTATGCACCTTCATTTAGGTGATGGAAGCATGTCGTATCTATTAAATACAAATTCTTCCCAAGAAATATTTGGGGAATTTGCAGATGCAGCATATCACCAGCATCTGGGTCTCCCAACACCCAGAATCAATATTCTGGTCCATACCTATTGAATCCACCAGACTGTAAATCTCTTCCTGTGTCATCTCTTCAATCTCCCTGAATGAAAATCCTTCCGCCACTCTGCGAATTCGAAAATGTAAGGTTATGTAAACTTGATGCAGGGGTTGACATGACAAAATATTTATAATTCTATAGCCTGAAGTTTATTTAAACTCAAATGTACTGTGAAAAGTGGGCATAAGATCAATTTGTAAACCCATACTTAGAAAACGCTTTGTATGTGCTTCATATCTGCATATGTTTGCAACAAAATAACAAATGCGTTTTCATTTATCTTCCGTGCCAATTGTTACGCTTGTATTATTGTATGTATTCACTTCCAGAATTAATTATAATTTACTTAAAATGCCACAAAATATATATGATTACTTAACTAAATGTATATTTTTTTCTCCCACAAAATAAGCTTTTAGCGCATTGATTCACATGCACTTGAATAACACGACGCCAAAGACAAATTGCAGTGGATGTGGTTTATTATTTTGGCACCATGTAAAGAAGTACGCACAATGCAATTAGTGCTCTCTCAACTAAGCTCTTGGTCGGCCCTGGTGTTTTTTAATAGTGTTTAACGCCCATTTTTACTACAGAGGCACCACAGGCGGTGACACTGATGATGCTTGAAATGAAATGATAAATTGGGAAAGGAATATTTTTTTTAAGGAAGGAAACGTTTCAGTCCTAAGTTTAGGGTACCTCCCTGCATTTGCCATTTATGAGGACCGAGAAAAACCTGGAAAAAAACCTCAGTCAGGAAGGATGGGTCCTGGTGGGAATCGAACCCCCAGACCTCCCGTTCACGAGTCCGCGCCTTAACCACCCAGCTACCCGTGGCGGTAGATCCTGGTGGTGTAGTGGTAGTGTAGTGGTAACCATACTTGCCTTCTAAACCTAAGATCGTGGGTTCGATCCCGATCAGGATCGATAGATTTTTTTGGGCTTAAAATTTCTAAGTATGGCTTCCTTCGGAAGGGAAGTAAAGTCGGAAAAAAAAGAGGCCTCTGAACAAAATTTGTGGGCCGTTTTACGCTCTGAATTGAATGGAACGCTGATGACCTGAAATGTTAAAGAGCGTCCGTAAATAAACAAAACAAAAAAAAAAAAAATAATAAAATAAATAAAAAATAAAAAAAACTCCTTTTAGGGACACACAACCCGTCGGTAAAGGCCAAATTTCTGCATCAGCAGCCTATTGTATAAGGATAAAGTGGATGAAAACCATATAGCAATAAATGGATCATATATCAACATGAATATCAAAAACATTGGCTTCTATATGTATTTTTGCAGTAAAAGTTATCGTTTCGGGCTCTGTAACAAATTTGCGGGTGCACTCATTTAAAAGTTCGCGAACATTCCCCTGCAGGGTGGAATTTCAATTATTCAGCAATGGATGAGTTTTTTCATATAAGGTAGGGCGGAGTCTTACGCTTATGGGAATGTTCTGCTCTAAATAGCAAGCTGTGTGCAGGACATTCTATTGATGTTCAGGATGTAGCGTGTTCCTTGTGGTAATGGATGGTGTATTCATTTGTAATAATCAGAGAAAGCAGGAGCTGCGTCAACTAAGCGAATTCCTCAGCAAGTTGAAGGTTATTGCAGAGAAAGTTAAAATTCAATTTACAGAAATTACGACTCGTGTGTCTACTACCAGGAAATGCTAGAGCGCTTTTCATTTCGGTTTTCAGGTATACCTCCACTCCTAATAGTCTGATTTACCTGATTTTCAGAAATTATTTTTCTTATTTTATTTAAATGTTATGTGTCGAATTTCCTTGCGAAAAAAACAAATATTGGTGCCGCTAGAGCGATTTTTAAATTTTGAGTTTCAGGTAAATCCCCACCCCTAATAGTCTGGTTTCGCTGATTTTTAGATTTTTTAATTTTATTTCTATGATATATACTGAATTTAGTTGAGAATAAACAAAAATCGCTGCTCTAGAGCCATTTTAATATTTTAGCTTTAGGTTAACCCACTCCTAATGGTCCAATTTTACTGCTTAACGAGCTCTATGAATCGTTTGTTGAAATTTAAATTTATTGAAAATATCTGAATAAACTGTATAATATACTATATTCATTTACATTATCAATCCATTACAAAATGAGATCTAAAATACACAAAAATAATACTAATCTTAGTTACTATACATTTTCTTTCTAGAGCTGTTTGTTTACATTATGATCCAAATACACACAACTCCAGGTTATTAGTGTATTGGTGACTATCATTGTGCTGCATTATCCTATCCTTGTTTATACTTATATGACCTATTATACTTCTAAGGTTATGTTTCCCTCTATCTTCCTCTTAATAATTCTTATCCATTTCTTTCTAACTTTGCCCAAAAAGTTCCCTATCATTTTTATATTCTTCTCTCTTTTTACAACTAAAAATTCCTAATTAATATTTCCTCATGCAAATTCTTCCATTTTTGTTGCCAAGAATGTTCTCTCCATACCTTTGTTTGCCTATAGTATAATAGACAATGAACATCCGTGTTTGTTTCTTCACATATTGGACATCTTTATCATATCTTAACCCTTTCAAATTCATAACTCCAGTTCCAGCCCATACAAACCTTTTCCGACCTGACTTATCACATTGTTCTATATATTTTCCCTATCTCATACTATTTTTATTTCTCTATAAAGCATCAATGAACTCTTTTCTCCCATAATATCGAATAAATATTTCTTGTGTTTCAATGTCTTCCAACCTTGGGTTTATTTCTTTCCGAATCCTCTGTTTCGGATTCATAAGTTTCCTAATCCTATCTATTGTAAAACTTCCTGCACTTTTGGATACAGTGACCCTTTGCACTTACATTTCTTTTGGATTATGAAGCATTTTTTAATAATATCACTCTCTTCCAATGTCGTAATTCTGAATAGTATTTCATAATTATTGTAATAATGTTTATCTTGGTGAAATATCTACCCAATTCTAACTGCGCTACACCATTTGGAGACGTTGTCGGTAAACCTAAGATCAGTTTACAAAAAGAATCGTTTGTTTATCATCATATACGAGTTTGGTTGAGAAAAAACAAAAATGTCGACCGTTAGAGAGTTAACGAACACATACGTATATGTATGTATGTATGTATGTATGTATGTATGTATGTATGTATGTATGTATGTATGTATGTATGTATGTATGTATGTATGTATGCATGTAGATTTGTATGTATGTATGGATGTATGTATGCATGTAGATTTGTATGTATGTATGTATGTATGTATGTATGTATGTATGTATGTATGTATGTATGTATGTATGTATGTATGTATGTATGTATGTATGTATGTATGTATGTATGTATGTATGTGTGTATGTATGTATTTATGTATGTATGTATGCATGTATGCATGTAGATTTGTATGTATGTATGTATGTATGTATGCATGTAGATTTGTATGTATGTATGCATGTAGATTTGTATGTATGTATGTATGTATGTATGCATGTAGATTTGTATGTATGTATGTATGTATGTATGTATGGATGTATGTATGTATGTATGTATGTATGTATGCATGCATGTAGATTTGTATGTATGTATGTATGTATGTATGTATGTATGTATGTATGTATGTATGTATGTATGTATGTATGTATGTATGTATGTATGTATGTATGTATGTATGTATGTATGTAAGTATGTATGTATGTATGTATGCATGTATATTTGTATGTATGTATGTAAGTATGTATGTATGTATGTATGTATGTACATATACGTTTTTTCATCGTCATTTTCGGTGCGTACTAAATAGGATCGATGAAGATTTTAAGATGGATGCAATCTCAATCCTTTAGAATTCGCTAAAGCATTTACATAGAATGAACTCTGAAGAAGCTGTGAATTAGCTCTAACATTTTAAAGTTGCAGGTTTGAGATTTAAGTTCCAACGGACGAAATATTAACTTTTGTATCAAATTCGTGAACTGATTCTTTTTGATAAGTAATAAATAGACACCTAAAGTGTAGCAAATAATGCCTGTCTATAACAGACTAAAATATAATAATAATAATAATAATAATAATAATAATAATAATAATGATGATGATGATGATGATGATGATGATAACAACAATACTTTTTAACTTTAGGCTTTATGTTCAACCAAATTCGCCGTGATAGAGATGATCAGACGTCCGTACAATGCAACGTCAAGGCGCTGGTATTTTTTTTATTTAATAGTGTTTAACGCCCGTTTTTACTACCGAGGCATCGCAGGGGGTGGACACTGATGCTACATGAGATGAAATGATAAATTGGAAATGAATTTCTTTTTTTAAAAGGAAGCATTCCAGGACTAAGTTTAGGCATTTGCCATTTAAGAGGACTGAGGAAAACCTAGAAGAAAACCTGAGTCAGGGAGGAAGATCCTGCCTGGATTCGAACCCCAGTTCCCCCGCTCACGAGTCCGCGCCTTAACGACCTCGGCCATCCGTGGTGATGCGCTGGTCCTGAAAAACAATTTGGAACAATGGAAATATGTATGCTGGGAATTACGAAAATAAATTAATATGCTTTTAATAATTATATATTTACTTTGACTGTGCAAAAACTTGTTAGGTGAGAAATCTTACGTTACTATATACCTGTTACAATATACTGAATAGTGAAATTAAATATTTATTGTGCATAGAATGAATAGAAGTGTATAAAGTGAAGGAATTATTTGACTTTTTATGCTACTGTCATAAAATATCCCTTTATCTATTAACAACTGTGCCTAAATTACATTCATGCACTGTAACAGAAAATAGTTACACTATACTATTTTTAATAGCCCTTAATACTTATAAATGAATACGTAGTTACAAGTTAAATTTATTAGTCATTTCAAAACGTTTCTTGTTTCAAAGAAGAAGTTCGCGCATTTCTCACTAGGAGGAGCATAGAAACATGTAAAGCATATTGGTCATGGTGGTCTAGTGGTAACCATACTTACCTCGTAAACCCAAGGTTGCGGGTTCAAACCCAGTAAAAGCTGATGGATTTTTAGGCGTAAAATACTAAGTAAATGTTTCTTCGGAAAGAAAGTAAAAGCGGTAGGTACAAACCTCAAGCCTGAAAGAAGTTATTGCTCGTTTCACGCTCTAAATTGAATGGGCCACTTAAACTGCAGATTTTAAAGAACGTCGTTATAATAAACCAAATAATAATATTACTTTAATCTCTGGAGAATGTTACTTTTACTGCAGAATGACATTAAGTGGTGTGTAATTTTGTGTTTTGTTTCTATTATGGTTATGTTTTATGTATATATTATATGAATTTACTGTTTAAAAATGCATTTTTTTTTGCGCTGAAAGAAGCTATAGTGTGCCCAACATAGTGTCAGCATAGTTACTAATGCAAACAAATATTAGAAATACGTTTATCAGTTATTATGTAATATTATTAATTGCACTAAGGCCTGATTTCAAAACCACCTTGAGGAATGTGAACAATTAAAAATTATAATGTAGCACGTTATAAAATATGTAATTACAATCGCTTAAATATATTAATAATCAAATTATGCATTAAACCAAAGTTGGTAACACTGTTATAAACAGATTATAGCAACGAGTGTTAAAACACAGTTTCTAATTTGAGTATCTTGTATTAGAATAATTACATTATAATTTTACACACTTGTCTCATTTGTATGTAATGCAACATTGTAAATATTTCTGATAATCCTGTCTCTTTTTGTTCTTAAACGGCATATAATCTGAAAAGCCTGCTATCTGCCTTAATAAAGAGTGGGCTATTGAATTAGATAGTTTTAAATTTATATAAAAATATTATTAGCGAAAATATTTCAACTTATACGTATGCATGACAATAAATATTCAAGGCCAAAAAGGGGAGATAACTGCAATGAATGGAAATGTCTGTCTGACAGGTACGGACTATATTCATATATCATTCTTGGTGCAGAAAGATTGTATTACACCATTAAGCAATCGAATCAATGGGGAAAAAATGTAAACTGCAGTCAGTTTGTCATTCCATAGTTTTTATTTTTGAGGAAGGGAGAGCTCTACTTTTGGTTTAAAAAAAAAGGAATAAGGGAAATATTAGAAGCAAGAGTTTATAGATGTACGCAGATTTGTAGAATAGTTTTTGCTTATTCCATTCAAGCAAGTTTCTCGTTTCCTAAGAACACATTTACAATGATTATGCCACCCATAAGTTTAAATTTGAGATTTTTTAAGTCGTATTTAATATTTAGTTTGGATAAGATAGTTATAATATTGTATCCTACTCCAAACACAATGCTTAAAATGCAGAGAGAAACGAAGATGATGCAATGTGATGAACAGAAGCTAAAAGAGTAACCTGGTGAAGATATTTCTGTTGTATTATATGAAGACGATGGTAGCAAAACGCGTCTCACAATTACTAATACTTAAGATATTATTTCCCCGGTTATAAAGCAAAGGAAATTGAATTAAGTACCACACTGCAAATAATATCACCATATTTTAATAAACGAAAATAGAAATGCTCACATTCTTTTCCTTATCTGCGAAAATTGCATATGTTTAATATATAGATGGTGCCAAAAATGTATACGCACTTCCAAGCAGAGAAAAAACTGTGTTAACATAACAAAACTAAATTTGCACAAACAGAAAATGATGAGCACTAATCATCTTAGACTTTTATAGTTACTCAAAATGCCCATCATCTGCGTCGATACACTTCTGAGTACGTTGAACTACTGATTGAGCAGCGTTTGCGAAAGTGTCCTCAGCGAATGCAGCATACGCCGTTTCAATTTCTTCCCGAAGTGCTGCCGGTGTAGCTGGTTTTCTACCGTATACAACATTCTTAAGCTTTCCCCATAGGTAGAAGTCCAACGGAGCTACATCCGGAGAACACGGTGGAAACTCAATCGGATCTTTTCGTCCTATCCAGTGCCTTGGAAGATTATCATCAAGGTACACACGTACATTTCGGTGGTAATGTGGTGATCTGCCAGATCTTGTGAACATCGCATACGGTACCACGAGTCTCAAATTTGTCTCGAATGCGTGCAATTGTTACTCGGGTTGACGGTTCTGTTTTGTACACACGTCTCCATTGTCTTTGAACTTCAACAACTCTCGGTTTTCCAGTACCATTTCATAATTGCTTTCCGCGGTTCAAACGACAATGTTGACTCCATTTTGTTGTAGCAACGCTAGTATAACGTAATATGAATTACATCTGTTTACAGAACATTATACATTCCTGGCTTCATTTGTTTATTGTTGATTTACCTGTCACGTTGCAACGCTAGTATAACGTAATGTGAGTCACATCTGTTTACAGAACATTATACAATCTTGGCTTCATTTGTTTATTGTTGATTTACCTGTCACGTTGCAACGCTAGTATAACGTAATGTGAGTCACATCTGTTTACAGAACATTATACAATCTTGGCTTCATTTGTTTACTGTTGATTTACCTGTCACGTTGCAACGCTAGTATAACGTAATGTGAGTCACATCTGTTTATAGAACATTATACAATCTTGGCTTCATTTGTTTATTGTTGATTTACCTGTCACGTTGCAACGCTAGTATAACGTAATGTGAGTCACATCTGTTTATAGAACATTATACAATCTTGGCTTCATTTGTTTATTGTTGATTTACCTGTCACGTTGCAACGCTAGTATAACGTAATGTGAGTCACATCTGTTTACAGAACATTATACAATCTTGGCTTCATTTGTTTATTGTTGATTTACCTGTCACGTTGCAACGCTAGTATAACGTAATGTGAGTCACATCTGTTTATAGAACATTATACAATCTTGGCTTCATTTGTTTATTGTTGATTTACCTGTCACGTTGCAACGCTAGTATAACGTAATGTGAGTCACATCTGTTTACAGAACATTATACAATCCTGACTTCATTTGTTTACTGTTGATTTACCTGTCACGTTGCAACGCTAGTATAACGTAATGTGAGTCACATCTGTTTACAGAACATTATACAATCTTGGCTTCATTTGTTTACTGTTGATTTACCTGTCACGTTGCAACGCTAGTATAACGTAATGTGAGTCACATTTGTTTACAGGACATCCTACTACACATTACTGTTGTTTTCCGGTGCAACTTTGAAATATATTAAATAGATATCTATTGTGAAAGTGTGTATACATTTTTTGGCACCCTTGGTATATATATTGCATTCATTTGAATAACTTTTTTTTGCCCAAAGTTTTTATTATATTGTATTGTTAGGGTTCCCCGTTAAGAAAGTTGAAATGAATGAAAATATCCACTTTAAGCATGACTTTTCCAGTGTATAAAAGATTTCCTAAATATTATTGTGAATAGAAATTACCAATTCTAAACAAATTATTTTGATAATTATACTCATTGTTGTGCGATAGCACTTTACTTATCCAATAATTACTGTTTCATGTAAGATAGGAGTTTTTCTTTTCCGTTAAATGACTCATAGAATAATCAGTCTAGAATTTTAAATTCAGTTAATCAACCACGATGTTAAATCATTGTTTATTATGTTCATTTAATGCAAATAATTGAATTATTATCGCAAAGTGCCGATTGCCACATAGGTAAAATTTATGGATTTTTTACTGTTATAAATATCAAGATCATACGTTTATAACTAATGAAAAATGACATTTATATGAAATTTTTATCAAAATTTACCGCTGAAAAATAAAAAGTGGCAATGAAAAATATAGTGTTAATGGTAGTAAATGAAGTACAGAAAATATATTCCGTTAAAATATGCTGCGATCACAACCTTCTGCACTAATATTTATTTTCACTCTTTCGCTCTTTAGTAGGCGGATTGAAAGACTCCAGACACTGCACAAAACGGCTTGTAGTTTCAGGATTGACATGGAAACTTACTCTCTTTATATAATTTTACCAACAAATGGATTCCTCCGGAAAATATATATGAATATGTAGTTGATTTTCTATAACACATATTCCACTGTTTCGACTTATGGGCATATACAGTAAACCAATCACAATGCGGTCGGTACGCGGCGCATAAAAAAAAAAAAAAAGGCACCATATGCCCATGAATTGCCATCAGATTTTGAGAGGCAATAGAATATTCTTGTAGGGGAATGCAAATGTATTCACGTCACTCAAAATCCGACCGCCTTCCCTAAATTTATTCCACAGAGGTTGTGAAGAACAAGACAAAGAAGCTTGATCCATTATTTTTGTCTACGGAACCGTAAATTGAATTCCGCGAGTTTTTGTTTTCTAGGAAGGGAAGGTACTCTTATCCGCTTTGCTATCCTTGTCGGCGAGCAAGACGCGCCAGGCAGCGTAATATAAAGCATCTTTACCTCGTATCTCCAGCCTTTGAACCTCGGCACAAGCGCACTCTCATTCAGTAATCAAATATTTTTTCTCTGTTAATTCTATCAAAATAATGAAGTAAAATACATAACGTGTTTTCATTTTTAAAGCCTTTTTGCTTCTGATGCGGGCTACTAAAGGTTTTTGGGAAAACGGGCGAAATGTATTAAGGAAGAAACAAACAAATGTGCAGTTCATTGATGTCTAAAATATAGGGAAGGGTGGTTATAATGTAAATTACTAGTGTTTACCAACCCTGAAATGTGTTGCCTATATTTGATTTAATTCCTAGGGTGTTTTGAAGAGAGATGTTGAGATTGCCTAAATCTTCATCGAAAAGAGTAGCTTTAGCTTATTTAGGGAGGATAGAGAGGAAGGGTTTGCTGGTGGGAAAAAAAAAAAAATGAAAATATTGGTATAGGATTTTGAAATTGGGAAAGGATAAAGTTCTAAAAGAGTGTATGAAATGTCAAAAGGAAGTAATGAGAGACAACAGCTGGATGGGGGAAATAGTGCAAGAAATTGGGATGGGGGACCTTTGGAATTTCGAGATAAAAGTAGTAGACAAGAGTTTTGGAAAGAAATAAGGCAAAGAATTGAAGATATAGATAGGGAAGAGATTTGGGCTAGTTTTAGAGATAAGAGTTATTTAAAATTGCAAGAATAATTAAAAAGGAATGGGGGAGAAGGAAATATGTGGATTGTTGTGATAAATTTAGGAAAGAAGGACTAGCCTGGATGCGAGCAGGAGCCCTGTTTTTAATTAAAGGGTTTCAGAGGAGAAAATGGGAAAGGGTGTGTAATGTGTAGAGAGCCTGAAGGAATATTTCATTGTTTATTAGAGTGTGAAGGGGTAAAGAGATGGAGGGAGGGTGTGTGGGAAGCAAAATGGGATAAAGTAC
The DNA here is from genome assembly GCA_030762175.1 of Metallyticus violacea. Classification (NCBI taxonomy): domain Eukaryota; kingdom Metazoa; phylum Arthropoda; class Insecta; order Mantodea; family Metallyticidae; genus Metallyticus; species Metallyticus violacea. Next base: position 98,079,974 of record CM060836.1, read on the forward strand.
AGAAAGAAAATGTAGAACGTTGAATTTTGACTGATTTGGGGACAAAGAGAAATAAAATGATATGGAGAATACTTAGAAAAATAAGAGAGAAAGGGATTAAAATAGTTAAAAAGGATGGGAGAGTTGAAATATGATTGATAAAACGGTGCTAACAAGGGAAATATAAGTGGGGGGATTTATTGTGTAGATAACCTGGAGATTGTCTGTAATGAGGCCTCGTAGAGATGGATGTTAGATTTATTAATATTATAATGTAGATTAGGTGTGTAAATTTATTAAATATTCATAAATGTTTACTATAAATTTGTTAAACTGGTAAATAATAGTGTATATATTTATGAATATTATATATAGCAAAATCTGAGTCTTCAGGAAATTCCAGTGAATTCACTGATGAGTCGAAGACCAAGGTCCGGTGGGTAGTTAATTGAAAATTGTTAACTCATGTATAGATTGGTAAATAGATTCAATTCAATTCAGCATAAAAGAGCCAGCAAAGTGAAAACGAGGAATAAATTTGTTATTCGCAAAGGAATTTTATTTCTCAAAATAATACCCACCGGTTCATCATATTTTTATACCTTGTTCATAAAAGATTTTGGCACCACTCTTGTGAAACAAACCGGCTCCCTCTTAGGGCCCTTTCGAGCTTACAGGGCGCAAGGTGACAACATGTTACATCCACTGTTACTAAAGTTCCGAGAAAGCCTCCACCTCTTGTTCACAGCGCATAAGATGTTACAAACTCAGCCCCAATCGGTGCGCGGGTCATCCTCAGTGATGTTCATCTTTGTTGGTATCGTTTTATCAACTCATAATCTACGAGCATCACGGTTTTGAATTGGTGAAACGCCTTCGGCAGCTAGAAACTGCACCACACTACGCTGCGAGAACTTGAATCCTCCTTTACTGTCAACGCCATCTTTGCCCTGCAGCTGGCATTATTCCCTGCGCAAGCAGGTTGGCCAATCTCGGACAATACACAGATAGTAGTATCAACTCCAAAACTTTCAGGCTCGTTGCCTGAGTTTTGGCTGCCCCTCTTAGCGTTAAGTTTGTTCTGAGTGTTGTGTGTTGGCGGTGAGAAGTCCGAAAGATTTTGTCTCCAAACTGATCTAAGTTTCTCACATTTTTACACTAGTCGTTTTTAAATACCTGCGTTTTCATTTCTTATCAGAAGGAACAATCTATTTTTTTTCTTAGAGCTAATGATATTTCATGTAATTGTTTGCGAAGTACTATGTGATATGGCAGGGTGACGTATGACAATAAGTAATCGGTATAAAACTGCTGGGCCCAAATATGGTCTAACATTACAAGCTATGAATTTGTAACTTGTAGTTATTGGGGGAATTTGGATCCACAACAGATTCCTGTTACACTTGTACTTTACAACTCCATACTTACAAGTGAACAAGTGAATTTTCGTTGTTTTGTTCCACTGAAGTATGAGATTAGTCGTGCACTTGTAACTTGTATAGATTTATTAGATTTATCTACAAGTATAGGAATATTAGTAACTTTAAGTAATAAATATTTAATACTTTTGGGAATCATTTGACCTAACTATGCGAAACTAAAGACAAAGATGAGAGAAGAAATGGGTATAAGGAAATAATTCAGTATTTTAGGGTAACGAAAAAGTTAGGTTAAGTGCGATTAATGTAGGCTTATGATGATATTGACCTTTTCTGTTTAAAATAAATATTTAATTTCTGCTTCTTAGTTAATTTTTTTAATTTAATTTAATTTTTTTAAGATTATTCCTACATGCCACAAATATAATTCTTTTCCATTCCTCATTTTTCTTTAAAATAATCTCTCTTGATAGCATTTTCCACATTTTTTATTGATTATCATGAAAACGTGATGGTGTAGTGGTTACCATACTTGCCTTCTACACCCAAGAACGCGGGTTCGAACCCGGCCAGGACCGATGGATTTTTTCAGACGAAAAAATCCTAAGTATGGCTTCCTTCGGAAGGGAAGTAAAGCCGTGGGTCCCGTGTCGTACATTTACGGCACGATAAAGAACCTCAAGCCTGAAAGAGAGGCCTCTGAGCAAAATTTGTCGGCCGTTTCACGCCCTGAGTTGAATGGGACGCTGATGACCTGAGATGTTAAAGAGCGTCCATAAACAAATCAAAAAAAAAAAAAAAAAAAATTAAAACGTGATTGCAAAACAATATAAACAAAATGCATTAATAAAATAGATGTCTGAGCACAATCTGAACTCTCAATTTTTCTACCATTTCTCGACGAATAAGCTACAATATAGTCATATATAACTGTGGTCTCAGAGTGGGTTTCGCTATAATATTGATAAATGTATAAAGTATTTAAATTGCCATTATTTATGAGAAAAAATACAAGAGCAATTTAGCAGGAATAGCAATAATTCGCTACGTACATTAAACAATATGGCTTTATTAATTAAGAGTGGATATAACCTAATTCAAAGTATTGGAAACATTTGGCAAACAGCTGTTCCTGTATCTTGCTCTTGTAACTTTTTGCTAATACTTTACACGTTTTATACGTTCTTTCATGATAAAAATTACAAGTCTCTGCTTTACAAGGACTTGCACTAATACACTTGTAATGTATTTGACCATACTTTTGTGCAACAGGGCCCGGATTTCTTAAGAATTTGTTTCAAGCTGCAGTGACCGAATGCCCTTGCTTTGTGATATTCGCGCATGTTACAGTTCACTAGCAGCACAAGAACTGCTGTGATCTCGGTTCTTGTTTAGTGTCAGTGATCTGAGTCGCCTATTCCCTCTCTCCCTATCTAAGTAACAGCCATTTGGAAGTTTCTTATTATGTGGTTTAAAATGCTTAAATTAAAATGTTATCTTATCAGGTTGAAATTCCCAATTCAAACTAAATATTACTTTCTGTCTCCTTACTGTGCATCGGGGCAGTGCTTGTTGGCTTGGACAAATGTTTTAGGTGATCGGGATTCCTCATTCTCTTCTCATAGCGTGTACCTTTTTAGGGCTTAGGGTTTGATACAGTTTTTGGTACCCCATCAATCGCGAAAAATTGATTAGAATATATCTTTCATTTCAGCTAGCTTTAAGTGAACGGTTCTGTTTGTAAGAATGTCTAGAAAAGCAGGAATTTTGCTCGGACAGCAGAGAGACCGTTTTGGCAGACAAAGGAGCAAATACCATCTATTGTTATTAGGAGGACGGGTGGTTGCCCCGGCCAGGTATGCTAGAAAAGAACAACGCTATGATACCGCTAAGGCCGTTGATCTGTAACGTTCACTAAAACTTGAAATTAGACGCTGGACGAATCAACGAGTGGTTAAGCTCAAATAATCAAGCTGGCCAATAATATGAGAGTGGCATGAAGTCACAGACAATCTATGAGGATGTCTAAAGTCATAGTGGCGGGAAAACAGAGCGTCCCTGCATCACGTGGTAAAGCGTGTTATATCGGGTATTTAAGGACGTGAAATCGCCCTTTTCGAGGTCTTTTTGGTCTTTTGGTCTGGTTGGTCAGACGTCATAGGAACGCCGATGTGAGCGTCACTTCAGCACGACATGTCTTCCGAGCGGTCTGCAATCACACTGCTAATCTAACATTACAGCTCCACGTGTCTGCCAGACGTCTCGTTACTGCGTTCCGAGCAGAAACGCCATGGGATGCTCTCTTTGTTAAATAAACGACGTCAACCTGCAGATAATGTGATCTCTCTGGACGATATACTACCTTTAATTCCCTTCACTCAACCCGGCACTACCAGGTCCCGAAAACCAGCTACATTCCTGAGATCGACGTGAAGAGTTATTGAGTGGTGAGCTGGGTCATGAACAATCAAACTCCTATCACCATCTTCCCCGCCACCTATAACCCCTTCAAACCTTGGCCCTCCAACGCGGGGCAATTATCAAAATTAACCCCTCGCAACCTCCCACCAATAACTACTTCAGGTTCTGGCAAATCTCTTTCTTGTGCATAATAAACATTTACGCCATGAGGATGATTTCAAAAGTAGTTTTTACTTACACTATTTGTTTTACAGTTCAGTGTAGTGTCCCTGCTTCTCAGTGATCGAGTCCTCAACGTTTGGCTTCCCAAAGCGCCCCTTCGGTTTAGGAATAAGTAGAAGTGTGGTGGACTCGTGTATGCATTGTACATAAGGTAACGTTGAGTAACTGAGGTCGGTTTTTGTGCTGTGATACTTGTTCCACACGGGGCTCTTCTATGTCGTAATGATTCCTTGGTGATAATATGCAAAGATCATCAGAGGAGAAGATGGTAATATGGCACCCCTGCTTTTTGGCCTTGTATTATGCTGACATCTAGAGAATGCTATTTCAAACTGTTCTTATCCTGGCTGTTTACATGCCACTTGTGCTGCTGAGCTCTTCCTGCAAGTAATATAGACACATTATGTGATTTTCTGTTTTACGGATTAATGAATTAATTGTTTATATATAAAGAACCGCATATTATGTCATTGATGTTTAATACTGTGCTTCCAGAAATGTAGTACAAAAATTAGCTTTATTAATAATGTAACTTGCGCAAGTTAGTGAAGTCGCTACCCATCTCGCATGGGTACTGGATTCCCTTTTCATCTGGAGAAAACATGCGGGACATGTGAAGGAAAAGACCGAGGAGAGACTCCCCATCCTGAAACGACTAGCTGGTTCTAGATGGGGATGCAAAAGGAAGACTCTAAATACTACATATACAAATTTTATACAACCATTTATTGATATCCTTATTACTGCACCGGATCACACCATCCAATGCCTCGAGATGTTTCAAAATGAAGCCCTCCATATCATAACAGTTGCGGTGAAAACTATTCGTACACAGAACCTTTTCATAAATCTATACACAGAAGGACAGTTATTTTATACTATAAACTTACTATACCAAATAACGCATTCTGGAGGAATTATAATAAAATAGAGCCAGGAATTTAAAAACGCAAGATGGTTTTATACACTCGCTAGACCTTTAGGGCTCCATCATGAGACTTTTAACTTGCCCTTGCCTATGTGCCCATTGATGTAAACCTCGATCTTACTGGGAAGGTACTAAAGAAGGATATTATCCCGGAACAGTTAAGCTATAGTTCTCGAAACTAATGGAAGTCGATTTCCGTAAAGTGAATGGTTACATATCTTCACGGATGACTCCATGTTAGATAGAGCTGGAGGTGGAGTCTTCTGTAAGCTTTTTAATAATAGCTTCCAACCATTATCATTGAGGAAATCTCGTTTTAACAGCAGTGGTTCTCTGGGATTCAAAGTCCGCACTCACAAAATTACCATTGCCATTTGCAATGACTTTTGGAATGCACACTGTTGCTGAAGATCCTGCTAAAAAAGCTCTTTACAATGGGTACCTGCACACTGTGGCACCGTGGAAATGAACACGCGGACCTACTTGCTTAAAAAGGAGCTTGCTGACTCACAGACCCACGAGGACAATACCATTTCATTCCCTAAATCTTTTGACAAATAGGACTTTTAAATATAATTTTAAATCGGAAGTACAATGGCATCAAAAGACAAAAATTAGGCGATTCTTATTGAGAACACTACTTGTGTACCTGACGGCCCAAGAAAAGCTGCGGTCGCTCGCTTTCGATTGTTGACGAAATATGTCTGAGGTCCCATTTCTACATTCTCCAAATTGTATCCTATATGATTCTCGACAACCTATGACGGCAGAACATTTGGAGGTGTGCTCTGCATTAAATGGTTTTAATTGTACTGTTGAAAAATACTGGAGAGCCCTACACTAGTGGCATAAGTGCTAAATTGCACGTGGCATTTGTTAAATAATAACAAATAACAATGTAACTTAAAAACCTGTATAACTTGTAGAAAAAGTATTTATTTTAGGTTATTGTGTAATATGGCGGTGTTGGTAAAGCGGCACCTCTCCATATTTGGAAATATAAAAGGAATTTAGCAGAAGAGGAGAAGAAACGCAGGACAATAAAGATAGATCTGCTCAGACATCCTGATGCACAGAATAAGACAAAAACGCAAAAGAAAGAGGAAGAAAACAGAACGCATCCTGATAAATAAGACAATTTTGAAGTTTCTGATGATCAAGTGTTTATTGCTACTGACAGCGCTGATGCCGAGAACAGTCGCCAAACAAGGAGGACGCATTTTCTGCAATGGAAGACAACTGAGGAGTAAAATGTGGTGTCATATGTCTGTACTGGATGTGAAGTAAAATGTGGTATCATATATCTGTACTGGATGTGAAGTAAAATATGGTGTCATATGTCTGTACTGGATGTGAAGTAAAATGTGGTGTCATATATCTGTACTGGATGTGAAGTAAAATATGGTATCATATGTCTGTACTGGATGTGAAGTAAAATATGGTGTCATATGTCTGTACTGGATGTGAAGTAAAATGTGGTGTCATATGTCTGTTGGATGTAAAGTAAAATGTGATGTCATATGTCTGTACTGGATGTGAAGTAAAATGTGGTGTCATATGTCTGTACTGGATGTGAAGTAAAATGTGGTGTCATATGTCTGTACTGAATGTGAAGTAAAATATGGTGTCATATGTCTGTACTGGATGTGAAGTAAAATGTGGTGTCATATGTCTGTTGGATGTAAGGTAAAATGTGGTGTCATATGTCTGTACTGGATGTGAAGTAAAATGTGGTGTCATATGTCTGTACTGGATGTGAAGTAAAATGTGGTGTCATATGTCTGTACTGGATGTGAAGTAAAATATGGTGTCATATGTCTGTACTGGATGTGAAGTAAAATGTGGTGTCATATGTCTGTACTGGATGTGAAGTAAAATATGGTGTCATATGTCTGTACTGGATGTGAAGTAAAATGTGGTGTCATATGTCTGTACTGGATGTGAAGTAAAATGTGGTGTTATATGTCTGTACTGGATGTGAAGTAAAATATGGTGTCATATGTCTGTACTGGATGTGAAGTAAAATGTGGTGTCATATGTTTGTACTGGATGTGAAATAAAATGTGGTGTCATATGTCTGTGTGTATGTGAAGTAAAATGTGGTGGCATATGTCTGTATGGAAGTAAAATGTGGTGTCATGTGTCTATGTGGATGTAAAGTAAAATATGGTGTCATATGTCTGTGTGGATGTCTGTATGGAAGTAAAATGTGGTGTCTGTGTGGATGTAAAGTGAAATATGGTGTCATATGTCTGTGTGAATTAGAAGTAAAATATGGTGTCATATGTCTGTATGGAAGTACAATGAGATGTCATGTGTCTGTATGGATGTAAAGTAAAATATGGTGTCATATGTCTGTGTGTATGTGAGTACAATGAGATGTCATGTGTCTGTATGGATGTAAAGTAAAATATGGTGTCATATGTCTGTGTGTATGTGAAGTAAAATGTGGTGTCATATGTCTGTGTGGATGTGAAGTAAAATATGGTGTCATATGTCTGTGTGAATGTGAAGTAAAATGTCGTGTCATATGTCTGTGTGGATGTGAAGTAAAATATGGTGCCATATGTCTGTGTGGATGTGAAGTAAAATGTGGTGTCATGTGTCTGTGTGAATGTGAAGTAAAATGTGGTGTCATATGTCTGTGCTGGATGTGAAGTAAAATGTGGTGTCATATGTCTGTGATGGATGTGAAGTAAAATGTGGTGTCATATGTCTGTGCTGGATGTGAAGTAAAATGTGGTGTCATGTGTCTGTGTGAATGTGAAGGAGCACACTCTATTTGAGATCTCTGTAAGTTATAGTGAAATTTGTCTAAAAATTTCCTCCTGAAGCTGTTTTTCATCTTTTTATGCAGTTTTAGATAAATCTGTGCATTAGTAAAATATAGAAATGTAGTTTAACTTGTTCAATTTTATCTTACTTTGTTTATTTCTCTTTCCTATCCATAATTGTACTTAATATATTGGGGGGACATATTTCCAGGTCATTTGGTCGTGAGAGAATAGTTACATATTTTTACTATAATTAAAAAATAAAAATAACTATTTAGTGTACATGCTTTAAATGATTATATGTGATGCAAAAATTTGGGTTTTGTTTATCTACTAATGTATGTTTTGAAAATATAACGGTAAAGGGTTCTCATCAAAGAACCAGAAACAAAAGTGGGTGCCATATTATCAACTTTTCCTCTATTTGCTAGACTTTTGATTGCGCTAGGTGAACTCTTTTTAGTCATGGGGAAGATAAATGTCTGCACTTGTTGAACGGTGATTCCATTTCCGGTTCAAAATTCTAATCCAGTAATAATTCCATAAATCACACTTGATCATCAACGTTGAAATGTTTTGTTTCTGCAAATTGCAATGTCCTTGCAATTTTGCTTCCCTTAAGTTTGCAGCTTATTCATAAGCTTTGCTTTTCATAATGAACACAGACGACTCTGACATTAAAAATATAGAGAGTTTCTCTCTCTCTCTCTGTTCTGCCCATCGCATCTTTACTTCGTGTTCAGCTTGTTTGTTATGTCCTGAATCTTCCTTGTAGTAGACAGATAATCTTTGACCTTCTAATCTGCCAGTCTTCTTCAATCATTTTTGCAAAAATACCTATGAAAACTACAGGATGACAGTTATTCTGCTTTTTTTTTTTTTATTTGGATTGGTATGGTGATACTATTGCAAGTGCGGTCTGTTGTTCTATACGAATGGGTACCGCCACGGGTGGCCGAGGTCATTAAGGTGCAGGCTCGTGAGTTAGACGTCTGGGATTCGAATCCCACCAGGACCGTCCTCCCTGCCTGAGGTTTTTTCCAGCTTTTCCCCAGTCATCATAAATGGCAAATGCTGGGGAGTACCCTAAGCTTAATTCGGGAACGTTTCCTTCTTTAAAAATCCCTTCCCAGTATATCATTTCATCTCATGTATCATCAGTGTCCACCGCCTGTGGTGCCTCAGTAGTAAAAACGGACGTTAAATACTATTCACACTCACATAAGAATGGGTATATGAGACCTCTGTTACCGAAGTTCGAAGCCGTCTAGTGGGGGTGTATGGTCCTGAAGTGATATCGAAGCAAATGATGCCAGTAGTTTCGAGATGGGGATGAAAGTGTTATGAGTGATGTAGCCAGCAACTGAAAACGTTACCAGACGAGTTAAAGAGCTACTACGGTATTGCAGGAGGTTATGAATGGTTTCTTGAGCCGACGCCTGACTGTCTGATAATGTTGTCTCCAACAGCTGTTGCTGACCGCCCGGGTCTCTCATAACCCAAAACACTTTCACGCCCGCCTGGGTACCATCACAGCACTGTTTAATTTGACACTTCGTCAGGATCATATACTTGCACTCGTAGATGGCTAGGAATTCCGGTACCAGAGGTCGCACGTGCTCATTAGTATTGAACAACAACCTGTACGTTCTCCTTTGACCATGATGCTTGCCGCCACTCACTTTTCTTTCTTTAACAATGCACTGCGCCACTGCCGCCTGTGGGATTATTATCGTACGTTGCAAAACAAAAGAGGATTGGTAACCACAACAAATTACCAACCCTCCATTTCTATAAATTATCATGAAAGAAAACTATAATCGGAAAACTTATTTGACCATTATCATTATTATTATTATTATTATTATTATTATTATTATTATTATTATTATTATTTAGAGAATGTATTTCTAAGCGAAACTGCACATTTGTCGATATATATATATATATATATATATATATATATATTGCTGCCGTCAAATTTCTCTAACACATAAGACGTTTTCTTCAATATTAAATAAAGTTGTATATAGTTTTAGTTTCATAAATAACGGATATCTCAGTTACATTATAGTCTCCATAAGCCCATTATCAGTTGTTTTGATTTTTCTGATCTTCATTATATATAAACACACAATGTAAATGAAAAATAATATAATACCATTAACAATGTAACTAAAATAACAATTACTAAAAAAGCAGAAAAGGATAAAAGACTAAGAAGTCACAGATTAGTAATCACTATATTTCGAACTGCTTGAGTTCTTTTATGGCAAGAAGACAAGTTGGAAATATGGCGATAGCAAACCTGTGACTTTTTCTTAGTGTTCTATCCGTTTCTGCTTTTCTAGATATATATATGATGTGTCCGAATGTATATACGCTTTAAGCAAAGAAAAAACTGTGTTAGTATAACAAAACTGAATTCACACAAACAGAAAATGATGAGCACTAATCACCTTAGACTTTTACAGTTACAACAGTTGCTCAAATACCCACCATCGACGTCGATACATTCTGAGTACTTTGAACTATTTATTGAGCAACGTTTGTGAAAGTGTCCTCAGTGATTGCAGTACATGCCGTTTCAATTTCTTCCCGAAATGTTGCCAGTGTAACTGGTTTTCTACGGTATACAACATCCGTTAGAGTTCCCCATAGGTAGAAGTTCAATGGAGTTAGATACGGAGAACACGGTGGAAACTCAATCGGACCTCTTCGTCCTATCCATTGCCTTAGAAGATTGTCATCAAGAGCTTGTTGCTGTGCGGGATATCCCAGACCTGCCTTTATGAGCATTGCATATGGAGCCATGAGTGTCAAGTTTGTCTCGAATGCATGCAATTGTTACTTGTGTTGGCGGTTCCGCTTTGTACACACGTCTACATTGCCTTCGAACTTAAACACAATTCTCGGTTTTCCAATACCACTTCAAAATTTCTTTCCGCTATTCAAATTCTCAATCTTGGCTCCATTTTGTTGTAGCAACGCTAGCGTAACGTAATATGAGTCACATCTGTTTACAGAACATCATACGATAATGTTGGCTTCATTTGTTCCTTGTTGATTTACCTGTCAAGTAGCAACGCTGTCATAATATATGTGAGTCACATCTGTTTACAGAACATCATGTTACACATTACTGTTGTTTTTCTGTCCAGCTTGGAATATATTAAATAAATATCTACTGTAAAAATATTTGTACATTTCGCACCGTCGGTGTATATATATTTGAAACATGCTCACAGAATACTCACGATTGTATAAAATGTCGTACTTATGAAACCTATCTATTCAGGAACAGAAGGACTGAAATAGACGAAAGTCGACTGTTACAATCGCGTACTTTTGATTAAATAATGCCAATTGAGAGAGAGGGAGAGAGAGAGAAATAACATTTTATCATTCTGAACAACGTGTTTATTAATCTTTATGGTTTCTTAGGCAGGTGTTGTTACATAAGTTAAAAAATTACTTCAGACTGTTTGGCTGAATGCGCTAAAATAATTGTTTATTGAATACACATTAAGGTTGTTAAATTTTCAATTATGGAAAACACGGATATCTAGTTTGAATGAAGGGGCTGCAACTTCGTTGGATATAAAGGACATTTGAGAATTAATACATGAAGATATGGAATTAGAATTCTGAACTTTATTTAGTATTGCCGAATGAATGTTACTGATTAAGCTGTATGATGCTCAGGAATTATATTGGGGGTATAGAATTGGCTACACTGACCAGAAGACAAATGCACTTCACGTGGTAAAGGGATTTGATAAAACTTAACGATAACTTCATTGCGATATCTGGCTGTGAAATGGTCAGTATTCAAACTTTTGTTTCATTGGTCGATTTTATGATGACGTCAGATAAGTGAAGAAGTTCAGTGAAGATACATTTAATCCTTAAATAATGTTCCTTATATCTTTAGAGGGAAATGGTCAAAGAATGGTCCACAAAGTTTTCGTTTTGAATGCTTTTAATATTTTAAATACTTTCCTTCGATGCAATCGGATTAAGTTTGAAGTTTCTAATCGCCTTTGGTTCCCTTGGAATTTTGATTGCGAAGGACTGCATCTAGATAGAGTTTTAGGGGTCATAAGCAGAGGCAGCACAGCAGTTTACCCTGCAGCGCCGTGGAGCGGAGAAGCAGAGAAGCTCGGTAATTGCGTTTACTGCAGTAAAATGGTTCTTCTCCTCGCACAAAGAGCCTGGAAGATGACAAAATAAGAGGACAAAGCGAGGGATGGTGGGTCAGGCGATATAGAGGGCAACCGGGTCGTGAAGGGTTTTTGTCTCTCATCTCCAAGGAAGGAAAAAAAGAAAGAAAAAGCGTAAAAGCGAAGAAAATGGAAAGATGAAATGGAGGTGCATGTAGGTTCACTTCTGTCAAAGTGATGACCAGAATTGAAAGGTTTCAGGAGACGAAACTTTCAGAGCTAACGCAAGTGCCGATAATGAACGAGTTAGTTTTGTGGTTCCATGGGCTTAGCGTTTAACACTCCTCTATACTGAGCGGTTCAGATTTACCAATAGCGTTTACCACTTAAAGGTATCTCGGTTTCAGCATTATATATGAATAATCATGAACTAAAATATTATTCTTTGCTGCTCAGCGTCTACTTGATATGTTTTCACAAACTTTTTAACAAACAAGTTCACGTTAAAAAAATCATCTTACTGTCTTTTGCAGAGCTAGTAAAAAATCTCCGGAGTTTTACAATGTAACTGCATCCATACTAATGAGGTATGATATAGTAAGCACCAACATGAAGCAACAACTGTGATAGTATTTTATTTATTTCAAATATGTTTAACATGGATGTTTTAAAGTTAAGTTGATAGCATTATTGCACTGTATGGCTGATTTTCTCTTGCCAGAAAACCAGAGTCTTTAAATTGCACATATCATGCATGGATAATTTTTATGTATGTGTGAATTCTTCCATTGCTCTGCTCGAAAGAGCTATCGGTCCTGGTTGGTGTAGTGGTAATCATACTTGCCTCCTAAACCCAAGGTCGCGGGTTCAAACTCGTCCAGAATCTATGGATTTTTTCGGGCGTAAAAATCCTAAGTATGGCTTCCTTCGGAAGGGAAGTAAAGCCATGGGTCCCATGTCGTACATTTATAGCACGAAAAAGAACCTCAAGCTTGAAAGAAGAGGCTTCTGAGCAAAATTTGTCGGCTGTTTCACGCCCTGAATTGAATGGGACGCTGATGACCTGAGATGTTAAAGATCGTCCATTAATAAACAAATGAAAAAAAAATCGAAAGAGATGCTGAAAGTTGATATGGACTTAATTGTCTGGAATTCCAGCACACATGCCTTGCACTGGCCACAATTTTTACAAAACGCCATCTGGTAGGCAACATATCAAATTGCTCTCATTAAGATAGCATAAGTTTTTTCGTGTCGCTGAGCAACATGCACTGAAAACAAGTCACTTTCCAAAAAAGTAATTATTTAAAATTCCGCTGATATTTCTGATTGGATTGGATTATTAGGAACGGAGGAAGATATTTCGATACTTTAGTCTTACCTCAAAGGCTGACTGTTTGTGTCTACACCCCCAATCGGGCACTTCCAGTAATGAGTGAGGGAGACACCAGTCAGAATCCAGGGGTGCTGAGGCACAGCCATAGGCGGAACCCCCAATGTTTCCAAATAGAGCATACCGACGCCTGTGGTGTCTTTGCTCCAAGGAGTTCGAACCTTCATAAGGGCCGCTTCCATTCAGACACCAGAGCGAAAACATCTTTAAAGCGCAAGTTACTGTCACGCTGCACATAGCTCACTTTATTATCTTTTTAACGATTTTGAGAGTCAGTTAACCTAAATGCGCAAAGTATTAGCGAATGTGATATTAATGATGAATAGGAATATGTACAACGAAAGAATAAACCAGTATTTGTGTAAAATGATAAAGTTAGGTTAATGCAATTAAAGTCAGTTTATGACTTATATTGGCGTTTCCTGTTTCAAGGGCTTATTTCAGAACAGCATCTGAGTTCATGTATTTTTAAGTTTTTTGTCATATCCACGAAAATAATTTCTTTTCATTCTTCATTCTCTTTTAAAATAATCTCTTTTGACACACTTTTCTCACGTTGTACTTCTTTGTGGAACAGAAAGTTACAAGGACTTGTACTAATATACTTGTATGTATTAGACCATACTTTTGTGGAATAGGACCCTGGTATAGTTAAAAATTGTACTCAAACACTAATATATTTCGACGCTTGGATTAAACATATTTAAAACTAAAAGATAATTGGGGGACTCTGTTTAAATAAGAGACGTGGTTTTTTAATTAATTTCAATTGTACTTTCACTCTATTTTTTTTCCTAAAGTTTTCTAACTGTAATTGTTTTCAATTGTCTTTTTTTTTTTCCTCGGCATATGCATATAATTATTTTTAAAGTAAGATTGTGATAGATTATTTATACTGTAATGACTTTGTAGATATCAAGATTTGAGTTGTAATATAATTTCCTTCGCAGTATAGTGATTAGCGTTATGTGGTCAAGTAACTTGGGAAGTCCTTGAATGGGGTCCTGTTAGCAATCTGGAAGTCGCGCGATAGGCGACCGGCAGGTGTGCTGATCACATGTCCCTCTGCAAGCATTGCTCTCTACCTATGACGTCACAAGACGGAGGTAGAGGAGATCGCGGTGGAGGAGATGTAACATAAGCTATTGAATTTGATATTAAATGCTTCGCAGGCACTGGTAGTATGAGTTGATTCAGACATTCATTGTAGAAGGCCTCAGCAGAGATACACTAATCTATAAAATAGTCATAAAATAGAGCGCTTTTTGGATAAGCTGGGCAATTTATAGCCATTTGAAATACAAGACAATTATCATCTTCTGCTGGAGGTAAATACAATAAACCAAAACAGTATGTAATACATTTACCAGTTAGAAATTTTGTTTTTGTAGTCGTCTGCTAGGCAAATACCATAAACAGCATCCATCACTTCTTAGTCAACTTAAATTTCTTTCCTCAAACGTCCTTCTTGAGTTCTGAGAAGAGGAATTAGTGACTAGTAGCTAGATCTGGGCGGTAGGGTGGATGATCGATCTGCTTGAAACCACATTTCTTCACAGCTTCCTTTGCAATAAGTGCTGTGTCCACAGGCGCGTTGTCGTGAAAAAGTCACACGCCAACACTCAGCTTTCCCTTTGATGTAAGCACGTAGTCTGTGCAGTACGCCAGCACAGTACTTCCCATTTACTGTGGTGTTTCTCTCCTTGAAGTCAAAGAAGAGTATTCCTTCACAGTCCCAAAAGATTGTGGCCATGGTCTTCTTAGTTCACTGACTGACCTTGCCTTTAGAGGCGGTACTTCGCCAGGTTTACGCCTGTCCCTCCATTGATTCTCTTTTGGACATGGGATCATAGTAGAGGACCATAGTTTCATCTCCTGTAACAATGATTTGCAAAACTTCTCTCTCGTTGCCACGACAGAGCTCGAAAACTGCCTGACAACAGATTACACGTTGCTGCTTTTGAATTGAGGAAATAAGTCTAGGTACCCATCTTGCACTAACCTTATTCATGTTTAAATGTTCATGAATAATTCGAAGGACTGTTGTTTTAGAAAGGCTCAACCTTGCTGCTATTTCTGTATCTTTGAGCCGCCGGTCTTCCATAATTTCTTCTTCCACAAGAGCGATGTTTTCAGGAGTGAGCACCTCCAAGGTCCCCCTGCACGCTCTTCGTTTTCATTGCTTTCTCGACCCACTCGAAAAAGTTTGACCCATTCTTTTACTGTAGAATATGAGGGGGATGTTTCCCCATATACACCGTCCAACGCTGTTTAATTTCATTTGGAGTAAGTCCTTCTTTTGCGAAGAACTTAATAACAGCTCGAAACTCCATTTTGAACATGTTACAATCCTCTGCACATAATCTTCTTTATGCAACTATATCTGAACAACTGCGGAAGATACAGCTGCAATTATTTACTTAACAGATAAGGTATGACACCAGATAAGATTTTGTGAAGGCGATAATCCTTATTGGCGAGGCCGGAAACTTATGGACCTACCTTCGTAAATGCTTCCTTCTATTATACTTTTATGAATGAGTAACGTGTTTCTTGCAGCTAATTCAAAATGGGCTACTTGTGACAATGTATACTAAAAATTGTTGTATTTAGAAAGTATCGAAAAAGTATCGAGCTAATGTACAGGGATATCGTTCCATGTTGATATCTCTTGGGTATTGAGGGAATGGAGGTATTGAAAACCCATCTCTAAACTAATGAATAAACCTCCACGGGTGAACGAGGTTATTAAGGCACGGAATCGTTAGCGGGCTGGGCTTCGAATCCCGCCAGGACAGTCCTCCCTGACTGAGTTTTTTTCCTGGTTTTCCTTATTCCTCGTAAATGGCAAATGCCGGGAAGGTACCCTAAACTTAGGCCTGGAATGTTTCCTTCCTTAAAAACCCTTTCCCAATTTATCATTTCATCTCATGTATATCAATGTTCACCGCCTTTGGTGCCTCAGTAGTAAAAACGGGTGTTAAACACCATTAAGAACACTAACGAATATAATGTAAATATTTTGTTACTTATTAACATAAGTAATAAAGTGTAAATTTTATAAAATGAACTGATATGAATCAAGAATACATTTTGTACATTAGTTATATTTATTCTTTGCGATTAAAAATACAATGCAAAACAGGGTACTACTGTGCACATTTTGCATTGCATTTTTAATAAATCTTTGGTAAACAAACTGGTATGTTAATATCTGTCAACAGGAGTATGAATGCGTATCATTTGCTCACTGGAAAGGTGGATAAATTAATAAGCGTTTTATTTAACAAAAGCCAATAAAGACGGGCCCTTATGATTCGGTATTCTATAGCACAAGAGTGGGGGTAAGGATGTGAAACGGAACTGACTCAACAGATAGTAATTGGAATCACGGAGCGAGCTTGGCAAACCTCACATTCCTAAATTTCCACGTGCAAGAGAAATCTGGAGCTTCATCTCTGGAATTTAGGGTTCACTCAGATGTAAATTATATGGAGATTCAACGATAAACAAAGTCACATCCCTGCACCCAAACGGGACAAAATTAACTGCCAGATGAATATACATTTCATTTTAGATATCGGTTGAAGAAAGTGAAAAATAGTTACAAGAAATATTGTTACATTCTTGAGATAGTAAAGAAATATGTAAAAATAAACATTGGTAACGAAACCTTAATATAAAATAAAAGTTTATTCACGGACCCTCTCTAACATTTCAGGTCATTAGCGTCCCATTCAATTCAATGATAAATTTTGCTCAAAGGCCTATTCTTTTATTACGACATGGGACCCACGGCTTTACTTCCCTTCCGAAGGAATTCATTCTGGCCGCGATTGGGTTTAGGAAGTAAGTAAGGTGTACTACACCATTAGAACCGACGAAACCTAAAAATAATGTTTTATGACCAGATTTCAGATTTATGGCAAAATGTCTTTTTTATTTGGGATATAAAAACCAAATGCTCAGAAATTACATTCAGGAACTATTGGGAAGGTTTTATTTTTGCCTATGTCTGCCTATTTTGTAATTATTTTCTCACTTTTACACATTTTTTGTTAAGTGCTTCATTAACGAGAGTAATAAGTAACAGTATCCAATATAGCTTAATTAAGACATTGAAAAGAAAAGATAATTAAATTTTTATAGACAGGTTTATGTAGTAAGCAACAGGAAGATAAAAAAAAAACAGTTTTTATTCTGTTTAAAACAGAACATTTAGCAAACTATATAACTATATTAGCCATTGGGAGCACCTTTTCTGACTTGGAAACAATATGTGCTCAATTTGGAATACTTATTGCCACTGGTGGCCGAGGTCGTTAAGGCGCTGACTCTTGAGCAGGGGGTCTAGGGTTCGAATTCCGCCAGTCCTTCCTGACTGAGGATTTTCCTAGTTTTCCCTCAGTTCTCATTAATGGCAAATGCCGGGGAGGTACCCCAAACTTAGACCTAGAACGTTTCTTCCCTTAAATAAAATCCTTTCCCAAAATATTTCATTTCTTGTATCATCAGTGTCCACCGCTGTGGTGTCTAAGTAATGTAAACAGGCGTTAAACACTATTAAAATAAATAAATAAATTGGCATACTCATAATTTGAAAGCAATAATACGTTAGAGAAAATTTAACAAAAAAATTATCAGTGTGAGAAAAAATTTATTGTTAGAAACCATTTACTAGACTACACTTTTTACATTTGGAACATATAAATGCACCCTTATCGTCGTCTTCAGTCCCACAAATCCTTCATGACTGTATCACAGTATTTACTATAGGGACAGCTTGGATAGTTCGCGGAAAAGAATCCCGAGTACGCATGTCCCGAAATTGAGTTTTTTTTTCCTTTCGATGACGCTGCATAAATAAAGGGATGGTATAATTGAATAATATCCGAGAACACTTTGTGTTGTTTTTGTAATAATTTAAACAGTTGTAAAGGACATGTATTGCCACGAGCCCCTGCTTCCACTCTCTTAAAATATGATTCTAACTTATTTGACGAACTGGGGGTCGGAGCTGCAACACCAATCTAACAAAATCTTAACAATCATGACTATAAACAGATCAAATAAGGAAAATATTGGAATATACATTAAAACACAAACATTAGTTAACCACAAGAAAGCTTGAGTTTATAATCAGGAATTATCATTTACAAACATGCTGAACGTTAACCAAGATGTCTACTAAGGGAACAGGCGACGGCACATCCTCCCTCCGCAACCTTCCACACTCGACTCTCAATAAACCCGCTTAAAGAATGCATCTACTTCACTTTGCGCATGCGCAGAGCCTAATTTTGTTTATGTAATCTCTTCCAACGGTCATTTCCAATTCTTAACTGACTCAACACTACAATGCATTTCCCTACATATTGTTAATCCCCATATGCTACAGTGTGCTATCAAAACCCCAATTATAATTGCTGCCATATGTAAGCATTTCTAAGTATTGACGTTAAATTTTAAATCACCAGGTTGGTGAGGATTGGCGATTATGTTGTCACAACACGTTTCTGAATGCACAGGTTAGGGCTATACACAATAAAATACTGAATCAAATGCCTCTAAATCATTTTAATCAAGTGACTGTGGAAGTTTATGCTTATTCAGCACTCGGAAATCCTAAAGCAATGAAAAGTGTTTCATCGAATAATGATTAATACTCTAATGCTAAATCGGGTGATCTTTTCTTTGTTATTATTATTATCTTTGGTTAGTTTATGCTATTCTTACTGTCAAGAAAATGAACGGAAACTAACTCGAGATGGTATTTGTGTAGTGAAATTTGCCTTGGATATTGGGTATCATGTGCTAACATTACGGAAAATAATATTCGATGTTCATAGATCACTCATTTGTGGTAGGTAATTATAAAACTAAACCTAAGCTCGCCATCTCCTTACCTATCATTTTTGTATCCCAGTAACATTCAAAAGCACACACTTTCTCAGCTAAATATGAAGTAAGGATTTAGGAGAAAAAATAAATAATAATGTATTAAAATGCCTGAGTGCAATTCAGAAGCCACCAACAAATAAATAAAACCGAAAACCAGAGTATTAAAAAAACACGATTTATCGATCATAATTAATGTGGTAACACATATACAATTTACCTTTATTTTGGTATTTATTATTTTTATTACTGTTAATGATTTAATTAATACATGTCTAATTTTTACGTACAGTAGCTGTTAGCTGTTAGCTGTTAGCTGTTAGATATCCCTCACAGATATTGTAGAACCGCGAGTTTGTCTTTTGGGAATGCTGTTAAGTTATTTTGTAAAGAATATAGTGCTCCTTTGATTGTTCTAATTTTTATTTCGTTTTAAATTGGGCTGTTTATTTTTGGGAAAAAGCTTTTATGGTTTTTATTTACATTGATTGTTTAATTTAAATTTATTTGTTATATATGTTATTACTTCGTTTGTTTCTTGCAGATTAGTTTTGCCGAATAAACATCGCTTAACGTTTCTGTTTTGGTAGGTTGTATCCCGTTCTTGGGTTCTTTAATTATAACTGGAGTTGAGAGTGTCCAGTTGTATTTACTTTTGTTTCTTCAAACCGGAATTTTTTCAGAAGAACGTATTTGTTGTTCATGAAATAGATTTCCTTTTTATAACTTTATTCCTTTTTATTTTAAGCAGAGCAGAAAATGAAATGATGCCTGAATGTTGTTCTTCATCTGCTGAGAGTCAAATTTCGTACAATTATAATAGCACACGTTCAATCTGGTGTTTATCTCATACTTATATTACTTTATTTATTTACTCGTAAGCAGTTGGTTATTTTGTACTCAATGTTGTCAAAGTAGGCCAAATTGATTCCATATTCTTACTAATAACTTTTTTTTTTAAATAACTGGCCACAAATAAGAATATGGATGGATTTAAAATAATAATATTAAATAGATTAAATTAATTTTTCATTGATGCAATACATGGATGTTTATATTACACGAAGAAATTTATCTCCAGAAATAACATTTACCTCACAGCACTGCAACTGGTGGGGTAGAACAGAAATCCAAAACCCAGGAAAGCTTTTCGGTTCGACTAGTGTCTCTGGTTTTTGAGTTTAAACTGAAAATTTTAGGAATTACAATTAGGCCCTATTGATTCTTAGGCTTTACTGAGTGCACTTAACTTAATTGTTTGTTTTAACGCAGAGTGTTTATAGTGAATTTCATTTTAGAATGGAAATGCTCTATGACTAACAATGTGTTCATTTCTCTTAGGAATACGTTCATAGAAATTTTAAGTCGAGTAAACAGGTCACTACAGTAGTCCCGTTTTCATTGTGAACGAGCGGTGTTTGTTTGTGAGCTGCCGACCAAGGGTTGCTTATTGACTTGTATTAATAATCCCTGCGACAAGCGTATCGGTTCCCAGATATGCCATAGGGTTTTTTCCTCGATTGGGAAAATTCCTATGTCATACATGGTCTGAAAGGTTAGATCTGGCAATACATTTCAAGGTGCTGGACACAACTGGCAATGGAACGAATGTATTGCTTCTAATAAACTGAAAAAGACATTTTAATACCAAACATAGTCGGTTAAAAGATAACAACAATTTTAGCCGATTGCTGGCAAAGAATATTTTTCGCGGATTGATTGACACGTCTGCAGGTTGAAGAGCTTGTTAAACCGATATGTCAGAAATGTCAATTATTGAGTATATCTGCTGCTTTTGATCAGAATTCAAAATTTTAAGTATATTTTTATTCTGTGTTCCCAGAATCCACCACCAATAGAAGAGCAACTCGCAGAACTTTAGTCCGACCGAGCACTTCAACTGAAATACTTCTAAAATTTTGAATATTAGCGAATAAAGAGCACTTAATAACAGCAATGGTAGCAGGCAGGACCCTATTGTGTTTTTCAATAATCTATTTGTACGAGCTGGATTTTTCGGCACTAACAGACATAAAACATTAGAAACACAAAATATTTCTCTCATTTGATCAGGAAATACTCGTATGTATGTATCCAATCTATCTACGAATTGTACTTTGTGTAAGAAACGTCAAACTCAAATTTCCCATAAATCAAATGTATTATTCTACTCCAACGAATTTTTTGTAATATAAATACATTTAAGATGTTGAATAGTTTTTCATGTTCCCTTTTCAAAATGAATATTGAGTAAAATTATTTCAATTACTTCTACCAACAGTATCACAAAGTACCCGGATTTCATAGCACACAGTGGTATGGCGCGGCACATTCATTGAGAGCCACTGAACTAGAGAGAGAAAGAAATAGAAAGCAATGGCAATCAGCTTCATGAAAACAAAAATTTTCATTAATTTATTTTGTAGTTCCACAGGCAATTTTTTCACCCTTCAGATGCTTTAGTCAATTTTACAAAAGCGCAGCATTCGTCATTATTAGCAAATAATGCATTAACGTAATGCGATATTCTGCCAGAATGTAAATTTTACATTCAAGTACATTTTGAACACAATAGCGTCAAGAAACAATTAAAATATTGAGATTAATAGTATTATAACATTTAAATTTATATATTGTATCAAATAGTCAAGTTAGTAGTCAAGTGTATATTTTATTTTTAAAAATTCTTAGGTTTTAAATCCTGGCACTTAAAGATATTTTATTATAAAATTCCATGTCTTTAAAAACAATTTCCTTAGCGAAGGCAAGCCCATCAATTAGGTATATTTAATTTATAGTATTTACAGTGTTCACAATGTGAATATCTGATCTTAAATCATATTATAGACGAGTTTATAATTTATAAAAAATTCAATACACAAATAAATTTCAGTTTGATAAATATTTACAATTTTTATCACGTTTTTTCCTTAGCATAACTCTTATTACTGTTTTCTGACATAAAATAACATCTTTAATATGTAAGCTGCCACACCGATAAATTAATTTATAACACAATATGACTGGAGCAAATAAAAATAAATATTTCTTAAACCTTCGAGTGAAGTTTATGTTCTAAATTTTCTAAAAACAAAAGTCACTCTAAACAACTTACTACAAATTTTATAAATGATGTTTCCACCAGAGCTTTGAATCAGGTTCAAAGTATGACATGTTTACAGTTTATGTTTAATTTAATACATCTTTTAATACAAAACATATGGTTAAAATCGCATTTTTACTAAACTAAAGTTATCAGAGATTAAAATCCAAGAGGTCAAATACATTATTAAAACCACTTATCGTTAAGCTAAATTTGTCAGAAATTAAAATTCAAAGTGGTCAATTTTTTTATTCTTAACTATGATAGTTGTGTGCATATAAAACTTGTGGCTAGGTAAATTATATACTAGATCATTAATTATCATTATGAATAAAAATAGACCAAGTATTCAGTCTTTTGGTACTCAATGCAGTCTCTTAAAACATTAGTCGTTTAGGTATGTAGAAACTTTGTAATATACACTGTAGAAAAACTGAAAAGAAAAAAAGTTCTACCTTTAATTTTAATTGTGCTAAAATATATTTTTTCCATATAATGTATATTTTTGACTCATTCTGCTGCAAGTGCTCAGTCAAATGTTATGTTACGAATTGCTCATGTTGAAACTTCCCTTCAATTTAATTCAGTGGTAGATCTCATGCAGACAAAGCAAATTACAAAGCGAAACATGCCAATTCCATTTGTGAAGTTTTGAAAACTTATGATGCAAATGTAGGGCCCGATGTGCTGCCACAGGTTACGTTATATGGGATCTGTTTATTCACTCTTTAGATCCACAAATTTTCAGTTTGCATTGCTAGTGAGTTGTTTGTATTTTGCTTTGTACCTGCGGGACATGGGATCTTGTACAAGGTACCAATAGAGCAAAGTAGATTTGCGCTCTACCAAAACTACGGTTTGATAGATTTAGTAGTATGCAGAAAAGGGGTAGTTAATGGAATTGTTGGTAGTAAATTTGGC
Organism: Metallyticus violacea; assembly: GCA_030762175.1. Classification (NCBI taxonomy): domain Eukaryota; kingdom Metazoa; phylum Arthropoda; class Insecta; order Mantodea; family Metallyticidae; genus Metallyticus; species Metallyticus violacea. Next base: position 98,103,155 of record CM060836.1, read on the forward strand.
GGAGGGATTCCAATACTTAGTAACAGCTTCTTCTTGCTGTCAACATTCCTTGTATGATCGCCACACTTGCAAAAACGCAAATTGAACTTTATTCTAACATGGACATTCTTAAGCTAAAGGATCCTTTATATAACCACCATTCAGTTTCTATAACTTACACCTTTCGGGCTCTAGAACATTTGAGTGTGCGATTGATTTGAAACGTCCACAATGCGATTATTAGATGGGGTCGCCTGATGGATATGCAACAGGCTGAACGTACCGGTAATGGGGTTGCCTCTTTTATCAGTTCTATAAGGTTTAACGTATTCTACGCCTACATTTTGTATTCTACGGTCGTTTTACAACTCTATTATATGAGGTATATGTAATTATTATTTAATAAGTTATTATATTAGTAATGATGAAATTTGCAGGAAAATTGACCCAATCCCATTTCCCTACAGATGCTTCATACAATCTCCGTGCATGTCGTACATCCACTACTATATTGATGCTAAAATGTTTATGTCGTTTTGGAAATGCACGAACTCTGGTGTCCGTCTTCGGAAACAACTCAAATGTGCAAATTGGATGTGTCGGCGTCTCCCAGCTCTGCAGAAGTGATGCACCAGCAGCAACCGCATGACAGCGAGCATTGTCATGCAATGTGATCGACTGTCTTTGTAGCAGTTCCAACCTCTTGCACCAACTTGCAGGTCGTGTGTACATGAAATTCCTGTATCAAGCTACGTTAACCTTCAGGTACATGTATAATCGATGACGTCAGTCATGGGTAATAGTAAACATGACTTGCTGAGAGACTGCCTCAAATTTTCATTACTGGAGTAACATTTCCTTTTATGTTGCCAACCGTTCTAATGCATCTGGGTCACCAAATGGGAACCATTTTGAACTTCTCAGAGATGGCAAATGTCCCATCTCTGGCGATTCCCCCCCTTTTTTTTTTCTTTTTTTTTCTCCCCTCCAGTATCTTACGCACTGACCTAGCTCCACTACAGGTCAGCCAGCATCACTATATGCTTTTCGTAATCTCATATTGCACCATGTCTTATACGTTAACGCTTCAACTCGCATTTGGGAAGTCTAGGGTTCAAATCCCTTGGGGTGGGGCTTTCGTGATTTCCCCTGGTCGCTTAGGAGAAAGTTCTAAGATAGAAGTGCCAAGCAAGGTGGGCATGAGCGGCGCTGTAATGTAGCGTCATTCCGGGGGGTTCGAACTCTTTGGAGAATGGGTTCCGGCATAGGGAGAAATCTATCTGGAAACGTTGTTAGGGACTCCGTGTCTGAGCGTGCTTCACCGCCCAGTGTGTGAACCGCCACGGTTGGCCGAGGTCGTTAAGGCGCGGACTCGTGAGCAGAGGGTCTAGGGTTCGAATCCCACCAGGATCTTCCTCCCTGACTGAGGTTTTTTCCAAGTTTTCCTCAGTGCTCATAAATGGCAAATGCCGGGGAAGTACCCTAAACTTAGGCATGGAACGTTTCCTTTCTTAATAAAATCCTTTCCCAATTTATCATTTCATCTCGTGTCCACCGCCTGTCACTTTTAGCGTCACTATGCGAGAATTCCAATTTTAGAACATTCTAGTCGCGTCCTAAATCCTATTCTCTGATTGGCTTACATTTGGTCACTAGAAGATTCTCAAGGAGGGAATCAAAAACTCATCTCGTGAATAGCTGAACTTCTTCTTTCTTCCCTTCGTTTCTGACACGTTACATTTGAGATTTCTCTTTTTTAAGCGTCGCTTTCTCAAGGGCGAAAGCGAGTTTACTTGGTTTGTTTCAAGGATTTTTAACAGAGGCTAGAATAGAAAGGGTCCTGTGCTATACCAAAGTCGCCCTTACGAATGGTTCCAGATAACTTTGATAAAGATACAGCTTTTCATGATATTCCTACCTTTGTCACATATACATATTTCATATTTAATGCACATATCATGTCTTTGTACCTTGTTCACTTCATATATATTACAAGACGCGTATTAATAAATGGTTAAATCGTAAACCTTATAACTACAGTTTACTATTTTTACAGGAGTCGAGCTCTTCCTTTACAACCACTATATTTATATTAAAAGTGTGCTGTTTTAGCAACCACTTCTGTCTTGTAAAACAATATCCCGTGGCATTCAATGAGGGCGTGCTCTGCCAAGGCAGGCCACTCTGGCTGATTAAAGCGTAAAGATCGTTTGTATTCAACTCGTTTTTAACTGATCTTCCAGTCATACTAATATACACTTTCCCACATTCACAGGGAATTTTGTTAACAAAGTTCACGGTACAGCAGCCAGCAATGTTTTAATTTTAACATTATGAAAACTTAAGATAGATTAAACTTCTAAAATCATGGCATCATCATCCTGGGACTCTGAAACAGCTCAGTATGGAGTGTAGATAAAACATCTTCACAAGTTGAAGAAGCAATTCCTGGCATCCTACAGAGTGAGATGGTTGGGATTCTCAATTGGCAGGTTCCATCTTAATCTTTGTTCGTGTTTTCCGAACGTTGAGATGGATCTTTTTCTTTCCACGAATTTTCTGTTCCCCAGTTTCATCTCATTTCATTCTGATGATAACGTTACAGAATCGAAATTGACATATGAGCTAGACATATGATGTCATGTGCGAGATGGTTGTCATGGATAAAGCAAAATATCATTCACATATTCTCGATTCCAAGCCAATGAAACGGGAAGAAATAATGAAATTTATAGAAGACCACCAAATCAGCTTTCCAACTCCAGCATCATCGCTGCGACAATTACAAAATTAAATCAGACCTACCTTTGATATGGTAAATGAAGGAAGAGGAGGAGGAGGAGGAGGGGGGGGAGGAGGGACAAAGTGTACTAATAGTTGAGAAAAAAATAATAATGCATGTAAATAATATGTATGCTTATGTTTTCCTTAAACAACGATATGCATGTATGTTTGTATGTTAAATAAAGAATAAAAGTAATATAGGTTGCATGCACGATCAACTTTTCTGGATTTATTTCACTAATTAGTTCAAAAAGAGCATTGGCTGTTGAAGAGTCGCCAATTACACAAATAAGTAAATGCATAATTAAAAATACGCAATGAAAGTACATAAAGAAATAACTGGATGGAAGGAAATGAAATGTTGCAACAACGCAGTTTGTTATCGCAGACTGCTGGCACGAGGCAAGCACAACCTACTCCTCCCAGACTGACTAAGTATATATTCCTTCGCTTTATTTCCCCGTTTATAGAACTTGCATCTCTGGGTAAATCGCTTGTTGGGGAGCTGTTTTCTCTGCACACACATAGATTACAAATGCGCACTAATGTCACTCCCTGATTCGATGGTCAATCCTTTCAGGACCACCTCAATAACATCACAAACATAGCAGATATTGTCTCAGTGTTCTTGATATTTTGATATTCTCAAGTAAGTGTTAAATAAAAAAAAAATGCAATGAAAACTAGGCAACATGTGTATATGAAAATATTTGTGCCGATAACAGAAGAGTTGTGACTTTGGTATCTACTTGAGATAAGCTGGAGACAAGCAATTTCTGTCTCATCTAAGAGTGTTCTTATCGAGGCGTGTGGCTCACTGACGCAATTCTTCACATGTTTCGCGCTATATTTATGCACAAAGTTCATAACATTTAGCTGTCGTAATGAATAAAACGTTTCTTTTACAATAATTCATGTTTAGTCACGCGCTGGTATTGTTACTGTAATATTGAGAAATTTTAAAATAATATTATAATTGCTCAACACCTAACATCTCATAAGGTGAATTTGTTTCTGAAATAAAAATTAATAATAAACTTCCCTACATATTACACTGTTTACAAGTGCTTACATACCATGTCGGTCCTGGTGGTGTAGTGGTAACCATACCTGCCTTCTAAACCCAAGATCGCGGGCTCAAACCCGACCAGGATCGATGGATTCTTTCGGGCGTAAAAATCCTAAGTATGGTTTCCTTCGGAAGGAAAGTAAAGCCGTGGGTCCCGTGTCGTACATTTACGGCACGATAAAGAACCTCAAGCCTGAAAGAAGAAGCCTCTGAGCAAAATTTGTCTGCCGTTTCACGCCCTGAAATGAATGGGACGCTGATGACCTGAGATGTTAAAGAGCGTCCGTAAATAAAACAAATCAAACAAACAAAAATCTTATGTACTATGTGCACACATTTTCCTCTATGTTTTTAAAGTTGCGGATGCCTTCTGTAGCGTTACAAACAAGGAACTTTCCATCATCTGCTGAATTGAAATGGATCGGATCGGATTGTTGGGACGGAGGAGGATATTTTGGCACTTGAGCCTTGTTCAAGGTGAGGCCATTTGTGCCTACATTTCCAATGGGGTTTTCTCCGGGGGTGACACTGGGCTTTTTTTTAATAGTGTTTAACGCCCGTTTTTACTACTGAGGTACCACAGGCGGTGGACACTGGTGATGCATGAGATGAAATGATAAAAATGCCCAATTTGGAAACTTTCGAGAGCAGTTTGGTCGAAGTAGTTAGGAGAGTTTTGTAGACGCAATCGGTAGGAGCATTCGGCAGTAGTCAGTGAGGCATGTGGGATGCGGTCATTACTTGTGAGATTAGGAGGAGGAAATTAAGTGATTATTTAATTACTTGGTAGGATGTCCCTTTGCTTCGGGATTAGGAATATTGTATCTCAGGGAAATTCTGGAATTTTGTGACTCGTTTGCGTCAGAGGGGACAGGATATCTAGAGGCTACACGGAAATACTAAAGTTCCCAGTTGACACTATTTACTCACTGTTATAAAGATGAAAATTTAATTCAGTAGTACAAACGAAACTACCACTACATGTTCGTAGTATTGCCGAATGCTCCTACCGATTGCGTCATTGCCAACTCGTTGTGCAACTCGGCGACAGAGTTTATATATTTTTTCTAGCTTGTAGAGATGGAGTCAATAGGTTTCTGCACTAACGTGCGTCCACTTTTATATCTGAAATCGCATCAAGAACAAGAAAACGACAATGCAGTGTGCTAATGTTACGATTATACTAACAGCAAGAAATGCACAGGATAAACAGCGCGCAGCAGAAGGGAGATAAGAGGTAAAACTGGTAAAACTGGTAACACACACAAACCCAAGACTAATCTCGAGTGAATCCTCCAAATATGAGCACCCACAGGCTTACAGCTGCTCGCTGTGGCCTCATACTCTCGTTCGCCTCCTGTTCGGTCGTAATGGTACGAAAATGGTTTGTTAAGTAGCTTGGTTTGTTATTAAAAAGAACAAATACAGTCCTGCAACTTATAATTCAACATAGTCCCCTCCAAGTTCAACGCATTTCAACGTTTCTCCAGCGTCGTGATTTCCTCGTGTAAGTGCGTTTCTTTGAGGCTCTCCTTTACTTATTTTTCAGCCAGAAAGGTCTTGAGTTTTGGGTACAATGGTAATCCAAGGGAGTGAGATCAAGTGAATAGGGTGGATGCAGAAGCATTTCAAATTACAATTCGGGAAGTTTGTCTGACTATCTCGGCTTGAGTGCACCAGCGCACTGTCGTGTTAAAACAACAACTTTTTCACCATTTAGGGAAGTTTTCGCGTGATCACTCTCTTCAATGTCTCCAAAAGTCATGTGTGGTATTCTCCAGTAATATTTTCCCTATCTCCAAGTATTCAACTAAGGGAATTTCTTTCGCGTCCCAAAAATTGAAGCCATCACCTTTCCAGCGGATGGAATGCATTTCGCCTCATACAAGTCACTTTTTCAATTGTTGTTTCGTTTCCGGTGTATAGTAACGAATTCAAGTTTCGTCCACAGTCACAAAACTCCGTAAAAATCGGCTGGGTTCTTCTTAAACTTTTACAATCAGTTGGCCGATGTTCGTATACAATTTTTCATATGCTCTGGGGTGAGCAGACAGGGCGTTCATCTTGTGCCGTGGTCTCAGCCAACTCATACAGTTTCACGTCTCTCAGACAAATCAATGTAATGGATTTTGCGGATAATTTTTGGAGATTTTGGAGCTCCAGGACGTGGTGCGTCTTCGATGCTTGTTCTGCGACACTGGAACTCATTTAGCCCAAGTCGAACGATTTCATAGGAAGGTCTTTGCTTCGCTCAATGTAGTCAAAATCCTTTCACGAACTTCCTTTGCTGCTTTCCCTTCCAGAGAGGGGGAAAAAAAAAGAATTGAATTACATCACGAATACAAATCTTATCCATTTCTCACTGTCACTCCAAACGCTTGTGTTTAAACAACTATCAAACAACGAATTAACATTAGATTGACTTTTGACTATATAATATTCATATATAGAAAACAAACTTTATGACCACACATGCAGATTTTGCTGTTGCCCTCTATTAGTATGGTTCGGTCCTGGTGGTGCAGTGGTAACCATATTTGCCTCGTAAACCGAAGATCGCGGGTTCAATCCCTATCAGGGTCGATGGATTTTTTGGGCGTAAAAATCCTAAATATGGCTTCCTTCGGAAGGAAAGTAAAGCCATGGATGTCGTGCCATTTATGGCACGTAAAAGAACCTCAAGCCTGAAAGAAGAGAACTCTGAGCAAAATTTATCAACTGTTTCACGTCCTGAATTGAATGAAACGCTGATGACTGGAGACGTTAAAGAGCGTCCGTAAAAATAAACCAAAAATCTATTAGTATGCGAACAAAGTTACATATCAAACCAAAGTCATAACATTATATAACTCTTGGCAACTCTAAAAAATGAGGAATTGCTGAAAGTGACGCACAGAGCCGCTCTGGGGATAGAAAACATGCACGCGAATGAAATTGTGCTATATTAATAATGTATCGTGGGCTGGACTAAGAACTTAAAACCGTTAATGTGATATTGAAATAATGTCTATACT
>CM060836.1:98112500-98160000 GCA_030762175.1 Metallyticus violacea
TCAAGCGCAGACCGCTGACGGTAAAAAAGAAAAGTGCATACCTGTACGACTGAAGTCCTTTGTCTTTTCTATAACTTCAAATTACTTCCAAGTCGTTATAAAATGCCTCAGTAACCGATGAAGGGTGGCAGGTCTCTCACACCACGCGATAGTATGTTTAAAAGTCAACCCATTGAAGATAAAAGTTTTTAAAAGTTAGCGCGTCTGGACGCTCTTTAACATCTCAGGTCATCAGCGTCCCATTCCATTCCAATCAGGGTGTTAAACGGTCGACAAATTTTGCTCAGAGACCACTTTTTTTCAGGCTTGAGGTTCCTTATCGTGCCGTAAATGTACGACACGGGACCTACCACTTTACTTCCCTTCCGCAGGAAGCCATGCTTAGGATATTTACGCCCGAAAAAATCCATCGGTACCGGCCGGGATCGAACCCGTTATCCTGGGTTTAGGAGGTAAGTATGGTAACCACTACACCACCAGGAACGATCCCTGTAAGGAAAGACAACCATGTGGCGACATTTCAAATGTAGTATATAAGAGGAAACATCCCCCGCGAAGTATTCTGTTGAGTTTTGGAATGGAGTGGAATGGAGTTGAGATGAGGCATTTGCAGCAGTTGAAACAGTTTGAGTTAATGCACCTAGTTCACACGATCCATTGAGTTGAGATGAGCCATTTGCAGCAGTTGAAGCAGTTTGAGTTGAGGCTCGTACTTCACGCGGTTCATTGAGTTGAACTAAGGCAGCTGAAACAGTTAATTTGGGGCACGCAGATCACACGTTCCTTGCAGTTCACGCAAGTAGTGCTGACAATTCAGTTTGTTCAGGCAGTTGATAATTCTGTCGTTGGTCAGAGCATAAGTAATGAGTTGTATAGAGAAGCCCTCATTTGTTTAAGTGACAGAATATCAGCTCACGTGGCATTTTTCAGCGCAGCTCAATCAGTTTCTAATAGTTCTAGTATGCAGTAGTTACGTGGTTCCAACTCTTGTCCTATAGCATGCCTCCGGAATTCGCTCATGCGAGATTAAGGCCGTACTAACTTACGAACATTAAATAATTGCATCCAGTTAGGTCCCAAAGAATCGCTTGTTCAGACAGCGACTGAACTACGGCGGTTAGTGGCAGCGAACCTGGTGATCGTCCATAAACCCATCTTCAAATAAACGCGTCAGAGATTTAAAATAAAGCAGTGCCTGTAATTTGCGCCATCTCCTTTTACCTCCCCTTTCCCGTGACCATGAGAGCACGAAATGGCGATTTTGGGCTCCTGAGATACGAGGTGGGATCCTTGGGTAAATACTGTGTCATGAACCAATTACATCGTAGCGGTCCTCATTTTATTAGCTTCGAACTTGTACTGTCCCCGCGAGTCACCCACATCCATAAAACACTTTAAATATTGGTGCCTAACTTGGAGCTATTCCAACTAAAATATCACCTCAAATTTTGGCGCCCAACTTGGGGCCACTCCAACTTAAATACCACCTGGAATTTTGGCGCCCAACGTGGGGGCACTACATCATCGAAAATACCAGCTCATGTTATAAAAAACTTACATTATCTATTAAATTGAAAATTAATAATTTAGTAATTACACAACATAAAATCACATATCTTAAACAACGATTTTTTTGCCATAACGTGAATTAATTTTCATTGACTTTTATATATACAATAAAATAAAAATAAAATAAAGTAAATAAAATATATAAAGTAACAGGAAGAATAACACACAATTAAATTCAATCAATTTGGTTTCCCCACTCCATCCAAGATTGCTCCACCTTATCTCCTCCTCACATAGGGGGAAATTCTCTGCTCATACAGCCATACTCCTATTTTGGGACTTGGGGAGCCCCTGTCTAGTGAATTTAGCTCCTGTCAATCCTTTCAGGACCACCTCAAATAACGTTCATAAACAAAGAACAAAAATATTTTAAAATACATAATTGACCTAGTTTGCACTGCAATCTTATTTAAATTTTGCTTTAAAAAATAAAAACGTGAAGATTGCTGGGCATGTCTGCGTCTTCTGTGTTGAGCGCGCCAGCAGGCTGCAATAACAAACTGTGCTGTCGCAACATTTGCTTTCCTTTCACACTTCTATTACTTTTATTGTGTATTTATTTACGTCCATTCAAAAGCTATCATTTTGAGACTCTAAATGAACTGAATAGCGAAATAAACCCAGAACCTTTGACATTGAAGCAGACTATATTTCCTTTATTTAATACACAAATATACATAAACATTATTTCTTAATGGAAACAAACAAGTACTACTATTTTTTCTCAACTATTTAAGAAATCCCAGCTTCTGAGGTTTTGTCTAACTGAACATTTTTATAATACCTTTAATATTGGCATTCCTATTCTTAAGTGCGAGATCATCGAAACTAAGTCCTGAATTGAGTGTTTAGATTGGTTATGTTTAAAAATATATTTTCAATAGCGTCGAATATTTAAGAAAACTATTCACATAAATATGTTAACATGTAAATGAAATCCTTTGGTTATTACCTCTTAAGAAGAATTGCAGCCCAAAGATCGTGTTTGTAGAAAGAAATCTCCGTCAACGGCTTCTGCTATCACGATAAATGACTGAAAATCAACTGTGTAAGAGGCACCAACGATAAATAACGGCATTCCAGATGTGATACCAAGAGGTAAACAAAAGGCAAGTAACTAGGGCGCCATAGTTTCGGATATTGATGCTAAATGCTATAAATTGCTATTCTAACCCATAGAAGCAATTACTTCACATAGGGTAGGTAAGGGTAAATAGAACCAATTTTAAAATCTTTGCCTCCATACGTTAGAGAAACCCATATCAATCAATTGATACTAAATCCTGGCGTTAAACAGAACTTCCTTTATACGCAGAGTGTTGGCATTACTGGCTAACCGTTTATTACATTGTCAAGAAAAGAAACGAAAAGAAGTTGTAAAGGAGTAGGGAAAGCGTCTCATACGTAAAGTATTAAAGTTTTGTTATTGTGTCACATAATATTCCATTGAGTGTATTCGATTTACTCTCAATACAAAATACAGTCGTTGAAGAAGAGCTTATGATGATTGTCGCATCGTTGAATGCTACTCAGTTTTACCAACGTTTGATGTGAAAAACCAAACATGTTAGTGATTCGACATTTTTTTAGCCTTTTACATAGTATTAAGCATTTTTACTCATTTTTTTTTGTCGCAGATGTGTAAATATACCTGGAAAATGTCACGTTCGTGGTTGAAGGTGACAAGTAAAGAATTTCGTGAAGTTAGAAGTCAGAATTATTTTGCAGAATTGTGCAGTTTTTCTTATTCATGTTTGCAACGGTACCTAGGCAGACTATTGAAGAATCAAAGCAGTAAAACCATTTTTGAATTGGTTTCCAGAAAAAAAAAGAAGACAGATGGCTCATATGAAAACTAGGTGCCATTTTTAGGGAAGACAAAAGTTCAAGAAAGCGATGTGGAAGAAGATGACACGCAAGAACAAGAGGACACATTTGTCAAATAAACTACAGCGACACTTTCTCATCAGAACTGAGTGGCTGGATGAAAAACAAGTTGACGCAATCAATAAAAACATGTTAGGAAGGAGTAAAGTGTTCCTTTAAAATGTTTAACGTTTACCTTAACAATATTTTATGCAGGCATGTACGTATATGAGGTCAAAACACTTACCTGATTCACCATGACGTAATATAGTACAATGGTCATACACTTGTGATATATTTAGCTCAGGTGTTATTAGTTTTATTAAAGTAAAAGAATAACAACATTTAATGCTAATTGTTTCTTAAAGATAACTGTAACCGGTGTCATACCTTAGGCTCTGGCCTTGGTTCCCATGTCCTAGATTTTCGGGACGTAAAAGTACCTCAAATCTGAAAGAAGAGGCCTCGAGCAAATTTATCAGCTGTTTCACGCTCTGAATTGAACGCTAATTCTGAGGCGATAAAGAGTGTTTGTAAATAATAATAATAATAATAATAATAATATAATAAAAAATAAAAAATAACAAAATAACAACCTACCCTAAGCACATTACACTTTAATAGTTTTTTCTTCAGCATTTAGGCTTTAATTCATTTTGACCTCAACCATATCTACCCTAAGCAATATGAATAATATTTGAACACATCTGTCTTTCTCTCATTCACCCAAATGTTGTTACTCTGTGTAACATGATAGTATATTACAAAATCACTTTTTCCTTGTCGTAAACAAGCAGCGTCATTATGTAAAGTTTCACTAAAGAATCTTCCTCGCTTTCTTGAAGCAACTTGTAATATTATAAACCAGTTCTTTAATAATTATCAAACCCTACCCTCTTACTGCAAAAAAAAAAAAAAAAAAAAAAAAAAAAAAAAAAAAATCGGATAAAGTATTTTTACTTAGTTTTATTTATTACGAACATTGACTTCATTGATAACCATATCACTGTCTCATGACAGTGCCAACACATTACAGTTTGTAGCAGGACGTCACCAACAGACTTTAAGTTGTTGATTTGTTTTATTTATGCAATCTCTTTAACATCTCAGGTCATCAGCGTCCCATTCAATTCAGAGGTGAAACGGCCGACAAATTTTGCTCAGAGGCCTCTTCTTCCAGGCTTGAGGTTCTTTATAGTGCCGTAAATACGACACGGGACTCACGGCTTTAATTCCCCTCCGAAGGAGGCCATACTTAGGATTTTTACGCCCGAAAAAATCCATCGACCCTGACCGGATTGAACTCAAGATCTTGGGTTTACGAGGCAACTATGGTTACCACTAGACCATGAACCCCAACAACAAACTTTGAGGGGATGATTTTGTTTTATTAAACAGCATATATTATTTGACACGTCGTTAAGGAAAATTCACACCTCCGTTTAATCGTTTTCTACTTATTAAATTCATTTTTCCATGCACTTTCTGACAATGAAGTACAAACGTTTTTTCCATACTTCCGGCAGATCCTATTCTGCACACAGACACCGTCACGGGTGGCCGAGGTCGTTAAGGCGCGGACTCTTGAGCGGGAGGTCTGGGATTCGAATCCCGCCAGGACCGTCCTCCCTGACTGAGGTTTTTTGGCAAATGCCGGGGAGATACCATAAACTTAGGCCTGGAACGTTTCCTTCCTTAAAAAATCCTTTCCCAATTTATTATTTCATTTCATGTATCACCAGTGTTCACCGCCTGTGGTGTCACAGTAGTAAAAACGGGCGTTAAACACCATTAAAAAATTGAACACAGACATTATCAAGCAGCGTTTTAATCTTTTCTGGGGAGAATACTGCAGCCCTTTGCTTTCCGCAATGATGGTGAAGTACTGGTTGTAGTTTGTCCAGGCTGAGCTTCGTCCGCCTCAAGATTGCTGGAATCAAACCTGGGCCCCGAGCAGTCTAACTACTTTGCCATGGGTCGCTTTTGAAACTTTAAAATTAAATATTTGTTTAATTGATCAATATCTCTCTGTTTTTACCTTGGATGAAGTATACAATGTTCTTAACACTCTAACAAATAAAGCAACCAGGGGGTTTAAATCGTGCTATCTCACTGGTCATGCAACAAATCCTGCACTTCTTATTCAAAGTTACCCGAATTTTGCAGTTAAGTGTGGAAGCAGATCAATAATGAAGTGTGGTGAGGTTCCATCGTGCTGGTAAACGTTTTTGCACACTGTAAGTGGTTCTGCTTTTACATAGAAAAACAAACATACTTAGGACTGCTCTATGACAGGGAAGATTGCGCAGTAAACTTTGGATGTATGCTAAGACGAACCAAAGATATAGCACACAAACATGTAACAAACTTCTATAGCATATATCAGAATGAATAAGAAGAACTTAATGCGCACACTTCATGTGCTAAATGCGCTTCTAAAACCGATGCTTGAATCATGAATAGGTACCGAGAAGCTCCAAACGCTCCATAAAAATGTAACTGTGCATGGAGTATTGCTTAGCGGCAATCACCCTAATCATGCAGCTCTCCTGCAGGCAATAGAGGAGAGGCATCTTCACTATATCTTGATTTGTTTTGTCTCACCAGACTCTTTGTTAAAAACGAAGGTTCTGTGATAGATGGAGACATAACGTATATCAATAGTAATCAGATGCAGGACTCATGAGGAAGGTGTTAGCAAATATATGCTCCTTAACAAAAAAGCTCTTCTCTGTCGCCTATCATTCCTCAAAATTTGTTAACGTACTGTATATTAGGTATTAGATGCTGATTAAACTCTATGGATCACGAATATAAAAATCCTTCAATGCAGTTTTGCATCCCTCTCAGTTCTATTTATAAGGTTTTGTTTAAGTTTTAGTAATAAAATTTTATCTCTAAAATGGTTGTTTTTAAAAGCTTTTTTATTTAATAAGTGCCGTTAATATTTAGCATTTAGGGACACACTGAACATCGACAACGAAGAGGCAGAGATTTTCCAGTTGCGTTGTAGTCATCACATTATAACGGGGTGATCTTAGGTACATAATTGTGCAAACATGTTCTTCTCGCTGTTATTGTGCGGTTTATTACATTAGTGATATACGTTTTTTGTGTTAATGTTCTTGAGTTTTAGAATATTAAATTCAAGTCAACCCAATGTTATCACGTTATACAATTATTTTAAGCCTTTTGACTTACAAAGACACGCACCAACAAGAAAAGGCAAAAATTACAATGGGGACAGTTAAACATTCAAAAAATCAAATTTAGACGAAAAGTTCAGGCTGTGTAAATAAATTAGTCACTTGTTATTATAGCACCACTTGTAAAGGACGCACAATAAAGAAAAATGGGATTTAATGTGTATATGAAATGAATGCTATACATGACAGCAGGACATTTGTTAGCATTATTACAGTGCAGAATGATGGGGTTTAAATAAAAGCATGTAATAACAGTAAATTAAATTAAGTTAAAAGCGGAAAAACAAGTGGTGGCATCAATCAAAAGGGTAGACGGCTGGTCGAACAGCCCGACAGCTAGGCACCTAACTTCATTTTCATGGCGCTTTTCTCACGGAACACTAATCCAGCAAAGTGCTAAGCAAGGGAAATAGAAATGCTCTGCCACATTTAAAGCAGAACATTTCGGCTTCATTTGACGTGTAAATGTTTTCCCTGTAACGTATGGGGATGGGGATTAACTATAGCCATAAAGTAATAATAATGTAACAATAATTGAGTATAATATGTAAATCTGCGCATGCGCAGCAATGCAGTTCAAAGTAGGGAAAGCGTCTGTTTGTCGAGAGAAATGGAACTATTAAGACGCACAGCTCCAGGTCACGGGCTCTCTTAGCGGCGTCCTTCGAGAGGTAATTTTACAAGTGTATTAAAATGTGTTTAAAGCATTAAAGAGTGCATTAACATTAATTTACGTCTCAGTCCATTATATTATTTTGATTTCCTAGTTCCTCTGTGATTTTCATTCTAGGATGTTGTAGATTTTTAAGGATTAAAAATTGTGAGCTCGTCCCTGGTGTCCAGCCATTAGCTGTAGTAAAGAAAGACAAAAGAGTGCTCAAAAGCAGGCTATGACAATATGAACTACATATTTACTTGCGGATTGTTGCAAATGTCTTAGAAAGTATTACTCTGTGTTGTTTTGCATTTTGCCAAACTACTCTGCTATTGTACTGTTCTAAATAAACAATATAAAATCATGTTTAGTACTTACTTTTCATTTAGCCTTTTTCTAGGCAAAGCAGTTTATAATTATAACAGAGGCTTATAGTCTGCATATAATTTTAACACCTGAAACATTCTCTGATGCGTTATAGTTATTTCCACCAAAGTATCATCCCTGTGAGTCAAATTTAGGGAACTCACTGAGAAAGACACCACAAATATGTCCGAGAAAGGCAGTTTTATTTTCGGAAGAAGAGCTGTGCAAAATGCACATTTATTGTAACAAGAAAACAATCAAACTTAATGAGAGTGCATTGGGCATTACTGTCTCTATACACAACCCAAGTGCTTAATGGCAAAGCACAACAAATGTAAGATAAATGTTACATACTAGTTCGATTGCATTTTGAGTCTGGTATTTTGAAACATGTTCTTCCATAATTTGAATTTCACGTAAGCATGTAGTGGGAAGTATTAAGCTCTATGTTACAACAAATTTTGTTAAACTTTTGGTACTTTATTAAGTGTAAAAACTAAAGAAATATCATTATGTGAATCATTACTGTAGAAATCTGTAATAGCGAACATTACCCCAAGCACGGGACCCAGCTGTTATGGTAAAATACACACGCTGCTATCAAATAATTCTTGATACAAAAGTGAAATTTTTTTGAAAAAAAAAATTGGGTAGTGCACATTTGGATCTTACAATCTCACAAATTTATCCCAGTAACATTTACTTATGTAGGTATAGGTTGATTCTGGTCTAGTAGGCACGTAAATCAAGCCTGAAAATTTTATCCCCCGTTTCACTTTCTGAATAGAATGGGACGCTAATGGCTAAAGATTTATCCTTAAATAAATAAATGTAAAAGATAACAAACTAAGGATGCTTATTAAGTATCTCGAGAAAATATTGGCCGAATTTTATTGACAGGAAACATTATAACATATCAATCACGTATTTTCTTTTTAAACAATCAAATAGAAAATTAATTATGCAGAATGGATTATTTATTAATTAGATACATGGTTTGATAAAAATTGCATGTTGCATATCTTTGGAATGTTTATGGTTTGTTTTGGCATACTTTAGACTTATTTGTGCATACAAATACTAGTCCCAAACATAATCGCAATTGATTTCAAGGTTAACGTCTAAGGTCTGATTCTAATCCTTTATGATAGATTAGGCGGTAGCTTGGCAACATTGTATTTTCTTTAGAACTTTGTCTATCAAACTCAAGAAGCAATGTTTGTATTATTTATTACTTTTCAGCCTAGCACAGCGAGAAAGTTAACGGAGCGTTCACTCACAAAGATGTGTGTATTCTTAAGTGTGTTATTTCGTATTTTGTAGAGTTTAATGTTATATACCAACTGTAAACGTTTTTAGGACACCGTCTATAACTTCCATATCTTCCTGCTATTTATAAGTCAAATTAATGCTTTCATTTGGGTCACTTGATTGATTGATTTGTTTATGGACGCTCTTTAACATCTCAGGTCATCAGCGTCCCATTCAACTCAGGGCGTGAAACGGCCGACAAATTTTGCTCAGAGGCCTCTCTTTCAGGCTTGAGGTTCTTTTTCGTGCTGCAAATGTACGACATGGGACCCACGACTTTACTTCCCTTCCGAAGGAAGCCATACTTACGATTTTTACGCCCGAAAAAAATTCATCTGTCCTGGCCAGGTTCGAATGGGTCACTCGAGTACTACGGAATTATTAATCGAGGTTTTTCTTGCAAAATATAGTATTTCGTTTTAAAAGTTTCTAGATTACGTTCGTTATTTAATAAAATGTATTTTACCAGCTCACCCTTCCTAGTACAATGAAAATACTGTATCATTCGATATTTGTAAGGCACTCAAAAACTTGAAAAAATTAAAAATATTTTCTTAGAATTTAAGCTATATAAAAACAAATCGAAATGTAGGAATTCCAGTCTTACACAAACATACAGGACATTTAACATATAGTAAAACAATGAAAATATCATAAATGGCCTTAAACAGTAGTTTGGCAATATTGTGTTGTTATGGATGGTGTAATGTTTGGAATTTAATGACCATATTATTATTAACAATAAATATATGTGCGCGTGCTTCCCATACGTGGCGGTGACCCATATGCCCTGACCGAATGCCTGCGGGTACCCCACATTCCTCCATGAATACTCGTATGGTTGAAACTATGTATGTTCTCCGCACATTCCCCATTATTATTGCTCTCAACTGTCATTAAAACTAAAAAGGCCCACTTCGTATTCTAGGCGCAGCGTTTGTGACTATTAAGCTGAAGATTTTTTCATCGAATTCTGATAAGATCAAGTTGTCTGGGTTAGGCTTCCCCCTCCTTCTTCCGGAGTTTTACTTACTCTCAGAAGGTGAATAGGTTTAAGGCCTCAAGGATTCCGAGTTCATTTGCACCATCATTAGTTCATTTGATTTCATTCATTTCTCCAGACTTATACCTATAGTATTCAGTCCATAATCTACAGACGTCGCGAGAAAACCAATGTATTCAAAGCGGCAATAAATGAAACATTAAAAAAAAACTTGCTTTATTTTATTTTGCTTTATAAGATTCCACATTTTTCAACTAAACCCACTGCTAGAAGAATAGGCTATGAAAAGAGATATCTGTCCGAAATATTGCATTCCTTTTAATGAATTTAAGTGTTTGTTATGTTAATACATTTATCAATGTGCCTGCTCTCAGCTTTTATTTAGATCGACATTTCACCTTCGTTCTTCTTCCTACCTTACCTTCCTGAAATGTGACGTAGGCATGGCCTCACGTTCGAATGGTTCGTCTATTGGCTGATACACCTTTCTGCTAAAGAATATGAAAAGTAACTGACCTGCTTATGTATTGAGCAGACGCACACACTCTCTCTCTCTCTGGCTTCCATGAAAAAACACTCATTAATTCTCTTCCTCAGGAAAACCTCTGACTTTGGGGAGGGAGGAGGTGAAGGTTGAACTATCGGCTTTGTAATTAGAAATTCTAAGAAGCTTCTTTGCTGTTGTTTCCAGTGATTAAGGTATTAAGATACGTAACAGAATTGTTTTATATCTCTTTTTTAATTTTAAGAATTTCTTAATAAATATTTGCTTTAAAATGTTTTTCCAGGTCTTTTCAAGAGCATTATAAAGTGAGTTTGCTTTGGTATATACAGTTTGGTTTAAAAGCTGACATCACCTAATATCTATATTTCGATTACCGTGCATTGTTGAACTCATTCAAAACTTAGTGTTACACGCTGAAATATGGGCTAAAACTGATGAGTTTATTTTAAAATCCATTGAAGTAATTAAAATTTAAGAATGATATCAAGCCATTTAGCAGTGTTACATTTTAAATAAAACAAGTTATGTAGGTAATATCTAATATTAACAATATTAAACACAAAAATAGTAATCTTTCTTTTTTTTTTATAACGAATTTTCAGTTTGAAAATTAAATTTATTGCTATTGTTCCGTTATAAAGCATTTCAAGTAAAATATTTGTATTTTACAGATAGCATTGATAAGTGTTTTTAATGGTGTTTAAGGCCCGTTTTTACTACTGAGGCACCAGAGGAGGTATTGCCATGTATGTCGATATATGTATGTATATCGGTATCGATATGATTAACGATATTTTTATAATCGATAAATAAATTTTAAAACATCTATAGTTCCGTCACCACTTTCAGGGGAAATACCAATGTCCTTTCTCATACGTACTGAGAAAAACTAGTCCATTTGAACCAGAAAAATCATGCAATGCAACCGCAGACAAGCGCGAAAAATAATGGCACCTGAATGAGATGCAGGATTTTTGTCGGATCATACACATTAATGGCACCCAAAAGTTTTTTGCTCTCAGGATATGGAGGCTAGAAAAATGGGAGGGCTGCCATCATTGTGTGAATATAACGCGGCGATAGAACATGGAATATTTTGTTGTGATCATCACTGTTGTTATGACAAAGCCGCGGACCTGCCAAGTGCAAAACATAAACATTTATCAGCTGAAATCACTTCCGCCCACTCTTTGCCGGGATATGCCAATATGTCATCCATACGCGTGTTCTTCAGCTTCGTGCTAGAGTGGGTTATCAACGTCGCTTCTTTAAACAGCAAGGAAAGGTTTGCAATATATTACAGTTTATCAAATCTTCTCACTCGCAGAGTTTCTAGCTCACTTCCTCTGAAGATTTCTGCCACAGCTAGGCTTACTTTATACAGTGTGTCTTGTAGAATCACTATCAGTAAACAATGTGTCGCTTATTTATATGATTTTCATCTTATCTTGTGTAGAAACTCTCCAAATTTTGTAACTATGACGTGCCTGCGAATGGTATGATAACCATAGGCCCAGTTGTATAAAAGTTGTTATTTGGAGATTGCTTTTAACAGTAATTTAAAAAGTAACTAGAGTCAGTCATTATTTAAAAATAACCTCAAACTATCTAACCGCTAGTTAGCAATAACCGCCAAACCTATGGCAACATCGGGAAATAATAAGGAAATTCCTGTTTAGAGCTAGTTGATGTTCAACTGAAAAAATCAATAATTATTCAGTTCCCGCTTCCTCGACATACTTTTTTTTTCTGAACATGTCTTCAAACATGGTTAAGAAAATGTCAAAGGGAATGCGAGCAAATTTTAGCAAACGTGAGATGATCTGGTGCTAAAATTAAGCGAAAAATTGAAAGAAAGAAAAACCTTCGGTTGGCATTTTAATTAACTGAAGTCTCACGGCTGCAATTGCTCTGATAACTTTATGGATGGTTTTACTGACCGTTCCTTTCTCCATTTCAATATATCTCCAATAACGATCTGCAAGCTTGCTGTCGCATTAATAGTTAGTAATATCATGAATATCGAATTCAAAGCATGATTTCGCTTAGTTTGTGATTGTAATCGGGGACTTAACATCTGTTCCAGTTCTTCGAACATTTTGCTAAGTGAAACTACATTTTGAATTGTTTGTCGTTCAGTTCTAGGAATGAATTATTTCTGTCATGAAATATACGAGGAGCACGGTAAAATTCATCATCGGATGAAACGTAATAATTGGAAATCTGTACAATATACCGCTTATAAGGTTAACCTATCATAACCACAATTGAACGCAACTCTGTTATTATTACGCTAAAATGAAAGGTGAAACATTGAAGAAACTTTATCTACATAAAATTAAAATAAATGTCACTCGACGTTTTATTTATAAACGAAGTTGTTATGCTTCTGTGCTCTGGGAAATGTTTATTTAACAATTACTAAACTCTAGTTAATTCTTTAACTTATGAAATTTCGGGGTTAGGTTTAATTGGGGGTTAAGACAAAATACAACCAAAATTTCTAAGTTAAGTATACGCATGGCTAATTTTATGGCCCTAACTGAAGATAACTTGCTATACAACTGGCCCATAGAGTTTTGTGAAATGGCATAGTCACAAGTCAAAGCAAAGTACATTTTAACTTTGGTCCCATCACGTTCGTAATTCATTTATTACGACTTGTGGGTTTTTTTCTACAGTTATGCCGGTGCACATTACCAGAAGTGTGAAAGGTGGCTTCATCTGAGAACGTGACATGATGATCCATTGTCATCATCAATTGAATTGGCGAACTCGACCCATCTGAGTTTATCATTTGACTGCAGTTTCTGCACAATTTGGATTTTGTATGCTCTAAGCCGCAATCTTTTATGGGCAATTCGTGAACAGTGGACTTTGGAATACATAACTGAACTAGCCCGTCGAACTGATTTCTGCTCGCTGCGCTGTATTGCATGCTTCACATTTTCAACTTTAGCTGCAGACAGCTTCCCTTCTTCCTTAATACAGAACTTGTTTCTAACAGCTGATTATGCCATTTCACAATGATATGACGCTCTGGAGCATTTGCACCATATTCCTGCATCAATATTCTTATTTGTACTGCAATTGGGAGCTTTAATTCCGCTAACCGATAACACCATTTCACTTTGTGCTGAACTGTGAATTCCGCCATTTTAATTCTGTGTTGTATACCACGCGCAAGCGCACTAGCGTCATACATTTCAATGTTAGAAAATTTGAAGAGTTTGTACACAAGATAAGATGAAAATTATATTTCCATGTTCACATTTCCTGTTGATAGTGATTGCACCGGATGTACTATATATAGGATGAATTTTGGAAATATAATACATCTGATTTAGCATTGCAATTAGATACCTTAGTGCAAAAAGTTGAAATCAGTTGGCCTTTTCTTATAAATTTACAGGTCTTGTAAAACAAAATACTCTCTTTTCATTATTATTTTTGTCCCTTTGACTGCATTGTTCCTCTCACGACGTCTGTAATTGTGGACTGAATACTATAGATGTAAGTTTATATGTTTATATTAAACGAAATAAAATTAGTTAGTGATGAAGCAAATGAGCTTGAAGTCCTTGGCCTCTTATCTGGCATTCAATTTCTCAGAATAAAAAAAAAAAAAAAAAAAAAAAAAAAAAACTAAGAAAAACTCTCACAAAGGCAGCTTGACATTAGCGAGATTTGAAACCAGGACCTCCGGAATATTAATCGCAAATGATACCACTACACTACGGAAGCGGTCTTCTCATTATCATCAACTGGATAGTTATACTTCATTTTGTATTCGTTATTTACAATGTTAAGAATATGGTTTAAACGTGTTGGTTATAACGGAATTTGTGAAAGTAGTTATTTTGAAATTAATGCTTTAGAAAATAAAATACTAAGTAGAAATCAACATCAAATTATTAAATTATTGTAGTAGTCTTCTGTTTTACAATGTCTACTAATTTGAAAGATTCAGGGGGCCGGTTTCACCAACAGATGTTAAAAGTTAGCATGCTGTTAGACCGCTTTAACATTCAAATTAACAAAAATTCTGTTTCATCGGCGAATGTTAACTTTAACAATGTGTTAAACTTCATGTTAAGTTCATATTAACTTTCCCTTGTATTAAAAGCTTAACAACTGGTGACAGTTAGAAATTGGCGGCCGTAAACACAGCTGTTGATGTCGAAATTCTACATTTGGATATATTAAAGTCGAGAGAAAGGGCCGTAAGATGCAGTTACTTTGACATTTTTACGCAAAAGAGCAATTTTTACCTATAGAATGTGAAAAACAGTCGTCATAGGATTGTAGATGAAATACGAGAGAGGTTAGAGCACCTTTGTGTGCTGCTCCTTTTAATATTCCTTGCATAAGCAGCATTTGTTAATTATTCTATGTCAAACAAAAGTAATTGGAGTGTTTTCAGAAGTCTTTCGGTTATGACACCGCCTTCTCGATTCGTGCACTTTGCAATACTCCGGAACCCTAGCAATATGTTAACTAACATTATGCTACAAAAGCTTGGCGGAACGCAGGAGTCTTAAAACATTCTTAAAATATGAACGCATTGTTAACATCAAAATATTAGCGCAATTTTATCTATTGATGAAACCGGTCCTAGGCCACGTTGTTTGAACTTTTTATACATAGTGTATTAGGTACATCTATGTACTAATTTTCAAATCCATACTGTATATGTAAAGGCCCACACTACCGTATTATCTCTTCAACTATCTCTTCTAGCTTAAGCGAAATCCATCGTGAGACTTCGGGAGATATTTTAGATTTTGAAATAAAACGACGGTATAATTTTCATATCTAAACTAACGATATTTCATTTAAAATATTTTTAAAATGAAACGTTGATAGTTCGTAGGGGATATGAAATAGATTATTACTTTTCATTATTTAATTAGATGCCCACAATACTTATTATTTCTTCATATTCTCTTTGGTTGTGTCAATACTGGTAATCCACTGCCTTCCACATTTGCCTCATAACCCTAAGAAAGCGGGTTTAAACTCGATAAGGTTCATTGGATTATTTAGGGTGTAAAATTCTCTAGCATGCCTTCTTTCGAAAGGGAAGTAAATGTGAAGTAGATTTACAGCACGTAAAAGAACCTCAAGCCTGAAAGAAGAGGCATCTGAGCAAAATTTGTCGGCCCTTTCACGCCCTGATTTGAATGGGACGCTGATGACTTGAGATGTTAAAGAACGTTCGTAAATAAATCTAACCTAACTTCGGTTGTAGATGCTATAGACATTGCCTTTTGTTTTATGTATTCCAAAAAAAGGGGGGGTGTAATGTCAGATAAGGAGGGGCCAGCACATCTCTCGTATTCACGAACTTGTTCAATAACTCACGTGTGCCTTCCAGAGTTTTTAGAACATCATCCAATTACAGTTGTGTTGCAGAGGACATGCTGGTAAACCATTCCTTGAATATCGAAAAATAAGATGACCATAACGTTCCCAGTAGAAGCAACCACATTTGCTTTTTTGAAGTTGTGATGACGGGGATTTCCACATAGAGGTTTGAAATGATCGAAATTATGTAGCCAAGTATCATCAGCAATGATTACCTTTGAAGGAAACTCCGCATCTTCCTCTAGCATCATCTTCAACACTGTGCAAACCTGCTCTCTTTTATGGAATGTGAAAATATCAAGGGTTCAGTTCATAATCCTGGTTATATTTAAAAATATTTAAAAATACCCAACAACACAGTTTTATCTATTAGTGGCCATATTTTCATTTGATTAATAGTATAGCTTTAATTTTTGTAGTTTAATCTCAATAATAATAATAATAATAATAATAATAATAATTCTAAAAAAATATTTTCTCTTTTGTGATATTTATAGATTGCAAAAATTCTAATTTTGTTCCCCAAATGCCTCACAGCAATGGCATAGCTTATTTCATTTCATTAATTAATAAGGCCATAATTTGGATTTTATATTCATTTTTAAAGTTATTCACGTTGTTGAGGAATTTGCTTAGTTTAGGCAGCTCCTATATTAATAGCTCACTGTCTAAGTCTTAACCCACTGGTACCGTATTTAAATGCCCTCATTGCTACCTCGGACATCTTATTTAAACTCTTGTGCAGCTGCGCGAGTGTATTTTAAGGTTTAAATGCATATAAATCAACCAATATAAATGTTTCATGCATGATACTGGAAGCATTGACCCGCCAGTTTTGATGGCCTAATATGATTGTTGGGTGTAGTAAATCTCAAAACAGTTCTCCAAATAAAGGGCGACACCGCATTTTTTGCATTACCAACCACTGTAAGCTTCCTTTCCCCCTAATGTAGCATACAACACATCTTTTGGTTATTTTTTTATTTTTTTCCCCTTGTCTGTAGGTGGAATGTGATCGGTAAGTGGGCCCTTATTTCAGCTTGCAGTCTCAAAGGGGTATTCGCAGCTCGACCTGCGCGGACTCGTGAGCGGGAGGTCTGGGGTTCGAATCCCGCCAGCACCGTCCTCCCTGACAGGTTTTTCCAGGTTTTTCTCAGTCCTCATAAAATGGCAAATTCCGGGGAGTTACCCTAAACTTAGGCCAGGAATGTTTCCTTGCCAATGTATCATTTCATATGTATCATCAGTGTCACCACCTGTGGTGCCTCAGTAGTAAAAACGGGCGTTAAACGCTATTAAAAGGGGGGGGGGGGCTCGACCTCTAATACTGTACCCTGGCAGTGTTATACACTTTGAAGCAGGTGATTGAGTGATGCTGGTTCAAAAGTTCAAGCATTTTCTTTCTATGATAAGGCATCTCATGAATCACAATGAAACAATTGAATACGCACATGTCTAGCAGGCTTCCTGTAGCTGTGTTCGCATTGAAGGAAACAAAGCTGTCACTTGATCTTGTGAATCCATAACTCCCAATTCCCTGCTGGTATTCAAGGAAACACTTCTTTACCTTATTCTTTGATCTTTCCTTCTTCTCAGTTTGCCTGTCTGTAATGTCAGCAGCTTCGTGTTTGGTCGAAAAGAAATAAACATCTTTGTTAGCCTTCCACCTCACACAGCACATTCTTTGCAAACCATGATTCATAATCGTCACGTTTCAGTTTATTATGAGTGATGTCAGACAGCATACCCTTCCTATTTGTTCTCATGGTACCAACTGCGTTATTTTCGTCTGTCCATTAGTCTTCTAAAGAGATATGGAGACGAATACCAGATACAAGATGGCACCTGTCTAACAATGTTCCAGACATATTTGGTACAACATTTGTACTTGCTGGAAGACTAGTATCTGTCACATTTACACTACATAAATCATGAAGTACAAGCAATATCCAGAATTAGATTCTCAAATTTTATAAACTTGTATGCCAAATCTTATACGTTTTGATATATTGCATTACACGTATGGAAGGTGACCTCTGAATTTCATTAGGCTTTCATCCAGAGCTATGGATTTTGTAGGAAGATATAATTTTGAGAATGTTGCAGAAAAATGCTAAATGATAGACCTAATCTTTTAGCTTATCATTTTATCTTCATTTATGTCGTCGGTGAAATGTACAAAACTTGAAAAAGTTTGAACCTCTGGCTACTCATTGTTTCTCCTAATATCAGAATAACTAGAGCAATATATGCTCTAATCTTATCTGGTGTATTACGAAATCATATATCATAATCTTTTCGTTTCTTTCTTCATTTTCCATTTGCTTTGTTGCATAAGCATTTATTGGTTTCTACACAAATATGTTCAATTAGAGGTTCCATAAATTTAAAAAAAAAATTCAATTTGTGAAGATGACCTTATACATATTTATTTATTAGTAACTTTTTACAGACTCCAAAGTAATTACTGTAATGGCACACAATGGTATTATTATCATCACTTTTTGTTCAATTCCAACCACTTACTTTCTTCTGCATCAGAACGAAGCGGAATCATCATCATCATCATCATCATCATCATCATCATCATCACCACCACCACCACCACCACCACCACCACCACCACCACCACCACCACCACCACCACCACCACCACCACCATCAATTTCTGAACTACATTCAGAGTTCATTGATTGCAACACTAATTGTGTCTTCATATTCTGTTTCAAAATCAGAAAATTCGCTAAGTTTTCAACACTTTCAATAAGCTTTCTCAAATCCTCTTCGTTATTTCATCGATTGTCTTGCCATGTTGGTTACTGAGGTTAGCTATACTCTGTAATGAAAGAAATAACTTTATCGAACATATAATAGATGACGAGGAAAATTATTTAGAATTCGAAGAATGTGTGTATTTAGTTTCATTCTCGTTTCTTTTGAATGCCACGTGTGCATTAGAAATGCAAGTACATGCACTTTTATTGGCCAACGCACACTTTCAAACTGTGCTCGTTCGACGATTTATACGCACTTACCTTATGCAAATATAGCTCGTCATAGAACTCGAATGGGTTAAGTGTGGCGTGTGGAACCGTAGACTTCAAACTGTACTGTAATTGTTTAAACTCTCTCTTGTTATTTCAGGTAAGTTAGTAAATTAGGTGGCGGTATATCTTCCCACCCAAAATCATATTCCAAGCATATCCGTTAAGCGTGCATTTTAATTACAGAGGAGCAAAAGCTCTTTCTTTTTAAGATCTTTGGATATACTTATTTATTTGGCTACTACGTGATAACTTATAGTGCTAGAATATTCTGCAGTTGTTGCTAAATAGGCCAGTTTAAATCCTGAAAATAGGAAGTGAGTCAGTGACGTCATTAGCTAACGCATTCCTTTTAAAGATTCGCGAATACCAAAATTGAAAGCTCCCATGTTATGGAAAAAAAAAAAAAAACAAAACAAAACAAAACAAAACAAAACAAAACAAAATCGCAAATATATGGATACTATTTACCTATGCAAACGCTCTATGTGTAGGATTTTTGTATTCATTTGTATAAGTGAGCAAACAAGTACGAACTGTATATTTTTTGAACATTTTTAGCAAGATGCGCAGAGATGTGTTTACCAACATGTTGTGGAATTCCTTCAAGAATAGCCATTATTCTCATCGGGATTATTTTAACTGTAAGTTCTGAAACAAGCGCCATTCTTAACCTTAATATGGTTCGGTTACAAATAATCAGAAAAGAATTAGTTTGTTGCTTCTATGAATTTGGCATACTAAGACAATTTAGGATTTTATTTATCTATTAATTATCACAAGGGGGCCTGAGATTCTCGATCTGGAAAGCCCAGACCCTCCAGTGATATATATTAGGACTATTTCACTAATAAAACAAGAATTTAAATATAATTCCCTTATACTTGGCTTAAAATTGTAAAAATTGTACATTTGTATTATGAATACTCAACTTTTTCAAGCCATATACCAACAGACGAATGTCAATTGTCAGTATTGCCAAAAAAGAAGAGCCAAATACGGGTTTGGAACTATTTCATGAATATAATAAGAATAAAAGTTATATATATATATATATATATATATATATATATTCGTGCACGGGTTATTAAAATTGTATAAAATGTTATACTTAACTTATGAATACCTACCTATTCAGAAACCGTGAGACTGAAATAGATGAATATCGACTATTACAGTCGCTACCGTCCTATTTGCTAATACCAACTGAGTAAAACAAAACAAAGAACACATTTTACCGTTCTGAACAACATGTTTTATTAACATTTAGCGTTGCTCAAGCAGATCTTGTTACACGATTTATAAAATACTTTCAGACTGTTTCACTAAGTACACAAAAACAATTGTTTGAGTGAATACATATTAAGTTACTTAAATTTACAATTACTGAAAACACAGAAAAGTGGTCAGGAATTATATAGTGGAGGTATAGAATTACCTAAACTGACCACACTGACCGTCGCGTGATAAAACGGGTTTTATATTTTTTTCCCGATGGTTTCACTGTGATATCGGGCTGTTATTGGTTGGTATTCAAAATTTTTGTTTCATTTCATTAGTCGATTTTAAAATGACGTCACATAAGTGAAATAGTCACAAGTAATATCACGACAGGTTCTGGAAATCTTCAACCCTCGAGTGATATTTATTAGGACTATTTCAAGAACAAAATAAGAATTTAAACATAATTTCTTGGCTTAATAATGTTGTATTAATTAAACATTTGTATTATGAATACTTAACCTTTTCAAGCCATCCAGCAACAAACGAATGTCGATTGTCAGTAATGCCAATAGATAAGCGCCAAATACAGATTTGGTACCATTTCATAAATAGAATAAGAATAAAAGTATATATACATATATATATAAAATAAAAATAAAGAAACACTAATAACAATGTAACAAATTAACACTAATAATAAAAGTAGATAAAGATAAAACACAGAGAAAGAGTCACACTTGAAATTGCTATATTTCGAACTACTGCGAGTTCTTCAATGGCAAGAAGTAATTTATATATATATATATATATATATATATATATATATATATATATATTCGCCCACGGATTACTAACAATTGTATAAAATTTTATATTTACTTATGAATACTTACCTATTTATAAACCTTGAGAATGAAATAGACGAATAGTCGACTATTACAGTCGCTACTGTTCGATTTCCAAGTAGCAGCTTAAAAAACAAAAAGAAAAAATATTTTACTATTCTGAACAACATGGTTATTAAGATTTGTGACTGCTTAGGCAGATATATTGTTACATAGTTTATAAAATGAATTCAGACTATTTGGCTGACAGGTAAAAACAATTGCTTGAGTGAATGCACATTAGTAAATTTTACAATTTACAATTACTGAAAACACAGAAAAGTTCCCTCAGCGTGCTCAGGAATTATATAGTGGAGGTATAATGTTGACTACACGGGCCACATGACATATGCACGTCGCATGATAAAACGGAATTAATACTTTTTTTTTCGACAATTTCACTACGATATCCAGTTGTGATTGGTCAGAATTTAAATTTTTGTTTCGTTTCATTGGTCGATTTTATGAGACGTCTCATAAGTGAAAGGGCATTAATATTTTTACGGTATATCAAATAGTGATGATTATAGAGTTATTCAAGTATCTGACAGTATGTTTTGCTGAATTTATCTACGTTGCTTCTGTTCGCAGGAAGTAAACCGTATTTATATAATTTCAACAGAATAAAAAAACTACCCCTATTATTACAAATATAATTGAAATCAATCCAACTACTAATAATACAAAATATTCATACTATTTTAATACTTAAGATACAATGTATATACACAGAATCTAATTTCAGCCAAACAGTATATTATTAATATTCGTCACAAAAAATTATTTCCATATGTTCAGAGTAGTGTGATCTTGGAATGTTTTATCAATAATGTACCATTAGTTTTAATTTTCTGTTATTTTAGTATGTAATGTACATTGTGAGATTTGTAACTCAATTATTATAATTATTTATGCAGAATTACTACACTCATTTCAGATTAATTTTGCTCAATAATACATTTGGCAGGTAGCTTTCCTTGAACACAGTGTACGTTTAAAATAATACATTTTTATCATCGTGGTTTGAGCTGTTTAAATAAATTTATATTAAATTGTATATTTGCATCGACTATATATATATAGGCACAAGAGCATATAAGTAGGTATTTAACTAATATATAAATAGCCAGCCTTCGCCACGAGAACTTAAAAGCAGTGAAAAGCATTAAACATTAAAAATTAGTATTTTTTTGCAATTACTACAACGATTTCCCGTATGTGACGTCATCAAATCAACCAATGTAATGGGGAAAAATTGACCAATAGCAGCTCATTATTCCTGTGAAATTATCGTAAAGATTTATCAAAGTCCCTTTACCTCGCAAAGTGCATTAGTTTTCAGATCATTGTAGTCAACTTGATACTTCCACTATAATTCGTGATCATGCATCACTGACCACTTTTTTGTGTTTTCAATAATTATAACTAACTTAATGTGTATTCACTAAAACAACTGTTTTTTTCAAACAAAGCTTGAAACCATTTTGTAAATTGTGTAACAATACCTGTCTAAATACATTGTTCATAATGGTATAATGTTATCTCTGTTTTGGTTTTCTCAGTTGGTATTAGTAAATTCAGCGGTAGATATTGTAATAGTAGAATTTCAGCGTCTCAGTTTCTGAATATACATAATAAGTAAGTATATTTTATACAATTGGTAGGATTCTGTGTGCGAATTTTAAATATATTACGTTTATTCTTATTCCATTCATGAAATAGTCATAAACCGTATTTGGCTCTTCTCTATTGGCATTACTGACAATCGACATTCCTCTGTTGCATGATGGGTTGAAAAGGTTAAGTATTCATAACGCGCATCTACCATTATTACAGTTTTGTAAGCCAATTTTACCGGAACTGCATTTAAATTCTTATTTGATTAGTGAAATAATTCTAATAAATATTACTTGAGGGTCTCACTCTCTTGTGATATTACTTATGATAATTTTACCAACATGGACAATATTTCTATATGCAATCTGATATTTTATTAATATTATCTGACAAAGAATAAAATATTTCTCTACATGTTATGCAAATTTTTATTTTTTTAGATAAAAGTGGCAAAATACACCTTTCGGTTTTCCGAGTCTCTTATTACGACGTAATTTAATCGATGTTAATAAACATGAACTTTATTTAAGAATATCAGAGATGGTTGACATTATGATGATGATATAATGTGATGCCACAAAACGTGCACACAGTAATGTAAATAAATATCACCAATAGTAAGTTCAAAGTATACGAAATAAGTTTGTGCATTTAAAATTAGTAATATTTTGGATATCTAATTAAATATAGATATGTTCACACTATGATAGATTCATTTATTAACTTAACTATTTGTGATATTGATGCATTGTGTAAGAAAAAATGTAAGAATTATGGAAGAAAAGTGCACGTAGCAGAGTAATAAAATGAGGGTAAGCACATAAAAGCAACAATAATTTTATGGAAATTAATCATACGGGAATAGGTGATTACTAGGAAAACTAAAATAACATTAGTAAATATTTGAGCGACCTAGCAAAGAACGATGCCGTTTCTAAGTTACTTAATAATTCTGGGAAAAACATTTTCATAAGGTTTGTCAAGCGAAAACGAAACCTAACCTAACTAGCTGTTCGCATTGATCGTTGCTTACACGATATTAAAATTGTGATTCCAAGATTGCTGGCTTCGGTGGTCTAGGTATAGGGTGTTCTTCATTGGATCAATTGTTCGCTGGTTCAAACATGAACTGTAAAAATATAGAGAGCAAGTTGAGGCCTTGTCTTAAGTGGCATGATAATTTGACTCTCCTCTATGGCTCTTGTTTGAATTTAGTACCATAGTTCCTTGTTAAAAGTGACTTTATCTATGAGAAACACAGTAAAGAAATCTGAAGCATCAAATACCTCCGGAGGTATGTGCCTTTTGGAGGTGTAGGCCTTGACACATATTTATATTGTTGATGTCCATTGCACATGTGATATTTAACGGGTGCTGGTTGAAGGTCACTCTTCATCCCTGTTGAAATTTTCTTTGAATTCTGAAGTTCGGCGGATTCTTCTAGGGCACTTGTTGGCTTAAAGCATTTAAAGTTCACGCAAGCGCCTATCAGCAGATTGAAATGTAGTATGATGTGGATGACTTCTATTAGGGAACATTTCTCTTCCATAATAATAACAGATGACAACTATGTATGGGCGGTTACAGTAATATTCAACAAAGACTAAACTAAAAATTGTGAAAAATGGGATTAACATGCTAACTATATGGAAAGAAACTATAAAGGAAAATTGCAGATTCTCTGTTGTTGATTTGCTTAGGTGATTAACATCCCATTCAATTCAGGGCGTGAAACAGCCGGTAAATTTTGCTCATAGGTTTCTTCTGCTTGAGCTTCTTTTGGAGCTCAAAATATTTATTATGTTTTAATAAAGATTAGAGGATTAAATCTGATTGTTTCATATATTTATGTTAAATTTAATTATTTCTTGGATATTTGATTTAATTAAAATTATAAAGATGCAGAAATATATGACAGGGAATCTGCAAATAAATTGGGGGAAGGAATTATACGTACATAGCTTTAATTTTAAGGACCGAATCAGGCTTAAATCGGGGGCTTGGAAAGTTAAAAAAAAAAATATATATATCATTGAAACAGGCGATATAGTTTGCCCTCTTTGTGGAAACTTGGAAGACTGGCAACATATACTGGCACGTTGTCCTAACACAGAACATGGGCAGGTGAGCCTTGGAGCCAAGTTTACATACTGGAACAGGGGCAGGTTAGTATACTGGGGACTTGCTTGAACAGGAAAAAAAATTGGTCAAAGCTGGGTAAGTTTTATATAAAATGCGCCTAATAAAAAGCTGCGTGTGTTTAAACAATGAATTGTTGAGATGTATAGACCTATAAAAGAGAGAGAAGGTGTGCTTGCATGTGTTTTCATATAATATGACTATTTGCGAGTTAATAGTTGGTATA
Source organism: Metallyticus violacea (assembly GCA_030762175.1). NCBI lineage: Eukaryota > Metazoa > Arthropoda > Insecta > Mantodea > Metallyticidae > Metallyticus > Metallyticus violacea. The sequence continues at coordinate 98,137,483 of CM060836.1, forward strand.
AATATTTTCATGTAATATGATTATTTGTGTGCTAATAGTTTTATATAAATAACATTAGCATATATATATATATTGTCCGCCGGTGTTAAGCATTAGTATGTACGATCTCTGGACCGACGAATATAATGTAAAAGTTATAGTCTGTAAAATAAATCATTATCCATCTACCCCTCCCCCTCAGGGGCCCAATTTATTGGGTACGGGCGTAGCGACTCCGAGGCACCCGAGCTGCTCCCTCAGGTCCGCGCTTAGCGCGTTTGACTCCTTTTTATTTCGCCTCTTTTATTGTTTTATTTGTCCTACTTCCCTGTTCTTTGTCTGATGGGTGCCCCCGTGTTTGACACGGTAAAAAGTGACTGGGTAACAGCGTAACTCCCAGCACTGGGTTATCATGTAGGACGGGGGCGTATCCCCTGGTAAAGGCCAGGCCCGGGGAAGGGCCATTGCATGAGCTGTAGACTTCCTGCAGGCGATTGGGTCCCTTCGTCAGCCCACAGGAAGGTGTGACCCTGAGGTTACTTTGTTCAGGCCAGAGCCAGTAACCTAAGCCGGGGTGGCGCCCAGGAAGCAGCCTGCCATCGGAGACAGTTGCAATGGTGGAGGATTATATCGCTATGGTGAACGAACATAATCTCACACAAGTTAAAAGAAAACGAGTGGATGTCAAAGAAGTAATCGAGAAGCCTTTTCCTCGTTACTTGGTTATTAGTCGAACGGAAGACGGACAATCTTTTACCCGGGTGAACCCGTTTATAATTCAGAAGGGCATTGACACCATAGCTGGACCTGTGAAAACCTGCACCCGACTTCGTAATGGATCACTTTTGGTTGAGACCACTGGAATGTCTCAGAGTAACTCGCTGCTCAAGGCGACGATTTTCCACGGTTATCCCATCCGTGTTGAGCCACATCGCACATTAAATTCGTCGCGAGGAGTTATTTATACTAACGTACTGGACGGAATGTCTGACCCGGATATCCAAAGTTGCTTGGAAGACCAAGGGGTCACGTCGGTGTATCGCGTGCAGGCGAGGAGAGAGGGTGAATTGCAGCCTACCCGAACACTTTTCCTCACTTTTAACAGGGTCGAATTGCCGCAGAGGATAAGAGCGGGCTACGAGGTCATAGAGGTGCGCCCGTACGTACCGAGCCCGTTGCGTTGTTTTCAATGCCAGCGCTTTGGCCATACACGCGTCTCTTGTAAGAGTGCCAATTCTATCTGTGCTACCTGCGGCCAAGTGTCTCATGAAGGAGCATGTACATCCGCTCCCGTTTGCGTTAACTGCCGCGGAGATCATCCAGCCTCATCCCGCGAATGTCCTCGTTTTAAGGAGGAGCGCTGTATTCAGGAGATCCGGGTGAAGGAAAAGCTCTCCTTTACTGAGGCCCGGAAGCGTTTTCAATCTCGCCAACCCGTCGTGCCTAAGACCGGCACATACAGCGCAGCAGCTTCATCATCGATCAAGAAGTGCGATAGCAGTACGCAGACTTGCGACCTTGTTTTTACCCGGGTCCCAAATGTGCCCAGTCCTCCAAAGCGCTCTACTGAGAAGCCCAAGCCCATAGTTTATAATGCATCAGAAATTAAGTTTAAGACCAGTTATACAAAGACCGACTTTTTAAAAACATCCACTCCTGCTGAAAATCAGAAGAGCCCTTCTCCTCCTCCTCGGAGGTCCCGCTCCCATGAAGGGAGCAAACCCGCTAGGCGGTTGCCATCACCGCCCCTCTCTACATCCAGCCGGTTCCAGGTGCTGGAGTCGGTGGATGCTTCTCAGCGGGAGAGCCCTCCCTCTGAGGGGGTCATGGAGCAGGATGTGCCTGCTCCTGAAAAACCACCAAGTCCCACGCGACTTAAGAAAGGACGTTTGATTCGTCCTGGGCCTAGTAAAAAGTAAGGTGGTATCTTTAACTTTTTAACTAATTTTAACAATGGCTATCCTTTCTTGGAATGTGCGTGGACTCCGCAGTCGAAGAACTGACTTGGAGCTAATTTTACGATCGACTGACTCTCCGCTTGTGTGTCTCCAAGAGACAAAACTTCGTCCACAAGATTGTTTTATTATCTGGGGTTACTCTTCGGTGCGATTTGATCTACTTATCGAAGATGGCACTCCCGCTCACGGCGGAGTTTTAATTTTAATACGACAGGACGTGTACAGTACTTCATTACAGCTCCAGACTCCTTTGCAAGCAGCTGCTGCTACCTTTGATTTCTCTGGTCTTGGTTTTTCAATCTGCAGTATTTACCTTCCTCCGTCTGTTACAGTCACTACAGCTGATCTAGATCATCTGTTTTCTCAGCTACCGCCCCCTGTACTTCTTTTGGGGGATTTTAATGCGCACCATCCTCTATGGGGTTCCGCCACGGAGTGTGCGAGGGGTAGCATTATAGCCGACTTTCTGGACCGTCACCATCTAATACTGCTCAATACTGGTCAACCTACATTTCTTTCAGACAGCACTCACAGTTTTTCACACTTGGACTTATCGATGTGTTCTACCTCACTTGCTGTACATTTCACCTGGAACTTCATCTCCGATTTATACTCCAGTGACCACTTTCCGTGTCAGATCCATGTACTCTCTTCGAACGCACATTCACAGCGCGCGCCAAAATGGCTCATTGAAAAGGCGAATTGGCCTCTCTATCGATCTCTGGCCGAATTTTCAGGTTGTGAATTTCCATCTATCGACATCGCGATCGAGCACCTCCGTACGGTCATTATAACAGCCGCAGATAAGGCTATTCCCCGGTCGTCTTGTCATCCCAGACGCTTACCGGTTCCCTGGTGGACCGATGAATGCCGGGATGCATTGCGTGCACGCCGAGGTGCTCTCCGAGTTTTTCGTCGCCACCCTACTTCTGCAAATATGATTTGCTACAAACAACTTCGCGCCAAATGCCGCCGAGTCATTAAGGATAGCAAAAAGGCTTCTTGGATTTCTTTTACCTCTTCTTTTAACCGCACAACGCCTTCATCCGTAGTTTGGGAACGGCTACGCCGCGTTGCTGGCAAACCAAGGTTTACACCTATACCCGGTCTTAGGATTTTAAATCGAGTGCTCACTACTCCGACTGACGTCGCCAATGTTTTAGGGCGAACCTTCGCTGATGTTTCGAGCTCCGCCAATTACCCGGCTACTTTTCGCGCATTAAGGGAGCAGGTTGAGAGGAAAGGTTTCTCATTTGCCTCCGACCATCAGGAGAGCTACAACGTTCCTTTTACCGCCAGGGAACTGGAGCATGCCCTTTCCACCTCTCCACATTGCGCACCGGGGCCAGATGACATTCATGTTGCCATGTTGCAGCGTTTATCAGCGGAAGGCAAAGCTTTTTTATTACGAACTTTTAATTTTATTTGGTGTCATGACACTTTTCCCAACGCTTGGCGATTGGCCACCGTCATTCCTATTCCTAAGCCTGGAAAGGACCCCCATCTTCCTTCCAGTTACCGTCCGATTTCCCTCACCAGCTGCGTCTGCAAGGTGTTGGAACGCATGATTAACGGGCGGCTTATGTGGTGTTTAGAGTCGAGACATCTATTGACGAACGCTCAGTGCGGTTTTCGTCGTCACCGCTCCTCTGTCGACCATCTCGTATCTCTTTCGACCCACATAATGGACGGTTTTATTCGGAAGGGCCAAACGGTTGCTGTATTTTTTGATCTGGAGAAAGCGTATGATACTTGCTGGAGAGGCGGTATCCCCCGAACGCTTCAGAATTGGAACATACGTGGGCATATGTCCTTTTTTATTCAGGAATTTATGAAAGACCGGGTTTTTAATGTTCGCGTGGGATCAGTTTTATCATCTAATTTTATTCAAGAGAACGGTGTACCTCAGGGCTCGGTACTTAGCTGCACACTGTTTGCCATTGCGATTAACTCTATCACCGAGTGTTTACCGCCAGGAATACAATCGTCGTTATTTGTAGACGATTTTGCCATCTACCTTTCCTCTCGGAGAACCTGTCTCTTGGAACGCCGCCTTCAATGCTGTCTCGACCGCCTTCACGCTTGGAGTGTTTCTCACAGGTTCCGTTTCTCCGCAGAGAAGACCGTCTGTATGAACTTCTGGCGCCAAAAGGAGTATCTTCCACCTTCGCTCAATCTTGGCCCAGAAGCACTCTCTTTCGCAGACGAAGTTAGGTTCCTTGGCTTGGTGTTTGATAGGAAATTATGCTGGTCATCGCATATAGCGCAACTCAGAGGCAAGTGTGAACGTTCTCTTTGTATTTTACGTGTTTTAAGTGGCACATATTGGGGAGCGGATCGGACTATACTTTTACGTTTTTACTGCTCTCTTATCCGTTCCAAATTGGATTATGGCAGTGTTATTTATGGCTCTGCGCGGCCTTCTGTTCTGCGCCGCCTGAACCCGATTCACCACCGGGTTATCCGTGTTGCCATTGGGGCATTCCCCACCAGTCCTGTGTTGAGTTTATGTGCGGAGTCTGGAGAACCTCCGTTGTTTTATCGTAGGGATGTTTTACTGGTTGCGTATGGTTGTCGCTTAGCTGCGCAAGCGCGTCATCCCACGAATGGGCCGTTTTTTAATGTTTCTTTTGATCGTTTTTATGCTGCTCGGTCTTTTACTCCTAAGCCTGCTGGATTTCGCTTTCGGGAGATTTTGCGAACGTTGGACATTGAGTTACCTGCTTTTTTCTTAGCCGGGGAAACTTCTTCTCCCCCCTGGATTTTAGCAGAGGCCCCCGTTCATCTCGGGCTTACGTCCTGTCCGAAATCTTCCACCGCAGCACATATTATTCGTTGTACTTTTAGCGAGATCAAATCCTCTTTTAAAGGCTGGAATTTTATCTATACCGACGGCTCTAAATGTGACACAGGCGTAGGATGTGCTTTTATTTTAAATGGGGCAAGTTTTACGTATGGTCTTAACGTAGCAAAATCTATTTTTATGGCGGAGCTTTATGCTATCTATCGGGCGGTTTTATTTATTTCTGATCACGGGCTGGGGAACAGTTTTATATGTTCCGATTCTTTGAGTGCCATTTTAAGTTTTAGAAATCTGTACAACCTCCACCCCCTTGTACAGATGGTACAGAATGTAGTTTTAACCCTTTTCCACGCTGGCGTCAGGGTAACACTGCTCTGGGTGCCTGGGCACGTCGGACTCCCAGGTAATGAGGCCGCAGATGTTGCAGCAAAATCCGCTCTTTTAGACCCTGCTGAGTACGAGCAGCGTTTTTATTTCGGGGATCTTATACATTATTTACGTAGAGCCATTTTTTCGCGCTGGCGCGAGGAGTGGGAATTACTCCGAACTAATAAGCTCCGTGAATGTAAATCCGCCCCTTTTAACTGGTCGACTTCTTCTCGCGCTGTTCGTCGCGAAGAAGTAATTTTAACTCGTCTTAGAATTGGGCATTGCCGTTTTAGTCACTCTCACCTTTTTAATGGTCAACCCGCTCCAGCTTGCCCCCACTGTGACCACCCCTTTACAGTGCGTCACATTTTAATTGAATGCCATCATCTGGCAGCTTTTAGACGTAGCCTAGGTTTGCCCTCCTCTTTTGAGGTATTACTTGCAGATGATGTGGTTGCTGTTGAGCGATTGCTCCGTTTTATCCGTGTTTGTGGTTTTTGGAGCAAGGTGTGAGGTGTTCTCTTTTTATCCATGACGGCATTTTTCGACTCTCTTAAGACTGTTGTTATTTCAGCATTTGATGCTTCGTTTTATCCCAGTCTTTAATTGAGTTGTTATTTGCCCTTGTTATTGTTTTTGGGTTTTTATTGTTACCTTTCTAGACTTTTACAATACTGGTTTGTTTTCAGCTTTTGCTGATGAGTTTTACAACCAGTTTTTATTTGTCGCAGTGTTGTTAGATATAGGGTTTTATTGCGCTTTTTAAACCATTTTAGCGCTGATATTTTTCGCTATTGCGGCTGTTTTAATACCAGTCCTTTATTAGTTGACCGTTACACCCACTTGTTATTTGTTATGGGTTTTTATTTTGTTGCACAACGTGCTAGTGTTATTTACTTTAAGATATTATTTGTGCCAACTATTTGTTTTTAGTTCTGACGCAGTTTTTAGTGTGTTTGGGCGCTAATAACCTTAGATATTGTGCGCCCCTTAAACAATAATCATCATCATCTACCCCTCTTCCGAAGGGAGGGGTAGATCCATCCATCGACCCTGGCCGGGATCTTGCGTCTACAAGTTACCATTAGGACCGATTTTGGTAAATCACTATTTTAAGTACATGATTAGAATCGAAATAAACCATAGCTAAAATGAGAAATATTGCATATAAAAGAAAGGAAATGATATATGTGGCAGATGCAAACGTAAAATCTCCATAGTGGAATAGTAAACAAAACGATGACAGGGGGGAATAACTTGAAAAAGTTATCTTTATCGGGTGTCCCATTTATCTTTCTCATTCAAAATAACTAGCTTTCTGATGAGTCAAATGAAACATTCTTTCGAACAAAATTTTTGAAGGGGTTCTTGCCGATGGTCTTTTATTTTGTATTTCCATTAATGTAGGGTTACTGAATATAACTTCGTTATTTTTTTAAAAAAATGTGCCATGCACATTTTATTCAAGAATACGAGAGTTCTTCAAAAATGTATCATACTATACCATTTTAGTCAAGAAAACAATAGATATGGAAATGACAAATGTATGACAGTGATTTAACTAAATACCTCTTCAGTGATGTAATCGAATTAATCATTATCTGCCTTCTTACATTCTCTGTGGTTCAGCAACATTTCTAATTTTTTTCATGCGTGTACGTCTTGTAAGAAAAATTGTAGTCACAATAGCTCAGGGGATTGTTAGCTTACTCTGGTGAATGACTGCAACGCTGGTATGTAAGCTAAAGTAACGACAATTTGAGGGGTGAGATGGGTTACCTATTCCCACTACTTCTCAGCGCACCCCTATTTACATTAATCGAAAATGTTACAGAACTTTACTACAGTACTACAATGGGTAAATAATTTGTACAACCAAGGCATTAAACAGTTCGATTTCTTCAATTTTACTACAGTACTATATTAGGTAAATAATTTGTACAACCAAGGCATTAAACAGTTTGGTTTCTTCAATTTTACTACAGTACTATATTAGGTAAATAATTTGTACAACCAAGGCATTAAACAGTTCGATTTCTTCAATTTTACTACAGTACTATATTAGGTAAATAATTTGTACAACCAAGGCATTAAACAGTTTGGTTTCTTCAATTTTACTACAGTGCTATATTAGGTAAATAATTTTTACCACCAAGGCATTAAACAGTTCGATTTCTTCAATTTTACTACATTACTATATTAGGTAAATAATTTGTACAACCAAGGCATTAAACAGTTCGGTTTCTTCAATTTTACTACAGTACTATATTAGGTAAATAATTTCTACAACCAAGGCATTAAACAGTTTGGTTTCTTCAATTTTACTACAGTATTATATTAGGTAAATAATTTTACTACAGTACTATATTAGGTAAATAATTTGTACAACGAAAGCATTAAACAGTTTGGTTTCTTCAATTTTACTACAGTACTACGATGGGTAAATAATTTGTACAACCAAGGCATTAAACAGTTCGGTTTCTTCAATTTTACTGCATTACTATATTACGTAAATAATTTGTATAACAACCAAGGCATTAAACAGTTCGGTTTCTTCAATTTTACTACAGTACTATATTGGATAAATAATTTGTACAACCAAGGCATTGAAAGTTCGGTTTCTTCAATGACTGTGCACTCCTGATTGTTTGCACATATACTGTTTTCTTGAAAGTGTAATACATTAATTAATTGTTTTATGAGAGGGTAAATGTATTCATGAATAAAATGTACGTAGGCCATTTAAAAAACGAAGTTTTATCCTGTATCTTCTCCATTGATGGAGACACAAACGTATAATCTCAGCAAGAACATCCTCATGATGTTACACACCTTTAGTTTGAAAAAAATGTTTCATTTTACGCATCAGGAAAAGCTTATCTGTGTGAGCTATAATAATTACGATCCCCTGTAATAGATAACCAGCTGGAAGGTTTTAATCAATCTATTAATTCACTAGTTTTGGAAAATAAAACCGGAGCAAGAGGAAATATAGATGTTACCTTGCAGAGTATTAAAGCAGCAAGAGGAATAGTTAACTGGAAGGTGGCAGAAAACCTAACTGTTAATAACCATAATCATATATAGGAGCATTTTATTTATGTTATGTTTAATGAAATGGAAGGGCACTGCATTAAAATTGCCAATTGAAAAACATTTAGATTGCCTGAATCCATAGTTTATGTGAATAATATAATTAATAAGATTGCGTAAACAAATATTGATCTGGAGTAAGTATTGTGTAAGGTCAGAGATATCAATAAAGAGCATGAAATATGGAACTATAAAGTACTAAAGTCGAGGAATACAATAGGAGGATTTATCAGAGAAATATAATCGCCGAAGAAAGGGAGAGAAATTTACAAACTTACAGGAACCCAACTCTGATATATTAAAAGGAATTAGAAGAGAAGAGAAAAGCATTATGACTGAATTTCGTAGAAGCAACTATTTGGGCTTCTCAGTATAACGTTATAATGGAGGAGATTGAAACTCCAGAGATTATACCTACAATAGAAAAAGAAAATGGCGAATTCACGAGCAATGGAATTGAATTGGTAAATGGGTTATTAACTGCTTTGTTACCGAAGGATATTAAAGAAAATGGGAATGGAAGTCAAACAGTTCCTGAGTAATCATTTGAAACTAATTATTCTTGAAAAAAACTTTAATGCCCATTTGACTTGTCAGACGTGAAGTTAACTATCAGAGACTTTAAAGAAAAGAAAAATGCAGGTCCAGACGGAATAATTGCAGAGATTTTACAGATTTTAGAAATAAACATTTTTCCAAACCTATGTAATCTACTTAATGAATGTCTTTGGTAAAAAACATTTCATACTGTTGGAAAGAGGCCAGTGTTGTAATCAAAGGAAAAGTAAATATAAAGTTCCCATGGTGTCACTTAGGCCTATATCTTTGTTAAATGTACCTGCAAAATACAAAAAATATTATTGTGCAAGAGAACAAATGAATATATACTTTGACTTGCACTACTAAGAACCACCTCGGAAAAGCAAGATCCATGAAAGATATTGCTAGTTTAACGTAGAACTATCAGTTCTTACGTAAATAATACACTGTAGGAATACTTTTGAGATATTTCAGGAACATCCTAAAGCCTAAAGGACCGTTATAGGGAGCGACATGTCTATGTAAAAGGTGAAATTGGAAGAACTGTTAGAGAAATTACAAAAGGATGTTCACAAGGATCTGTATTTGAACCAATATTTTTATAACACAGCGACGTAACTGATACTGGAAGAATTATACAATATGCTGGAAACAACTCAAGTCATGGCATATGGTGACGACTCCCTAATTCTCATTGAAGTTGGAGAAAAATTCACCGGGGTCATTCATTAATTGGAGGTGCGGTGTGAAGAATAAAATTTGAGATAACACCGAAAAATATTTATAATAAGACAAAAAGAAATAAGATATTTGATATACAATTAGACGAGGCACTAAGTTATACAGATCACATAGAAAGAGCTAGGAATAAGGCAGAAACAATAATGAAATTAGCTTCTATAGAACAGAGAAACTTTAGAATATCTCTAAAAGTTATGGAAATACGAGGTGGCATCCGCAATATTCGGGACTGGTGCTGCCATCTCGACAGTAGTTGCAGTAGAGTTTTGTACCGCTAGGTGGCAACATAAGCACATCTGAAGAGTGAGTGTTTAAAGTTTCATATAGCTGGGTAGATGTGTTGAGATTCTATAGTACTTTTTATGATACTCTGTGTGTAGTATGTGGCAATTTTAGGATGGATCCAAGATTAGAACAGAGGGTGTGCATCAAATACTGTGTAAATATCGGGAAAAATGCTACGGAGACACTCGCAATGATTCAACAAGTATTTGGGGGACAATGCATGAGCCGTACACGTGTGTTTGAGTGGCATGCTCGGTTCAGAGCCGGCCGTACAGCTATTGAAGACGATGCTCACATCGGTCAACTGCACAACGCTGACATTGTTGCTAAAGTTCGACACCTTGTTCGTGAGGATCGACGTCGAACCATTGAAGACCTTGCTCATGATAGTAGGAATTGGTTATGGGATATGCCAACGAATTTTAACTCTAAATTGGGCATGCATCGTGTTGCCGCAAAATTTGTGCCAAGGATCCTGACTGCTGATTAGAGGGCGCAGCGTGTTGAAGTTTGCACGGAGCTTCGTCAGGCCGTATCCGAATACCCAGCCTTCTTGTTCAAGCTCTTTACCGGCGACGAGAGCTGAATGTACACTTATGACCCTGAGACAAAACAGCAATCCACCCAGTGGAAAGGCCAGAACTCACCAAGACCAAATAAAGCGAGACAAGTAAAGAACAAAGTCAAGCGTATGCTCCTCGTATTCTTTGATACCAAGGGGATTGTGCACAAAGAATTCGTCCCACTGAACCAAACAGTGAATTCCACGTACTACTGTGACGTTTGGCGATGGCTCCGTGAAAATGTGCGGAGACGACGGCCCGAACTTTGGCGACAAGGGAACTGGCTGTTGCATCACGATAATGCGCCCTGTCACAATTCTTTGTTCACCAGGAGCTTTTTGTTATTTTGTTATTTTGAAAAATAACAAGACGGTTATCCCCCACCCACAGTACTCGCCTGATTTTGCACCTTGCGACTTTGCTCTATTCCCCAAACTGAAAATGAAGTTGAAAGGACGTCGGTTCGACACAATTGAGAGGATTAAAGAAGAAACGCTGTCTGTGGTAAACACTCTCAAAGAACATGACTTCCAAGATGTACTTGGAAAATGGCAGGATCACTGGGACCGGTGTATACGTGTGGAAGGGAACTACTCCGAGGGTGACGGCGGTCATTAGTCTCAAAGTAAGATCTTGGCCAGATGGCAGCACCAGTCCCGAATATTCTGGTTACCTCCTCGTGCACCATACCACTTTAATGACAGGAATTATAAGGCAAGACAGATTCAAGTAAAACGATTACTTAGAAAGTCCCAGAGGATAGTGGTACTAAAATACGATGTGCACAGTACCAACTTTAGCTCTGTATGATTATCATGAACATTTGACCAATTGATTTATTGGGAGGCTGGTTGGCACTTTGTACTGGTTGGGTGAAATATTAAATACAACTACTGTCCAATCATACATTTTTAATAGCATACCTTCACTTATTCTCATAATTTTCCTCAAAGAAGTCCCGTCGAATGCAATGTACCCGTCCGAACATTTTCCTCAGTTTGCAAAGACATACTGAAAAATAGTTTTTGACAAATCCATCAGAATGGCCTCCGGGATTTCCACTACTGCTTCTGAAGATGGAAAAGTCACATGGGGCTAAATATGAACTATAGGGAGAGTGCGGTACACATTTCACACTGCTTTTGTGAGATATCAACATCAAAATGTATGATATGCGACTGTGCATTATCATAGTGCTGCATTTGCTTTGTTCTTACCCGGAAATGTTGCCTTTTGCGTATGATATAACCATGCAAAGTTTTCAGCACATGTATTGTTGTTAAAGTTTCATGTGCTCGTAAACTATTCTTTGAATATAGAAAAAAGAACTGAGTATGTTTTTCTCAGCGTATATAGTTTCTGTTTTTTATTTTATTTTGTTTGGTGATGATGGAAACTTCTACACAGAGCTTTGCTATCTGCTTTCAGGATCGAAATGATGTAGCCAAGTTACATCAGCAGTGATTATCTTTTAAAGAAACTTCGTCATTAACCTGTAACATCATATGTAACTGCATGCAAAAGTACTTTTGTTCGGGAATCAGCAATCTATGGAACCCTCACAAACACGTTTCATGTGCAACTTTACAATAACTAACATGCAGAAGGCACCCAGCAAAAACTTAAGAATTTCTGAAAGTGTTCTTAATGAAATTCGATGATGACAGCAGCGGCGTTAATGCTTTCTTCCTTTAGAGCACAAACTGGAGAGACGTGTCCACATTGAAATTGATTTCCTCCTCTCTTTAAACATTTTAAGCCATCTACAAGCTGTGCTATAGGCATGAATAAACTCTCTATAGGTCTGTTTTAACATTGCATAGGCCTTAGACTTGTTGAAACGAAAGCAGAATTTCAGAGCATATTGTTCGAGGCGTCATCTCCATTTGCTGTAAGCGGAACTGAACTCGTCTCAATTTGCACAGTTCTCACAGGCGGGAACCGGAAGTGACAACAATGACGCTAACACCACGTGTACATTCCTCATTAAGTTAACGAAACATTGTTAAGATAAATTTTAGCGGGGAAAATTATACCTGTAATAAATACTGGACATCTCTCGTATGTTAAGTGAAAGAAATAATTCGAATGAAATGTATAAACAAACTAGAAATAAAGGAAATATTAATCTAGTAGCGGCAAAGATACAAGAAGAAAGCAGAGTTAATGATCTATTCCCGACTGTAAAGGAAAGACTACAGCTAAGTCACACAAATCAAAGAAGTTTTGATATTATGTAGCAGAGCGTATAAATCATATTTCAGGAAAATTGGAAAAATGGAGAGGTATAATTGTGAAATGCATGGGGTAAAGGCTGCACCTGAGGATACTTACGTCCTAGATCGCATGATGTTGTCCATGAAGAAGGAAGAGTTTAGTGGGAAAGAAGCGCATATATATTAAGAAAAAAAGATTATTATAAAACTTGAGAGGAACTAAGTAAATTAAGCAAATTTCTCACCTAGTAGAGTAACTTTAAAAAAGAATATAAAATCTAAATTATGGATTTATTAATTAATGGAATGAAACAAGTTATGACATTACTGTGTGGTATTAGGGGAACAAAAAAGTAGAATTCTTGCTCTGTATAAGTGTCGCAAAAGAGAAGTCTATATACAAACACACTCACGCCCACAGTCACAGAGGGTGCGAAAATGTTTACACACTTTAAGCAAAGAAAAAACGGTGTTAACATAACAAAACTGAATTCACCAAACAGAAAATGATGAGCACTAATCATCTTAGACTTTTACAGTTACAACAGTTGCTCAAAATACCCACCGTCGGAGTCGATACACTTCTGAGTATGTTGAACTACTGATTGAGCAACGTTTGCGAAAGTGTCCTCAGCGATTGCAGCACATGCCGTTTCAATCTCTTCCCGAAGTGCTGCCAGTGTAGCTGGTTTTCTACGGTATACAACATCCTTAAGAGTTTCCCATAGGTAGAAGTCCAACGAAGTTAGATCCGAAGAACGCGGTGGAAACTCAATCGGACCTCTTCGTCCTATTCAGTGCCTTAGAAGATTGTCATCAAGGTACGCACATATATCTCGATGGTAATGTAGTTATCTGCCAGATCTACTCTGCCACTATGAGTCTCAAATTTGTCTCGAATGCGTGCAATTGTTACTCGCGTTGGCGGTTCTGTTCTGTACACACGTCTCCATTGCCTTTGAACTTCAAAAACATTCTTGGTTTTCCAATACCACTTCAACATTGCTTTCCACTGTTCAAACGATAATCTTGGCTCCATTTGGTTGTAGCAACGCTAGCATAACGTAATATGAGTCACATCTGTTTACAGAATATCATACGATAATCTTGGCTTCATTTGTTCATTGTTGATTTACCTGCCATGTAGCAACGCTATCATAATCTATATGGGTTACACCTGTTTAGAGAACATCATACTACACATTACTGTTGTTTTTCGGTTCAACGTTGAAATATATTAAATAGATACCTACTGTTAAAGTGTGTATACATTTTTTGGCATCCTCGGTATGTGTGTGTGTGTGTGTGTGTGTGTGGGTACTAAGTCTATGCCTTTGCAATCGTTTTATTCTTTTTCTATTTATCTAGTTATTATTATTTTAGTTACACTGTTCATTGTGTTATTTTATTTTTCATTTGTATTATGTATATATTTTTATTGCCATTTTGGTGCCTAGTAGGTAGAATCGATGGAGATCGGAAGAACTTTTTCAAAAATTGATTAATGGTTAGAACACCAATAGCAACTTCGAATTCGCTAAAAATGCAGCAATGTAAAAATGAATACGAGCACGAAGTTCACGAACCAAGGAGACGCTGAGAATTGTGTTAAGATGACAATTGAGTTGTTAAGGATGGTTTATTAATTCAAAGCGAAACTAGACAAAGCAGAAATAAAATAAGTAGTAAGAAGAAGAGAAGAACAGTAAAGACATCAACAGACATCCAGTTGAACCGACAATTCTTCCCGATGTCGTGATCAACAATGTTCCATGTTGGGAGGAGTATGATTATTAAATTAGGCAAAGTAATATTTTGAAATAAAGCAATAATTAGTGAACAGTTGATAGCTGGTGAGCTAGGATTAGTAATAGTTTTGAACATTGAGTATTTTTGGTCTGCAAAGAGATAATTTATAATAATGACGAGCTATAAACTAGAAGATAAAATTGGGTATACTATGAGTCGATATCTAACCCGGCAGATTTTATTTAATCTTTCTCTTTAGACCTCAGCAGCTCCTTCAGCTTCTTCCATGAAGCCGGCACATGTCGGTAAATTTTCAAAAAAGTAATCATTCTCCATTTTTTCAATTTCTTATTTATTTTAAGAATTATTTTATTTTATGTATTTGGGTTACAAAAACAAGCAACTGAAAGATATTTCACAACATTAGGTGAAAAGAATAGCCGCAAATTTTCAATTCCTTTGGCACACCTGCAATCTTTGTTTAGCCTGAAAATTTGCAAACGCTAAATTGCGAAAATGCTCTTCATGAATTATTTCCATTATTAAAGGAATATGAAACTATTCTAATAGATTAATAACGCTGTCTTTTGTATAAATTTCTGAGTTGCAAGTTGCATTAATATCAATAGCTCATAATTTGGATATTTTATATGTTCCCTATCTCACATTATTTGTCTGTATACAATGAAACCATTTTGGTGTTATTTATTAACATCCTGTATATAAGGCATCGTGTAAAAACGATTTTGAATTATGAGAATATTATTTGCACAGCAGAGATAATTCCATGGTAATGAACATACTCACTGATACTTAATCTATTAACGAGTATCGATTTACGTGATAGTAAACAGCATGTAGCGAAAAAATTAACAAGTGATAGTGTTTGTTCTCTTACGTTCATTTGTTTCATTTCTATCCCCTTTAATTCGATTGGTAAATTTTCTTCCATACTATTAATATAATATCAAATGTATGGTTGTTTTGCAATAAAATTAAAGGTCAAAATAGTTTTTCCGGAGTTATCTTGCGAACGAAATTCATAAAAGCTCTTTTCCTGAGGTAATCGAATTTATTTTTTAAACTAATAAATTCAATTAAATTACCGTAAAAATATCGGCAATCGTATCATAGATGGTGATAAAAATGTTTTGTTTTTATTAAAAAAAGTTTCTAAATATACGTTGAGATGTACGAACGTCTTTTGAACAATATTTTTATTACTAAGCATTGGAATTTCTAAGCACTAAAACCAGAATGAAGTGCAATGAAAATGAAGTTATGTTGGTACAGGACTATAGACAGGTGGAAGGATAATAATAGCTTACGAATTACAAACCAACCTCTTCCCTTAGGTCTGTCATTCATCAGTTCTTGTTTACCTTCCGGATCTTGGCTTTTAGCTTTTCTTCTTGCTTTGTTTGTATCGACGAGTAGTTTGGGTATACCTAATTTGATGTTGAGTGCTTAAGAATTCCAATGCTTACTTATACAGTGTGTCCAATAGAATCGCCATTAATAAAAAATGTGCATTTTTCCTCACTCAGTTAAGTTGGAAGTACGATTTTCATGTCATCCTCTGTATGAACTCTCCAAATTTTGTAACAATGAAATTTATGACGCTAGTACGCTTGCGTGCGACATGACAACACATAGAGTTTTGTGAAATGGCATAGTCACAAGTCAAAGCAAGGTACATTTTAACTTTAGTCCCATCACGTTCGTAATTCATTAATTACGACCTGTGGGTTTTCTTCTACAGTTATGCCGGTGCACATTACCAGGGGTGTGAAAGGTGGCTTCATCTGAGTTTATCATTTGGCTGCAGCTTCTGCACAACTTGGATTTTGTATGCTTTAAGTCGCAATCTTTTATGGGGAATATCGTGAACAGTGAACTTTGGAATGCTCATAACTGATGAGACAGTATTTATGAGCTGCCACCCTAATATATAATTACATAATTATAGCAAATAATTTTATGTAACTTTGTTGTAACCACGAGTGTAATGTCATTTCCCTGTGCAAGTGTTGAGTTATTATGTGTAAAATGTTATTTTCTCGCAAGTGTACAGAAAGCTACCCCAGCCATAAAATCTGACCTGGGAATTTCTGTAGCCTGTTGCAGCTATTTGTAAAGAATCCTTGAGCAAGATGATTATTGTTATTCTGTTAGAATTTCTTAAGCAGGGTTGGCACCATAAAACCTTTGGCGATTGCAGGGATGACAAGACAGGCCGATAACCTCTTCAAGGGAAGAAACCAACCACTACATGGAAGACGTCACGTAGACCATGTTTGTTAAGTGTGCAATTTTGTGGCACGCAATCAGTTTGGCAAGATTATTCAGCGGGGCAATAATAGTAGAAGGGCTTACTCAGTCCCGTTCAATTAATGAAAAGCGGTAATTAGATATTACGTGAATGAACTTTATTAGTTGAGTGCAGTACATTTTATGTGCAATAGTGTATGAATAATAAATTATGTTTCATCTTCCATAACGCAAAATATTATTAACCTCCAAGATTCCTTCTCCTATAGTCACAGGACCATAAAAATATCCAGCAGCAGAGTCTCAACAGCTGTGGAAGACTGAAAGACGGCGATAACCGTCGTCAGAGAGGAAGGAATTATTTACCCATAATCAAACAAAATCCTTCCAAATCCTTTCTTCCACTCTACATACATACCTAATTAACCTTTCCTAATTTTTATTAATACCGCTGCACTGAACTAGCCAATCGAATTGATTTCTGCGGACTGAAATGCTTGCTAACATTTTCAACGTTAGCTGCGGACACTGTATTTTGCCACTTTCCTTAATTCTTAACACAGAAACTGTTTCCAACAGCTGATTGTGCCATTTCACAACGGTATGACACTGTGGAGCATTTGCAACACATTCCTGCCCGAATCTTCTTTGCATTGCAATTGGGAGCTTTAATTCCGTTGTCCATTAACAACATTTCACTTTCTGCTGAACTGTGAAATCCGCCATTTTTATTCTGTGTTGTATTCCACGCGCAAGCGCACTAGCGGCATATTTTTCAATGTTACAAAACTTGGAGAGTTTATACACAAGATAAGAGGAAAATTATCTTTATAACTTAACTGATTGAGGACATGTTCACATTTCTTATTGGTAGTGATTCTACCGGACACCCTATATATTAACTTGAAAAATGCTGTATAGTATATAATTTTTTTTTTTTTTTTGGTTTTGTTACCGACAGTAATTTGAAACTCTTTTTATTGCATAATAAAATTAACCGTTATTGGTATCACTTCTGTTATTTGAATCACAGTAAAATCGATATTATTAATATGTGTTTTATTATTTTCTTTCTTAAGGTATATTTTTTCGCCATTCTCATGGAAGAAGTTTCCATGGACATACCATTTATGGATAAAATACATTGTAAAGAAGTGGCCAATAAGTGTAAGTACAAGTAACGTTTCCAAATATGGGACATGATGTTTTGCATGCTTTAAGATAAGTCTAAATTTAGCAGTAACTAACATAGTCAAAGTAGAACAGACCACGATATCTCCTCTTTTAGATAATGATAGCAATATCTGCACTTTGCATGTATTTTATTGCACGTTATAATGCTAACGTTAAAGCTTGCTGTGTATGGGAAACAATATTACGAAACTAATTTGTCATAATATGTTACAAAGGTGTATAAAAAAATGGTTCATGTCAGAAGGCTAACCTGCACTCTTAACCAGACTTTACTGCACACTTTTCACCGAGCTAACAGAACACACGTACAGAATAGGTACATAAGTTTCCGGTCTAACCCTTACCTACTAGGTATGATAAAGACAAAAAGCATATTTCACTTTTCAATATAGCTATCCTTTATTGCAAAACACTTCCCACATCTTTAAATTAACATTTCAACCCATCCCCTCAAAAATAGTGAGGAATCTAGTTTGCAAAATGGACATAAATAGCATCTATCACTTCTTCGTTACACTTAAATTTCCTTCCTCGAAGGTCCTTCTTGAGTTTTGAGAAGAGGAAATAGTCACTGGGAGCTAGATCTGGGCTGTACGGTGGATGATCGATCTCCTTGAAGTCACATTTCTTCACAGCTTCCTGTGCAACAATAGCTGTGTGTATAGGCGCTTTGTCGTGAAGAAGGCGCACCTCACCACTCAGCTATCCTTGCCTGTTCTCTTTGATGGAAGCATGTGGTCTGTGCAGTAGACCAGCATAGTACTCCCCATTGACTGTGGCGTTCCTCTCCTTGAAGTCAATGAAGAATATTCCTTCACAGTCCCAAAACATTGTGACCTTGATCTTCTTGGTTGACTGAGTGACCTTGGCCTTTAGAGGCGGTACTTTGCCAGGTTTACGCCATTCCATTGATTCTCTTTTGGACAAGAGATCATAGTAGAGGATCATAATTTCATCTCCTGTAAACATGGTTACCAGAACTTCTCTCTTGTTGCCACGGCAGAGCTCCAAAAATGCCTGACAACAGATGACTCGTTGCTGCTTTTGGACTGAGGAAAGAAGTCTAGACACCCATCTTGCACAAACCTTATTCATATTTACGTGTTCATGAATAATTTGAAGGACTGTTGTTTCAGAAAGGCCCAACCTTGCTGCTATTTCTGTAACTTTGAGCCGCCGGTCTTCTATAATTTCTTCTTCCACAAGAGCGATGTTTTCATGAGTGAGCACCTTCAAGGGCCGACTGCACGCTCTTCGTCTTCAATGCTTTCGCGATCCATTTTAAAAGGTTAGACCCATTCTTTTACTGTGGAATATGAGGGGATGCTTTCCCATATACACCGTTTAATCGCTGTTTAAATTCATTTGGAGTAAATCTTCCTTTTACGAAGAACTTAACACCTCAAAACTTCATTTTGAAATTGTCACAATCTTCTACACATAGCCTTCTTTATGCAACCATATCTGAATAACTGAACACAGGGAGCGGAAGGCACAGCTGCTTGTTGAATTCATTTATTTATGGACGATCCCTAACACCTCATGTCATCAGCGTCCCATTTAATTCAGGGCGTGCAACGGCTGACAAATTTGGTCAGAATCCTCTTCTTTCAAGATTCTTTTTCGTGCCGTAAATGTACGATGCGGGACCCATGACTTTACTTCCCTTCCGAAGGAAGCCATACTTAAGACTTTTACGCTGGAAAAAAATCCACCGATCCTGACCGTAAGTTACAACTATAATTATTTATTTAATAGATAAGGTATGACACGAGATAAGGGTTTTATGAAGGTGATAATCCTTATCGGCGAGTCCGGGAACTTATGGACCTACTCTCGTACCTACTAAAGACACTGTCTTTAGTGCATGTTATATAACACATCTGCTGCTGTGACTACACAAACTTGTTGGTTACCTTGTGAACCGCACGCTGTAACGAGTAGGACTTTGTAGAATTTTGCGTTCAAGACATATTTTTTCGTTAAAGTGTGCATATATATTATTTACTTCATTAGTTAAACTTAATTGTCACGTGGAATGTAGTCTGATCAATTTCATTTGTGTAGCCATTCCTCAATTTTACTTGACTCAGACTTCTGTTATGTATATTGAAGAATTAACAAAATAAGTATTAACTAGTGTGTTAGCAAGGGTTTTTCAAACAACAGAACCCAGTAGCAATAATGTAGGCATCAAACAATATGCACATGTAGTGTAGACCTTGCGAAGCAATCGTGCACAACTGACTGGAATCTAACCACAGTAAATAGTTTAAGAAGCTTCCTACCGGCTGGAAAAATACTTTTGTGTCGATAAATGATATATAAAAATGAGATGTACCCTATTTTTATTTAATTCATCATATTATAAACTATAATATACAGTTGTAAGAGCTTCGTATTTAATTGCAACATTATATATAAATTTATATATGAACAATATCTTGTAATGTTATACAGAGTGTTTGGGTTTATGTACACTTACATTCATTAAGCCGGAAAAACCTGTACTTTCTTTGTTTCAGGCGTAGCCTCCAAAGCCTCAATAGGAATAAGCACCTTCTACGTGCTTTTGTCTGTTTTTCTAATAGTTGCAGGACTAAGGGTAAGCAATTCAAACATTTGTTTAATGCTCAACTTAATAATTTAATTATATCTGTGATTTGTACAGCATGTAATAAGTTGTTCTTTTAGCGAATTCCATTGCTATTGCAGTCGTACCCGAAAAAACATCTATTTTATAATTTTTTTTAGCGAATTCCGAAGGAATATCACCTATTACGATTGTACTAATAGAATTCTTTTTGAAAATTATTTCAAATCTGCATCGATCGTACCTACTAGACACCGAAAAAGACAAAAAAGTATATATATGTTAATTTGTTACATTGTTAATAGTGTTACTTTATTTTTATTTTTCTTTTATATTGTTTGCACCTCTGACGTTGCTTTTAACTTTGCTTATTAAGTTTGCTTTTGCGTGTTTTGCATTTGACTTCTTTACTATTTATCTATTATTCTTTTAATTGTATTTCTTACTTTCTCTGTGTTTTTAAATAGACTTCATTGTTTAATACATCTAATACAATGGCATATATCCAAGGTAATGTTATGAAATTTTGGTTCAATAAATGTAAGTACCATTCTAAGCAATTAGCTATATATACAGGGCATGTTGGCTTTCTTTCTTATTGTGCTATTACTGGTGTTTGTCCTAACGGAATATTAATTCAATTGCCATTGTTCGCTATAGCCCATAGCACTCATAGACAATTTCACTTATTTAGGCCCCATATCTCCCAGCAATTTCTACGGATGATCCTCAATAATTGTCAATATTTGCAGCAATTTCATTTGTCTAAATTAATTAGTTTTATTAAAATTATTTTGGCATGTTCTCCTAAATATATTACCACTGTTAATAGTATATTGATGAGTGCGAATAAATTATTATGTTCCCTCAATCACAAAAATCTTCTTAAACTATCGCGGTTATATTTACAATATTTAAAAGCTGGTATTCCTATTCAATTTAATGCATCTTTTTTCCAAAACTTTTCCCCACTGCTCGTAGCGTCAGCTCCTGACTTGGCTTCCATTTTCAATTTACCCCGTCCATCTGAATTTTACTTCGGTATTTCATACCAGCATCCCAATAGCAAATGTACCCCTTGTACTGCTCCTACTATTAATAGTGCGTTGTTAATTTATCTTCTATTTCACTTTCTGGTGCTGATACATTGTTTTTGCAAAAAGAATTATCTTTTGCCGCAACTCCCAAATTTAATCGCCTTAAATTTGTTTCCGATGGCGTTAAATTTTTCCGTAATTTAAGACGGCGTTACTATTGGCATACTAAATCTTCTCAGCCTACTTCAAATGTTACTCCTTGCCAAGTTTCGTCCTCCCTCCAAACTTGAGCCTCCTTCTTTACCTTCTAGCCATCCTTTAGAAATGTTTATTAACCGATTTTTAACTTCGATTAGTGATTCCAAATTTCTAGATAAGATCACTCCGAAAGACAACTTTGCGTGAGAAATCAGCACTTAAAAGGTTATCTAATAATCCTGATGTTATTATTCTTCCAGCCGATAAAGGGTCCTCAGTAATACTACAGGACATTTCTTCTTATAATGCTGAAGCTTACCGACAGCTTGAAGATGTCACTTATTATGAACTATTGTTTTCCGACCCTACAGTCAAGTTTAATGAAGAAATAGCTTCTTTTATTGCATCTTCTGGTACTGCTGAAGGACTTAGTTCCCAAGATATCACTCTTCTTACTCCTCATGTCCCTCGTACTCCCACCATATACTTTCTCCCTAAAATTCATAAAAAGAACTGTCCAGGCCACCCGATAGTAGCCAGCTTCGATTCCCCCCACTGAACATATTTCCGCTCTAGTAGATTGTTGGTTACAGCCATTTGTTACGTCTAGGCCGTCCTAAATCAAAGATTTCTTCCATTTTTTGAGTTTACTAACGAAAGTTGACCCTTTAGCACATTCTAATATACTTCTGGCCACTATCGGTGTGACATCACTCTATACTAGCGTTCCCCATCATGAAGTTGTCGGTCCTGGTGGTGTAGTGGTAACCATACTTCCTTCTAAACCCAAGGTCGCGGGTTCGAACCCGGCCAGGATCGATGGATTTTTTCGGGCGTAAAAATCGTAAGTATGGCTTCCTTCGGAAGGGAAGTAAAGCCGTGGGTCCCGTGTCGTACATTTACGGCACGAAAAAGAACCTCAAGCCTGA
>CM060836.1:98165000-98167500 GCA_030762175.1 Metallyticus violacea
ATAGTAATACAACGGGCGCTTTAATTGATTCCATGATCTGAAAGTTACAGTACATTCGAGGGAAAGTCAGTAAAGACTAAGAGTTATTTTTTCTATCGCACACAGCAAAGAAATATTGTTGAAACAAAATTGCACGATGAAAACAAATCAGCCTTGATTGGTCGACAAAATGTCTATAACAGGAGACGAGCAAACTGCGTTAATTCGCCAGCCGCCTACATACAAAATGAAGAGCAATATGTTGCGTTGAAGTTTTGCTTTCGTTTACAGAAATCTGGCAAGGTAGCTTACAGATTGTTGCAGCAGATATAGGTGATGATGTTCTACCACAATCCACAGCACTTGGATGGTTCAAGGAATTTAAGGAGGGCCATGTTTCAACAACAAAGCAAGGCGGTTCAGGTGCCCCAGCAACAGCAGTAAGTGAAACACAGCTGGCTTCATTTTTGGTTCAAGATCACTTGAACATGAGCGGTGTTTGTGCGAAATGGGTTCCACGATTACTGACTCCTGAACAGAACATTATGCTAGTGGAAGTGTGTAGAGAACTTCGAATGCTTTCCTCATCCTCCATACTCCTCAGACTTAGCCCCTGTGACTTATCTCTTTCCCTGTCTGAAAAAGGAGCTAATGGGGAACGTTTTGGTACTTCCGATGCCTTCGTGAAAAAGGCTGAGGCAGTTTTGAAGAAGATGTCAAAAGATAGTTTTCAGCACTGGCAGATACTTTGGGCAAAGTGCTTTAACTCAACGGAGAATACTTTGAAAAAGGCCATGCCAATCTGGACCGAGCCTGGTGTATTCTATGCGTTAAATACATTCTCAGACTTTTTTGACTAGCCCTCGTATAAAAATTACGTAGTACTTTATAATCAGATGACAGACAATGCCAAAAATTCAGATTTATGTCAGAAAATGC
Organism: Metallyticus violacea; assembly: GCA_030762175.1. NCBI lineage: Eukaryota > Metazoa > Arthropoda > Insecta > Mantodea > Metallyticidae > Metallyticus > Metallyticus violacea. Next base: position 98,165,919 of record CM060836.1, read on the forward strand.
TTACTATGATAGCGAAAATGTTCCAAAGTTGGCATCAAACCTTCCCCCCCCTTTTCCCCCCATGGAGGCTCTTTAACAGCTCATGTCATCAGCGTCCCATTCAATTCAGGGCGTGAAACGGCCGACACATTTTGCTCAGAACCTCTTCTTTCAGGTTTGAGGTTCTTTTTCGTGCCGTAAATGTACGACACGGGACCCATGATCGGTCCTGTCCGGGTTTTAACCCGCGATCTTGGGTTTAGAAGGCAAGTATGGTTACCACTACACCACCAGGACCAACTGGCATCAAAGCTATGCCGACGATTGGAGACATGCATTTGGTCACTGAGTAGCTGAACAGTGTAGGTGGGCTTGGCAGCAACCTACTCCCAACTATTGAGGTAGTACATATAGTAGCTGTATGCTTTTTTCATAACGTATTATTCATTCGCACTGCAGATACTGCGTGAATCATCGGTCTTAAGTTAATTTTATTTAAATGTCCTAAAAGGAAATTATTCCACCTCCATAAAGGTATTCTTCAAAAACTTCATATAATCACTAAAATTTTAGTAGTGGTTTTTGAAAAAAATAACAGTATTTTTAAAAGATATACTTGCATATGGGTGTGTCATTGAATACAGTTTCCTTTTAGTAAGTTTATCATTTTTATTGTAAGATCAAACTACATTTATACTTAATATATTATTTTGAGGCAGGTTAGTTTGATTAGTAGCGTTGCTAATAAAAGAGAATATAAGAGCATTAACCAAATTCAGTGGTTCCTCCGCAAGATGGCACTATCTATGCTAGAAAGGGAAGCCTGCTCAAGTAATGACTGAGAATATGATGAACTATAACCTATTTCCGCTTAGTTTACTGCTGATTAACTTGGAACCTAATCGCAAAAATGTAAAAATAACCAATAAATAGCACAGAAGCAATGCAATGCGGAACATATTTCGATAGATCGATTTCTTGTAAATTCTTTACCATTTAGCAGCAAAGAAATTTGGGACAGATTATGCAGATTGTATTGTATATTTTCGTTGATTAATCCTTGCTGAGTTGTCGGCCCTGGTAATGTAGTGGTAGCCATACTTGCCTCCTAAACCCAAGACAGTGCGTTCAATCCCGGGCAGGATCGGTGGAATTTTTCGGGCGTAAAAATCCTAAGTATAACTTCTTTGGAAGGGAAATAAAGCCATGTGTTTCCATCTCGTAGATTTACGGAATGTAAAACAACCTCAAGCCTGAAAGAAGAGGCCTCTGAGCAAAATTTATGGGTCGTTTCACGCCCTGAATTGAAGGGGACGGTGATGACCTGAGATGTTAAAGAGCATCCGTAAATATAACAAACCAACAACAAAATCCTTGATGAAACTCGTTGTCACACCCTTTAGAAAGGATCTGGACAAATTTGGTATGTATCTCGAATATTTCAGTTCTCTCGTAATCTGTCTTTGGGGGGGCGGGGGGAAGACTACACAGGGACAAAAAACCGGAATCTTTTATATTTGTTTATATTTTGTTCTTAATTATTTTAAAATAAAAGAATAATCATTTAAACAAAAGGTTGTGTTATTACGAACCTTAAATTTCA
>CM060836.1:98172500-98295000 GCA_030762175.1 Metallyticus violacea
TCGGACCTCTTCGTCCTATCCAGTGTCTTGGATAGTGCCTAGGATAGTGTCTTGAATCCAGTGCGCGGAGCTTGTTGTTGTGCAAGGTCTCCCAGATCGCATACGGTATTATGAGTATCAATTTGTCTCGAATGCGTGCAATTGTTACTCGCGTTGACGGTTCTGTTCTGTACACACGTCTCCATTGCCTTTGAACTTCAACAACATTCTCGGTTTTCCAATACCACTTCACAATTGCTTTCCGCTGTTCAAACCATAATCTTGGCTCCATTTTGTTGTAGCAACGCTAGCATAACGTAATGTGAGTCACATCTGTTTACAGAACATCATACGATAATCTTGGTCTCATTTGCTAATTGCTGATTTACCTATCACGTGTCAAGTAGCAACGCTATCATAATGAGAGTCACATCTGTTTTCAGAACATCATACTACATCGATCTAACTTTGAAGTATATGAAATAGATATCTACCATGAAAGTGTGTGTACATTTTTGGACACCCTCTGTATATATGCTTTTTTCACTATCATTTTTTATGTCTAGCAGGTAGGATCGATGAAGATTTGAAATATTCTTCAAAAATCTTTTCATTAGTACAATCGTTATATTCGGAAATAGTTAATGAAGAATAATTAGAGATTTTGGTAAAATACCTTGAGAAATATGGAGATAGTGTATAGGGGGATTGTTAGGTCAACTATGGTGTATGAGGTGGGAAAACCCGAAGAGCTTAATTAGGTATAAAGGTAATTCCTGTAACGGATGCTACAAGTAGGGAGAGGTACTTTAAATTACGGGATTCTTATAGTGTTTGGTATGTTTAAAGAAAGTGTAAATTTAAAAATAAAAAAATGGTACTGATTAAGAAAAATATGGGCATATCTAAGGGAGCATATAAGGAAGGGGTGGAATATGGGTTGAGCATCAAAAATAAGGAAAAGGCTTAGACAAAATTGGGATGGGGAATTTGGTTAAGGGCAGAGTACATTACACACAATAGCTAGTTGACAGACGTTTGCGAGATATAAATAGATAAAATACTGAGACTCAATGCGCAGAAAAGATATCGCTTAACCTGCAGGCTCAAATAAATCAGGTATGGAAAGGGGAAATTATCTAGATGTCTGTGATAGAGAAGAAAGAAATGGTTTCGGATGAATCAGCTTCGAGGCTGAAACGGAAAATATTCGACTTAAGGCCCTAAACAATGATTAATAACAGTTGTTTAATTATATTATTTTCATAAGTTCATTTTCACATGTTTATATATGTATAAAATGACACTGTATATTTTGATTGTTAAAATGACGATATTAGCATGTACGGCCGTAAGGCCCATGCGACAATTATACTAACATTTGTATACTTATATACCCGCCACAATAAAATTACATTACTACCAGTACAACTAATAGTACTACTGATATTACTACTACCATTAGTAGCACTACTACTACTACCTTCATTACTACTACCAATACCAACATTAATTCTACTGGTACTAATATTATTACTTCCAGTATCTCTACTAGTGCTACTACCACTACTATCAGTACTAGTACTTACTACTACCTCTACTACTACTACTACTACTACTACTACTACTAATAGTTCTAATACTACTACTACTGCTACTGCTACTGCTACTGCTACTGCTACTGCTACTGCTACTGCTACTGCTACTGCTGCTGCTGCTGCTGCTGCTGCTGCTGCTGCTGCTGCTACTACTACTTCTTTAGATGCCTGGCGCCAATGTAACCCACAAGATAGCATACCCGGGCAGTCTAGAAATATTACTGCTCTCAGCGTTTAGTGAACTGTTCACACCGTCAATCGCATTCTGGGAAAATTTCATCGTCTGTTTCATTTTATTCTGTACTTCTTCTAATAGGGCCTGCCGTTAATTTCTTGTTGACTTGGAATTTCGACTTGTTTACCTTGCACTACAAACATGTTTGTTTTAACAATGAGAGTACCAGAAAGATACGCACTACGCATCTAACACTGGATTAAAGGCTCTTTGTCTATCCATATATATATATATATATATATATATATATATATATAAGAAAAATAAAAATGAAACAACATTATCAACAATGTAACAAATTAACAGTAATTATGACAGTAGAAAAAGATAAAACACAAAGAAAAAGTCACACTTGAGATCGCTATATTTCGGACACGTGGAGTCCTATGGCAAGAAGACAAGTGACGGTGATAAAAGTAAATATTGAGTATCGAAGGTAGCGTTATGCATGGAAACAGATGAAACTAGAAATGAGAGTGTGGGAGGAAAAAATTAATACGTAAGATTTAAACCAGGTGATATAGCCGCTTAATGTAAAAATATAACTGCCATTTCTCTATCTCTGAGTAAACTTTCAGAGCATTGTGTAGATAACGCCTCAATAAGTGTTAGATTAAAAGCATCATCAAAATCCTTACAGTGAGATAAGGCATGTTGGGCAACCGGCAAGGGATACTTGGTTTTAACAGAACGTCTATGATTGTTCATACGTAGCGAAACAACAGTAGAAGTTAAGCTTTGCAAAGCATTTTATATTGGTTTAACTTCTACTGTTTTTTCGCTACGTATGAACAATCACAGACGTTCTGTTAACACCATATCTCCCTTGCCGGTTGCCCAACATACCTTATCTCACTGTAAGGATTTTGATGATGCTTTTAATCTAACACCTATTGAGGCGTTACCTACTCATGGCTCTGAAAGTTTACTCAGAGATAGAGAAATGGCAGCTATATTTTTATATAAAGCGCGTATACCACCTGGTTTAAATCTTACATATTAATTCCCCCACCCCCTCACACTCTCATTTCTAGTTTCATCTGTTTCCATGCATAACGTTACCTTCGATACTCAATATTTACTTTTATCACCGTCACTTGTCTTCTTGCCATAGGAGGACTCCACGAGTTCGAAATATAGCGATCTCAAGTGTGAATTTTTCTTAGTGTTTTATCTTTTTCTACTGTCATAATTATTGTTAATTTATGTATATATTACCCATTTTTCTAACTATAATTTGTCTTTAGGTGACTTAAAGAAACGTTTATTTTTACAGTTTTTATACCTGGACTTGGAACCCGAAAACCGTTTCTATTTTTCAGCGCCCAAACTTTTTTGATACCCAGGCATTAAATAAACTTCATTTTAATTGAACACTTGGAACATTTTCATAAGGTATGTCGCTACATTTGCTACTTCCGCGATTGTTCCTACTAATAGCATGTAACATTTCACACAAATTGATCACACTCCCTCCCTAACAACAGTGCTGCTGCTAGTTCCCTGTTTCACCACAAACCCTTACCTTCAGTAGGGAAAATATAAAGTGTTCATCATCTGCAACTTTAAGCTGTTTTGTTAACTTAAGAATGCCAAGGCATCAAGAGGTTACCAAAAATAAAATAAAATAAATATAAAAATAAATAAGAAATAAAATTATGTAACTAATTCGGAAATACTTTACTTTATAGGTGTTAGTTCAATTTTTGTAGGTTTCGGGCATTTAAACCCCTCATATTTGTATTTAAAAATGGCATCCCAACTCCACGCCCCTTTTTGAATAGTAATATTCATGATATCAGTAAATCGTTTATTGTTCGCTTGTATATTCTGATAAAAACACGCAGTAAAGTTTGTGTGGTTGATTGGCACTCCTGCTAGCTTTCTGCCTTCATGGAAATATGCCGAAGGTCTCATACAAACATTTTGGTGCGTTTAAGTTTGTAAACAGTTTGAACTTCTGGTTTTTTTTTTTTTGTGATTGGTTTTGTGCTTTTTTTTTGTAATGCCTAGAATTAAAAAGTTAGGAAGAGAAAGTTTTATTCCGTAGTAAATAAAAATAAAAACAGAGATACCTAATTTACTATGTGATATTAAAACTGAGTTACCTAACCTCACATAAGAAAGTTGTTCCAATAGTTTACAACTTTCATTTTGGAAGTACTTCTGAAAGAAAACTCTCTTACGTTCAAGCTGAGATTGGCGATTTGTTAATAGTATAAATAGTGGTTATATTATTGTAGATAGTAGCATTCTTTCTAATTGTGTAAAACGATATGTAAATGTTGTGACAGCTAACATAGTGTAGAAGTGTGCGAAAACCAGTTCAAAAAAGTCTTAAGTAATTTGATATTGACCTGTATCTGTGGTACCACAGATACATTTACGACCTCCAGTGAAGTTAATATAAGGCTTGCTTATGGAATGCACTGCATTAGTAAAGATAAGAAAGCAGCTAGGAATTACACCAGGCACAAATATGAAGGCTGCACTTTCTAAAATCGACAAACTGCAACTTCAAGAAGCAGAAAGCTCATAACCAAAGAGGCAAAGATAAGAAATGGAGCTGAAAAGAGGAAAAGGAAATATCAAGAGACAAGAAACAATGATGTGTTTGGATGTAGATTGTTTTAAATACGTGATAAGTAGTCATAACGTATTGATAATGCTTTTCGCATTTTCCCGTAAGTTGTATTTTTGCATAATCAGGTACGTTTTTCTCAGGAATTAGCCAACATGTAAGGCTAATTTATTACAGGCACTTTCTGAATATAGCGGTGACAAATATATTGGTTATCAATTAAAATTAATGAAAAAAGAATTAATTATTTAGTTCATAATTTAAATATACTTTTTAACTCAAAATAAAGTTATGGAATAATGAAAAATTTAACCGTTTATGTCAAAGAAGATGTTATTAGCATGATACAAAACTTTAGTTATTCTGTGATTGTAAATTTTTGAGAAAATGTACCGGAATGGAGTGAAAATACGAGTATATATTACATTTTCACGATGTTTTACAATATGCTATGGATGAATATAAAACATATACTATACTAACATATACTAATTCCTGTGGGTTTAAAATAAAGAAGTCTTATTTAATACGTGGAGAAAGTTTAATCAGCCTACATTATGTAGGTTACTAGAAAATTAAATTTGATTTAAAGCGTAAAATCTACCAGGTTGATGTTAAAGAGTCCTGAATATTTTCATATGTATGCCTTTATTTACAAAGTGCAATATAATACAATAAGATGCTTTATTTAGGAGTCGCCTGTGTAACTGCGGATTTTTTTTCTGTTTGTTGCAGAAAAGCAAGATAATGGCGTTGATTTGGCTAGTACTCTTTTTCCCAATGTTCATCATGGTACTTACAGCTCTTATAACTCTAATCTCACAACATAAAGGCGCTAACTTGGTTCGGGGTACGATTTTCTACTGTATAACATTAGGTATGTATTCTGTAGAAAATGCATTTTAATTCATTGTATTGACGTACTATTAGTTTGCTGTAGCGAATCTTAATAAGATATTTCTGAGCGAAAAATGTTTTGAAATTAAATATATTAATTTGAAAATGGAGATCACAGACAAGTAAAAGTGTGGAACCGCTTATTTATCGTATCTAACAAAAATCAAAGCTTGCATTCAGTTGTTTTTTAAGGACACTTAATAGCGATTTTCGTGCTGAACCTCAACAGCATACAAGTTGAGAGTTCTGAAATACTATACTGTCTATCTAAATGAAAAATTTACGTTTTTTAAGACATTGTTTTTTAAATTATAAACTGCGTTTTAATTTTGATTAACCTTAATTTTTATTATTTTATAATTATTTTAATAAGCCAGAAAAATTGTAATTTTTAACATTTTGGCTGATAAACTATTAATCTCAACATTAATTTAAATTAAAACCAGTTTGGAAACACGTAACTTAATATTTATGGTAAAATAATATGTAATTTAAAGCCAACGTTTAATTTTTGGAAATATTTGCAAATGATCATAATGATCATAAATTTTAAACCCAGTTCGATATGAAAACTTGATACCAACACTCATAGATTATGATTGAATCAACATTTAACTCGTAAAAATAATAAACAAACAATTATATTTATGTTAAAATTATTACTGCAGGAAAAAACCTTATACAAAATTTACACAGAACCATTGTTCACCAACATCGGTTCTAAAACCATCAATGTGGGCAAGTTAATAATATAAAAATATCAGTTTGCGTAAACAAGTTTACCCGATGCATGAGGTAATATCATCTGGAGTCGGCGACAGCAGTGGGTTGCACCTGCAGTTATCTGCATTGCTTTACGAGACGATGTGTTAATCACTTTTAGCTTATATTTTTTAACAAAATATTAAGAAAGTATCCCCTACTTTCTTTTCCTATCTGACTGATATAATGACTGTGAATCATGGCAACCCAACGAAAGTCACTAACAGTATGCAGTTAAACTTTTACGAGGTATGTTCAATGAAAAAGTTAATTCTTTATTTCAATTTCTCACCCTAAAATTCAAACGTACAATATTTTGTTACACGTGGCTCTAGTTTCAATGTTACTGTAAGAAATATGGGTGTTTCGCCACGCGATTAACAACATGCTGCTCTGAAATTGTGAAATCATCAGCTGAAGACAGTGCAATGTTACAGGGGGCCTAGAGAGAATTTGTTCTTCCTTATAGTACAGCTCGAAGTTGGTTTAAAATGTTAAAAGAGGGGAGGCAACCAAAGAAAGGTGGACACGGCCTTCCAGTTTGTGCTCTAACAGAAGAAAAGAAAACATTAACACCGCTGCTGTAATTGTGAGAGGATCGTCGATTAACATTAATAACACTTTCAGAAACTCTGAAAATTTCTCTGGATGTCACAAACACGTGGGCAACTGAAAAGTAGCACATAAGACGCATTTGTGCACGGTGGGTTCCACCGCCTGTGGTGCCTCAGTGGTTAAAACGGGCGTTAAACACCATTAAAAACGGTGGGTTCCACCGCCTGTGGTGCCTCAGTGGTTAAAACGGGCGTTAAACACTATTAAATCGGTGGGTTCCACCGCCTGTGGTGCCTCAGTGGTTAAAACGGGCGTTAAACACTATTAAAAACGTGGGTTCCACCGCCTGTGTCCTCAGTGGTAAAACGGGCATTAAACACCATTAAAAACGGTGGGTTCCACCGCCTGTGGTGCCTCAGTGGTTAAAACGGGCGTTAAACACTATTAAAAACGGTGGGTTCCACCGCCTGTGGTGCCTCAGTGGTTAAAACGGGCGTTAAACACTATTAAAAAAACGGTGGGTTCCACCGCCTATGGTGACTCAGTGGTTAAAACGGGCGTTAAAAACGGTGGGTTCCAATATTGCTCAGATTCAGTTTTGCATTGCGTTAAAGACGGTTCAGGAAGATGCGGATTTCAAATCTTGGCAAAATCATTTCAATTCTGAGAGTAAACAGCAAATCTCAGTGTAGAAATTTGCACCATTTAAACATAAATAAATAAATAAATCAATAAAATAAAATAAAGGCGGGAAAAGCAAGACAGGCTGCTTCTGCTGGGAAAGTGTTGGTAATGTTATTTTCGTGGTTTACCAGCATACCATACCAGCATGCACTACTATAACTGTACAATACTACAGAGATGTCCTGAAAACTCTGAAATTTCATATAACACGCAAAACCCCACATTTTCATACAACAAACTGCGCATCGCAAATTTTGTTGCTGAATATCTATAAAAAATTAGTGTGAAGTGTGCCCCTTACGTTCCCTTTAGTTCCATGGGAACCTTTTCCTTCTTCCCAAACTGAGGAAACTCCATCTTAGGAGTAGATCTTAGTGCTATAGTGGTAACCATATTTGTTTCGTAGACCCAAGATCGCGGGTTCAATGCCGACCAGAATCGATGGATATTTTCGGGCGTAAAAGTTGTAAGTGTGGCTTCCTTTGGAAGGAAAACAAAGCCGTGGGTTTCGTATCGTAAAAGAACCTCAAGGCTGAAAGAAGAGGCATGTGAGCAACATTTACCGGCCATTGTATCTCTTGAATAGAATGAAATGCTCATGACTTGAGCTGTGAAATAGAGTGCGTAACTAAACCAAAGAAATTAAATCATTTAATCCTTCTTGGGAGGCATTTCCCGTCATCAGAAGCAGCGGTGAAGGCTGTGGAGGCAAAACCTGTCCAAATGTAGTGGTTTCCAGCATGTGTTTGAAGACTGGCAGAAAGGTTGGGACAGATGCATTGCACTACTTTGAGAAATTGCATAAAAACTGAGGATGGGTAAAGGATTATTGTAAAAATTTATGATCCTTCTTTATTGAGCATTCCTCGTATACTTTCCAGGAACAGCATTATTTGAAACAATGGCAAATCTTGCACTTTCAACTCTTTTTTTTAATAATGTTTAACACCCTTTTTACCACTGAGACATCACAGACGGTGGACACTGATGATTATGATTACATGAGATGAAATGATAAATTAGGAAAGGATTTTTTTTTAAAGGAAGGAAGCGTTCCAGGACTACGTTTAGGGTACCTTCCGGAAATTTGCCATTTATGAGGACTGAAGAAAACCTAGAAAAAACCTCAGTTATGAACAGCGAATCTAGTGAGAATCGAACCCCAGATCTTTCGCGCACGTGTCTCCGCCTTAACGACCTCGGTCACCCAACTCAACTCTGGCGGTCTGGCTTTCAGTATCCCAATGCAAGACGATAGGGCTGCTTAAACTCAGTGAGCCGGTTATAGAAGTTACCTACTTCTAATTATGGGTGCACAGGAAGGTATGAAAGGCTTCTACTACAACATTTCAATACTCATCAATATCCACCGCCACGAGTGGCCGAGGTCGTTAGGGTGCGGATTCGTGAGTGGGAGGTCTGCGGTTCGTATCCCATAAGGACCGTTCTCCCAGACTGAGGTTTTTCTTAATCCTCATAAATGGCAAATGCAAGGGGGGGATTCAGTCCTGGAACGTTTCCTTCCTTAAAAGAAATCATTTCCCAATGTATCATTTCATGTAGTGCCTCATTAGTAAAAACAGACGTTAAACACCATTAAAAAAATCATCAATATCCATTTGCATAAATAGTGGATGAGATATCTTTGAGATAAGGGTTGGTCTCGCGGCCTGCCAAGTGTAAAATAAAGCAAAATTAATATACTTTAAGTTCAATTTTACAATAAACAGTCTCATTAAAAAATCACCTTGAAAAAGTGCAGGACTCAAAGCTCCCCTCACAATTCTCTATAAATTGCCCCGAACTCTGTTTAACCTTGGTGTCATTGTATTAAAGAGTTCAATATCCAAATTTGAAAGCTGCACTCTAACATCGCTGCAGATAAGTTGCACTAAAACCCATTTATATAGTAACCTATATAAATAACCTAGTTACTCGTAATATCTAATTATCTACCGTAGATAGTTTTCTAATACAAATACGTATATACGTATCGCTAATTCAGCGTTTACTCTGTATTAATGTAATGTTTTTCATTTGTTTCCAGTTGTTTTTATATACTTCTACTTCACTGTGGCCACCTCCGTCTTATCTTTGTGATCAACAGAGGGAAAAAATCAAAATCAAGCATGTAATCAGATCATTTTGTAAAATGTATTAATTAAATTTGCAATACGTCTAAAGAGAAATATCCTTCGCATAGCTGCTGTGTTTGTTCAGTACTCGTATTTAATTACAGGTCACTTAAACCCGCTGACAATTAGATTTTAACTGTGGTTAAATTTTTTATTAAATATGTAAAGCTTTTATATAGCTTGGTTCACTAGGCCCTTATAATTTTATTTTAGGCAACTCGTAGTTTATAACAACCTGAAAACAACAAATATACATATTTGAGCTCGACGTTGCAAAGAAATTATAGCAGGTTTTAATATGTCTGGTGAGATGTCGAATGTGACCAGACTTTACCGGTTCTTGTTCACACTCCATGGGACCCAAGCCTGACGAGAGTATAGTCGACTTCTGAGGTTACGTTGTCCCATGGATACTCATGAAACTTCGTGGCATAAATTTTCCAGGCCTTAAGACCTGAGTGAAAACGCAAGAAAAAGCTCAGTCTGGAAATTGAACCCACCGCTTAGAAAGCACGACTATGGCGTTGGTCAATAGGAAGGAGACAATTGGCGTAAAATCGGATGATCTGGCATACCAAGAAACAGGTCACGCCCTTCCTATTCATTTATCAGCAAATCTGTTCTGGACATTCACAATTGAGCATAGGTCCATAAGTTTCCGGTTTAACCCTTTTCAAGGTATGATAAAGACAAAAACTATACATCACTTTTCAATGTAGCTACCCTTTATTGCAATACACTTCTCACATCTTTGAATTAACATTTCAAACCCCTCCCCAAAAAGTAATCAGATATCTTGTCTGCAAAATGGGCATTAACAACATTTATCACTTCTTCGTCACACTTAAATTTCCTTCCACGAAGGTCCTTCTTGAGTTTTAAGAACAGGAAATAGCCACTGGGAGCTAGATCTGGGATGTAGAGTGGATGGTGATTTCTTTGAAATCACATTTCTTCACAGCTTCCTTTGCAACAAGAGCCGTGTGCACAGGTGCGTTGTAGTGAAGAAGGCACACACCACCACTCAGCTTTCCTCGCCTTTTCTCTTTGATGGAAGCTCGTAGTCTGTGCAGTAGGTCAGCATAGTGTTCCCTATTTATTGTAGTGTTCTCTCCTTGAAATCTATGAAGACTATGAAGTCTTCACAGTCCCAAAAGATTGTGGCCATGATCTGAACGACCTTGGCCTTTAGAGATGCTCGTCAGGTTTACGACACTCCATTGATTTTCTTTTGGACAAGGGATCATAGTAGAGGACTACAGTTTCATCTCCTGTAACAATGGTTTGCAGAACTTCTCTCTCGTTGCCACGGCGGAACTCCAAAAACGTCTGACAACCGATGACATGTTGCTGCTTTTGTACTAAGGAAAGAAGTCTAGATACCCGTCTTGCACTAACTTTATTTATGTTTAAATGTTCATGAATAATTCGAAGGACTGTTATTTCAGAAAGGCTCAACCTTGCTGCTATTTCCGTAACTTTGAGCCGCCGGTCTTCTAATTTATAATGTCTAATTTTTCGTTCCATAAGAGCCATTGTTTTTAGGAGTGAGCACCTCCAAGGGCTGACCTGCGTGCTCTTCATCTTCAACGCTTTCTCGATTCATTGGAAAAATTTTGGCCCATTCTTTTGCGGTAGAATATGAATTTCGTTCAATCGCTATTTAATTTAGTTTGGAGCAGGTCCTTCTTTTGAGAAGAACTTAATAACAGCTCGAAACTCTATTTTGAACATGTCACAATCTTTTACACGTAGCTTCTTTATACAATTTTATCTGAACAATTGAACACAGCGAAGCGGAAGTCATAGCTGCAATTATTTACTTAACAGATAAGATATGACAGCAGATAAAGCTTTTGTGAAGGCGATAATCGTTATAGGCGAGGCCGGAAACTTATGAACCTACCCTTTTATCTAAGTGGCGGACCGCCGTTATGTGAAATCACATACTTAATGTCCACGCAGTAGCACATCCAATAACAAAACCCGGACTCTGAACGGGAAGTATGGGGCTCAATTCCTGTTAGGACCGTTCTTCTCTGACTGAGATTTTCTCCAGATTTTCATGACCATCAAAGAAAAATGTTCCAGTGTGGTGATCATCCAAAATGACACACCATACATTTGTACTTGAAAAGCTGCCTACTCACCTAAAAGGGAATATCAACACTCCATAGTGCATATTGTGATAAATCAGGTTTCCATTATAGGAAAGTATATTGTTTATTAAATGTTCACACTGTGTAATATCCATAGACAAAAATGCTACTCAATCTTCGATATCAGTGCCATGTAACTTATGATGGAAAGGATGACATTTGTTATTGGGCAATATTCACATAACAGACGACCCGAAGCGTCCAATACAATCCCTTCATTACAACCTCTAGCCTCTGACAGGACAGTTGTCCATAAACTGTTCATAAGAGCTGGCTGTCTATTTTTTCTGCTTTGTACCTCTTTGTAGATGAACAAATGTCTTCACTAGAACCGTCCTGAGTGAGGAAACAAACTTTGTGCTGTGAATCTAGAAATGGAGTTCCGGCAACTCTCGTACATAACGTAAAACAAATGGGGTAGGCTCAGTCCTGCAATGGCACGAAATATCTGTGAATAAATTATAAACAATATGTACTTTGGTAAACCTCGAACTACATAGTCAAATACATAGCCCTTAGCAAACATACCCACTCAGTCAAGTTAGCAACACAATGTCACTTATTAATACGCTGGCTTCAGGTAAATATTTAATATCTTATGTTCACTGTCAAGTGTTTATTTAACATTCTGACGTAACGGATCATTTGGCAGAAACCTTTTGCTTCCTTCAGGTTAGGGCCAGACACATAAGCACACCAGGCTCTATGTATGTGTTCACTCTGCAATTGGGCTTACATCTGGTGGCAAAAGAGAAGTAATAAAATTACAATATTTACATCTAATCTAATTTTGGCATATAAGCATCTTTACTAAAATAAAATATACGAGAACATAAATCACGTCCTAATTTATTACGCATTTGCATGTTAAATTACTCGAATACACATAATTTATATTAATTAAAAATAAGTAATTCAATACATGCCAGTTAACTTATTTTAATACATATTTACTTATTTTAATGCATTCAATCTAATTAATAACATGTCAACTTAACTAAATAGAGTTCCAAACAATTTAATACATTTTAAACTAAGCAACACATATAAATTGTTTTAATGCATTTCAGCCTAATTAAATACATTTAAAACTGATAAAATATATGTCAGTTTATTTATACACATGTGAACACAATTTAATACATGTCAATCCAATTAAATACATATCAGCTTTATTAAGTACATGTTCATCTTATTTAATACATTTAACATTAGGTAAATACATGTTAACATTATTTAAGCATGTCAACCTATTAAGTACATTTCACTATAATTAAATACACTTCACCGTAATTAAATACACGGCAGCCTATTTTATACATGCCAACCATATAATATACATACGTATTTAATACGTGGCAGCCTAATTAAATACATGTCAACTTTATTAATGTGCACATTATTTACTATGTTCAAAAATAAGTAAACAACTGTCAAAGCGATTTAATGCACATCAACCTAATTAAATATATGTTGACCTATTTTATACATTACAGCTTTATTAAATAGATTTCCATATTATTTAATACATTCCAAACTAAGTAAATATGTGTCAACATTGTTTAATTCAAGATAACCTAATTAAATATATTTCAACATAATTAAAAACACTTCATCCTAATTAAATACATATTAACGTATTAACATGACAGTCAAATAATATACATTTAAGCATAATTTAGTCATAAATACACGTCAACTTTATTAAATAAATGTTCAGATTATTTAAATATATTCCAATCTAAGTAAAAACTTGTCAACATGATTTAATAATTTTAAATACTTGTCAATATAATTAAATACTTTTCAACATAATTAAATACACTTGTACACAAAACTAATGTCATGATTTTAGAATTGTCTTTTTCCTTATTGCGCGAGACTTATATACGGCCTACTTTCCTTTAAAGGGTGTCTTGTTTGACATTACTGTCATGTAGGTAACAAGCAGAGTAATATCGATCTTAAGACATTGCTCTGCATTGCAATATTGTTTACCTTCGAGCACGATAAGGGACTAGTGAACCAGACTGTATGACAACATGTATCAAAATACAAGTAGAAATGCTGTCGCAGTTTATCCAAAGGAGTTTTAGAACAGCATCCGTTTTTCGCTGCTACAGCCCGATTAAAATGTTGGCTTTGCTTCTCACCATTGCAGAAGCCACTTGGATCTTCTACCAATTTATACAAGAAATATTAGGAATCGATATGCCCCAGCACAGCCATTTAAAGGTCAAACTACCTTGTTGTCGATAGTTTCCAGGCAATTCGAAAGAAGAAGGGAAAAGCTTTCTGGTTTATTGGTTCAAAAAAGGGTTTTATAGCAAAGGTGAGTAACACGTGTTGGTTGAGAAAGAGAGAGGGGGATGGGGTAAGAGCAGAGAACTTGCATAAGTGAGTTTGTGTTTGTTTTTCGAGGAGCTTTTCTATCCTGGAACACAAATGAATGCTCTAGTGCATGTATGCATGATGTAAATGATTTAGAGGGTTCTTTAAACAAGTTGTAAATGGACTTCGCTCTCTCTTTCTAAGCGATCGTGTTTAGAAAGGCCTAATGAGAACCATACCAAGCTATCGCACGGTGTCTGCATTTGAAAACGCTTCATTATGTGTAGTTGTTTATCACTATCATTTGCAGAAATGAATATTAATATACTCCAATCTATAACTCATACATGTTAAAACTCCATTAACAAATATTTGCAAGACTTTGGGAAACATAATAAGAGACTCTCCTGCGTGTTGCACAACCAGTGCACGGAAATTGTAAGCGTTAGGGCATTATTAAAGCGACAATTAAAGCGACTAAAACAGACGAATGAAAACACGACTAGTAGATTGTGTATAGACGGAAAAGTAATATGAAATAATAAATTTGAAAGAGATCAGACACGACGATTTTCTCAGTTCCTTACTATTTGGCTTAATCTGGATAATGTCATACACAGTGTGAGGGGATCTACCAGGGTTTTTAAAATATACAGCTGAAATGGAGAAATACTTACCAGTGCTGCACCAATTTATTATAACTGCGGATCAATGTAATAATTATGATAGTATGCATTGAAAAGATCAAATGATTGTACACATAAAAGGAACAAATACTATGTTTAGAAATAAATAGGAAAATTATTGAACATGTTATGAATTTTAAATATTTAAAGTGGAGTATCAAAATATTGTAAATGAGGTAAGATGTCAGGTTCAAAATGAATCACAATACTTACGAGATATAATTTGGAAGAATATATTCATAAAAAGTAAAATAAAAATATATAAAACACTGGCTAGACCAATAATATTATGTGGAGCATAATTTAGTAAAACAAGCGACTAATGAAGACAACAGAGACCTTATAAACCATAGTAGGAAAAACGGGAATAGATAAAAGTACAAAATGAAATAATTAGAAAATAATACATTGCTCAAAAAATTTGAGAATTCCTGATTAAATCAAAGCCTCAAAATAAATATTGATACAATGTAATGTTTGACAGTCATATGTTACATTTTGAAGCATTCTTTAAAATTAGAATTAAGTTCTCCTAGGATTGGTTACTTTATCTCTGATAAATTAGTGGAGTTTCAAGAACTGTTGAAACCAAACTGAGAGCTGTTTATTTTTTTTGAAAACTGATTTTACAGCGATCTGTGATAGAAAATTGTTATTTCATGTTCTCTAAGGCTGATACAGAGCAATGAGACATCTGAATGAAACATCAGTCGCACAAGCCCCTGTGTAGTTAGAAGGTGGCCATCCCATTCGCTTTGTCTCCAGGAATGTTCATGTCAGCCCTTCTGTCACCATTAGGGTTTCGAGATTATATAAAGAGGCAGGCGGATATAAGAGGCGGCTCGGACAAGGGCTAAGAAAAAATAGAAGCACAGGATAGATATCTTGTCCACTCAGTTTTGCACAGACGCAAACTACAGCCAGAGATCTACAAAATGATGTACGGACAACAACTGGAATGGTGATTTTTGATCAGACTGAGAAATGCAGGGTTGAGATCTAGAATCCTCTTTCAAGCCTCTCGTTTGATACGACAGCACAAGGAAGCCCGACTGAGATTTGCTCAGAATCATCTCAACTGGCAGCTCCGCCAGTGGAAGGCTGTTTTCTTCACAGACGAGAATTTTTTGAATGGCTGTAATGGTCGTACTATTGGAGACTATTGCTGAACTTTTTGCTCCAGCCAGCATTATTAAACATGACAGATTTGGAGGTGGTTCGATTATGGTTTGACTGGCATTACTATGGGGTCATGGACAGAGTTTATTGTCCCACATGAATGTTTACGTCAATGACAATATCGTTCAACTTTCGATACCCTTTGCTTATGGTATGGACCATACTTTTCTTCTAATGCTAAATCTCATACAGTAGGGAATACCAAAAATGTCCTGCATGAATGTGTCTGCGGGATAAGCTAAAAAAAAAGCTTGTCCAGCTGTGCCACAGAACCTGGGAGAATTCCCAAATTCACTCACTTAAGAATGGCAGAGAATCCCACAAATCTTTTATTAGCAGGCTGGTGCGAAGCATGCCATCACATATGTTAATAAATCATAGCTCAGTGTTAATTTTTTTATGATTTATATATGGACGCTCTTTAACAGCTCAGGTCATCAGCGTCCCATTCAACTCAGGGCGTGAAACGGCCGACAAATTTTGCTCAGAGGCCTCTCTTTCAGGCTTGAGGTTCTTTTTTGTGCCGTAAATGTACGACACGGGACACACTTCCCTTCCGAAGGAAGCCATACTTAGGATTTTTACGCCCGAAAAAATCCATCGGTCCTGGCCGGGCTCGAACCCGCGATCTTGGGTATAGGAGGCAAGTATGGTAACCACTACACCACCAGGACCGACAACTCAGTGTTGAAATAACCATGAAAACATTGATTATTAAACATGTAATCTTGTCTTTCCACTTTGTTTTCTGTATCAATTAACACAAGTTTGTTAGAATGCCTATTCTAAATTTAAACACTTTTTCAATCTGTAATTACAAACGGTCAAAAATTAAATTGTATCAATATTTCTTTTGGCACTTTAAGTATGTGTTTCTCTAATTTTTTGAGTAGTGTATAATATTGTGGCATATGTAACGTCTGAGTCATTATAGCGTGTGTGTTAATTGTCTCAGCTTATGGGGGAAATCGTCCGTTAAGTGAAAACGTCCATTGCTAGTGTAACATAGAAATTTATGAAAACAACAATCTTATGCTTCTATCTGATTGGTAATTTTGAATTCTCCCACCCATGTGAACATAGGGAACTCATAATAACGGGACAGTTCGAGACAGGCTCGCAAGCTGATCGGACCACTTAGTGCTGCTTCTTTTCTCTTCTCTCGTTCGGAGGAGCCAGTTCAAAAATCTGTGAATGTCATTTACATCTGAACGTAGTAATTATAACCCTCTTTGCTAACCTGTGATAATGTAATACATTTACAATGTAATTTAGTGAATTACAAGTGTCTTTAATTTAACACATTTCCTTCCATCTTCCTTGCAAAGGGAGAGTAACATGATCCTGTTTCAGTTATTTAAATCCCGTAGGGCTACATTCTTATTCTTGGATGTCGTAGAAGTGACGGTATAATATACTTAATGAAATTCACGAAAGAAAGTAGAAAAGGTTTGAATGCCCAAGTAGATAGAGCAGGAGACACATGGTTAATTAAAAGTTGTAAGTAATATGATACCACGAGGCACGAGAGAAAAAGAAATCGACCGATAACGATAGATAGAAGAGCGTCTGTCATCCCCTTCAGAATCTGCATGAAGGGAAGCAGGTTAAGTTGATACAAAAATAGAAGAGCGTCCTTTATATTAGCGGAAAAATTTATATCGAAATTTTTGTGTATACACACTCAATTTTTTTTATTTTTGCAATATATTGAGATATGAAGTTTCAAATCATTCAGATGGCATAACCCACGGAGACCCGAGCACCAAATTTAAACGCTAAAAATGATTGGCAAATTTAAATCAGAGAATAATAGTAAATAGATATTTAACATACTACTAAATTTTGTGCACAATTGTATATTACAATTTCAAATCTGTGATTTTTTTAATCTGAATAGAACCTTCAATTATGTTGTATTTTTGATAGTGTTTAACGCAGTTTTACTAATAAATGAATATATATGAATAATAAATGAAATAATATTATGAAATTTGGAAAGGAATATACAAAACTTACCATACACGTTGCTTTCATTCCCCTGCGCAATCACAATTTGTATACATTAGTGGAAAGCGGTAGTTTCCAGATCAGGCTGGAGTTTGAAGTTCCTTTGACTCGCTGTTACATTTCTGCAAGAAGCGCATGTTAGACTTTCTACTGTGTATTTGTGTTTCCCAAAACGGAAAGCAAGCCCTTCATGGCGAGTACAATATTACTGGCTATTTTATATTAATAAATAACAATAGAAACAAAAATACGAGTTCCGATTGTGCGACGGGAACTTCTTCAGCAGGAGGCGAGCCCGTTACGCATTAACAAAAATACTGGGGCAAACTTTGGAGAAGAGTTCCCAATACCAAACCAAGAAAAATGAAAAAGTAATATATGAACATATGTCCAAAAATTCCTAAATTTTAGTGGGATAAATTTTGCAGTTCTCATACATTTGTGTTGGTAGTTCTTAATTTTGTAGTGCTGCTCTATTGACTAAAACTTAAAAACGTAAAGAAATGAATATGCTTTTTGTAACTTAATTATAGAGGGATAGTTACTTTTCATTTCATTACTGCTTGTTTATTCTTATACAAATAATGCAAAAGGGGCAAGTGGAAAAAATTAATCAGAAGAAAATCTAAAATTATGATTGAAAAAATGGAACCGTGTTGCAACAAGAGCAAATGAGCAAGAAAATGCTGGAAATTGTGAGTATGAACCCTAACCTGTAAATAAAAACGTTGCAGGATCAGACTATTTTCATTGACACCAATATTTTAGTACAAGGAAAATATCATTGCAATAGAGAAAACGATACCTCTCTTCAAATCAAATATTAGAAAGATGTACCACGCCAAAGACAGAAAGTGTAATTAAAGGTAAGCCTTCATAGTTTGGTTTGAAATATTTGCCTCAAGGAAACATGTATATCATCAAAAAATAAACATGGCAATGGTAGAAGTTATTTTTGTATTTAATCAAGGGTAGATCAATCAGGAATTAAAAAAAATAATAAAATATCACGAACAGCCAGCGGGAAAGCTAATGCAGAGACAAGCGTCGCATCAAACAGAGCGTTCGACACAGTAAACTTACAGGATTATAGTGAACAAAATTTGCTATCCAAAATTTTAAGTGACTTTTTTTAAAGTGAAATTTTCATGGTTGAAGATATACTTTTTTACAATAAATATTTGTATATCTATAATCCTGAAATCTTTATCATTTTAATAGCGTAAAATTGCTCTGCACTCGTTTTTTGATAACAGTTATATAAAGATGTTTATAAAATTTTCACTTTAGAAATGAAAGACAAATTTATGGTTTAAATTTTAAAATTTATAAGCAGAAATGTGTTAAATATTTTGAAATGCCAATGCATAATTTAATCCATGCAACATTCCAGAACTATATCAATATCTTAAATTTAAATTTAAATACAAAAAGTGTATTCATATTGAATTTTTTTTTAATAAAGCTGCTTTAACTACACCATTCAAAATTGTATCAATAGCGTTTTATGTTCAGAGGAGCTAACTTTTAAACTTTCATTTAATTTGGTTCGTTAGAAAAATAACATTTTAGTATCACAGCGTCTCTTTCTTTATTATGATTATATATGCAGAGCGCTGTCTTCCATGTCGTTTTTTACCGATGAATGTATTGTCTGTTGTTTATTTCAACTCCCTTTTTGCCCTTTTCTAACCACCTCATTTTCTTTTATCTCATATCCCTCAGAATTTTCAAGATAAAAACTTGCCCTGTGATTTTCAGAACACTTTTATATATTATTCAAGGTTTAAGATAATTTATTTGATAAAATGATGAAAAAATATTATATTAAAAAGTATAGGATTATTTTACGAAATAACAAAGGGAATTTGTTTTATTTGCAACAAATTAATAATGTAAATAATTTTTTTTCGTGAAAATTGTAGCATTTAGCACATAGACATAAAAATAAAAATTTTTTTTATAAAATATATTTGAGATATCAACATGAACAAATGTACATTTGTATTATTCTGATTGTAGAGCAACAGTATTAATTTTTTAACGAAATTTGCTTGAAAATAGTTTCTGAATTTTTATTTGTGGATGCCCTTAAGAGTAATCACCTTTGTTTTATTGCTTCGTTATTATATATATATATATATAAATAAAATTTCCTCTAACTAAGTTTAAATTATCACAAGTAGTATCTCAGACCACCAAGTGATATTTATTAGGACTGTTTCAGGAATAAAAAATGAATTTATATAATTGCCATAAACTTGGCTTAAAATATTATAATCATTGTACAGTTGTATTATGAATACTTAACCTTTTCAAGCCATTTTGCAACAGACGAATGTCGATTGTCAGTAATGTTAATAGAGAAGAGCTAAATGCGAGTTTAGGATTATTTCGTGTATATGATAAGAATAAATATAATATACATTTGAAATTCGCGCACGGATTACTAAATGTTATATTTACTTACGAATGCCTGCCTATTCAGAAACCGTGAGAGTGAAATAGACGAATGTCTACCGTTACAATCACTGCCGTCAGATTTACTAATACCAACTGAGAAAAACAAAACAAGCACATTTTACCATTCTGAGCAACGTGTTTTATTAAAATTTATGATATTTATGATATTGTTACACAATTTACAATGATTTCAGACAGTTTGGCTGAATACGCAAAAACAATTGCTTGAGTGAATACGCACTAAATTTGTTAAATTTCCAATTACTGAAAACACAGAAAAATAGTCAGTGATGCGTGCTCAGGAATTATATAGTGGAGGTATAGAGTTGACTGCACTGACCACAAGATAAATGAGCTTCGCGTGATAAAATGGATTTGCTATTTTTCTCGATGATTTCACTGCGACATCGGGCTGGGATTGGTCAAAATTCAAAATTTTGTTTCGTTTCATTGGTCGATTTTAAGATGACGTCACATAAGTGAAATAATCTACCTCACTTTCCTCATCATAGCTTCTTCGAAGACTTTTTATTTATTGTAAAATTGAGTTAAACAACACTCTTAATGCATTGAAACTATTAATTTTTATCTATTAATTTATTTACAAAAATTACTTTTCCGAACTGATAATTTTTAGTGTGTTCATTATGTACTTTCTTTCATGCTGAGGTCAATGATGTCAAGATATTAAACACTAAAGGCCCTTTGATATAATTTAGGAACTGGTTTTTATCATAAAAGAATTAACTTTAACCACAGTATCGAAATACAAGAGCTACTTAATGTCAACTTAAAAAGGTCGTTTCTTGTGTTACGTCTTTTATATACCCTCGGCAGTCGCTATGTATCCAATCTCACACGATATTGGTAACAGCATCGCTATTAAAAGCACAGAGGTGTCTTTTATGATCATTAAACCTCTGAATTAATTGCCTTTCTAAACTTTATTAATATAACACACAAAAGAAGTAAATTGAGGACGAAGTATGAGAAAAGTGGTGTGTGAAACACCACTACACGGTTTAAACCGTCTACTCTGTTCCTTACCGATAGCTCATTAAACTTTAAGCTTATATAAAAACTAATAAAGCCACCAGAAGTGGCAAGTAAATGCAAAAAGTAGTGTAGTACCCTAAGATGTAATATAATAACAGGGGGCATTAAAATAAATTTGTGCAATAGAAATATTTATTTCCAATTTACAACACACTTTTCATTTCTTAAAAACCTCCATTGCGGAGACTTGGAAGAAGAAGCTTCGTGTCGCAGAATATACTGAATTTCGTGCTAATGCCCGTCTTCTCCGTCCTCAAATCTCTTCTGCATAATTACCATTGATTATCTTTAAATACCCAATTTTTACTCCAATTTTTAGATCTGAGTTACATCTTTTTAAGCACAGAGCAATGTTTCACAATCAACAATAAATGTGCATTAACATTCTGAATTAAAACTGGTTTATAGCCATTGTTACCGTGCGATCAGCTTTGTTTTCCCCCGGAGGGCATTGCTTATGGGCGACCGCGCCACTCATTAGCCGGTTAGGGGCCAGCTGGGTCTCGGTGATCAAGGGGGCCGGAAATTCCTACTAATAAATGCATCTTGTGGAAACACATTGTTTGATTTGGTTTATTTACGGACGCTCTATAACATTTCAGATCATCAGCGTCCCATTCAATTCAGGGCATGAAACGGCCGACAAATTTTGCTCAGAGGCCTCTTTTTTCAAGTTTGAGGTTCTTTTTCGTGCTGTAAATGTACGACACTGGACCTACGGCTTTACTTCTGAAGGAAGCCATACTTAGGATTTTACCCCCGAAAAACTCCATCAATCCTGACCGGGTTTGAAACCCGCGATCTTGGATTTAAGAGGCAAGTATGGTTACCACTACACCACCAGGACCGACTGAAACACATTGTGAATTGCTCTCATGGAATTATTCGCAGTGTGAACAATGGCAGAGTCCTGTTGAAAAAATGCATAATCACGCTCCCTGTGGGTTAATTCTTTGAAAAAGTGGTTAATGTGGTGTTCAACCAGTAACAGAAATTTCCAGTTTTCTGAAATTCATTATATTGTTATAAACTACCGACTGTTTTACGATCTCAAGCGTCAACACCCGGGAATCTTTCTTGAAACAAATCTTCAAAATTCACAAACTGAATTAGAACGTATTAATAGTACATAAAGACACGCAGTGCTATTGTAAACACACGAGCATAATACACTTCATGTACACTGTCGAATTAAGAAACCAGCAACACAACACATACCCGGGAACAGCTGCGCTACTACTGCAACAGTCAGCAAGGTCAACAAATAAGCACAAAGGCTTGCTACTCTTTACGACGCGTAAACAAGAGCAGGTTTGCTCATAGGAAAAACGCCGACCCGTGGGGAAAATTTATTACATTTATATGCAAAATACTACCTTGTTTGCTGTCACGTACGCGGGTAGGTTCATAAGTTTACGGCCTAGCCATTTTCTATGTATGATAAAGACAAAAACTATATTTCACTTTTCAATGTATTTACCTTCATTGTAATACACTTCTCACATCTTTGAATTAACATTTCAAACCCCTCCCCCAAAATGGTCAGAAGTCTTGTCTGCAAAATGGGCATAAACAGCATCCTTCCCTTCTTCGTCACAACTAAATTTCCTTCCTAGAAGGTCCTTCTTGAGTTTTAAGAAGAGAAAATAGGCACTGGGAACTAGATCTGGGCTGTAGGGTGGATGGTCGATCTCTTGAAGTCACATTTCTTCACAGCTTCCTTTGCAACAAAAGATGTGTGCACAGGTGCGTTGTCGTGAAGAAGGCGCACACCACCACTTAGCTTTCCTCGCATTTTCTCTTTGATGGAACCACGCGATCTGTGCAGTAGGTCAGCATAGTACTCCCCATTTACTGTGGTGTTCCTCTCCTTGAAGTCAATGAAGATTTCTTCACAGTCTCAAAATATTGTGGCCATGATCTTCTGGGATGACTGAGTGACCTTGGCCTTTAGAGGCGACGCTTCGCCAGGTTTACACCACTCCATTGATTTTCTTTTGGACAAGGAATCATAATAGAGGCCATAGTTTCATCTCCTGTAACAATGGTTTGCAGAACTTCTCTCTCGTTGCCACGGCAGAGCTCTAAAAATTTCTGACAACCGATGACATGTTGCTGCTTTCGGACTGAGAAAAGAAGTCTAGGCACCCATCTTGCACTAACCTTATTCATGTTTAAATGTTCATGAATAATTCGAAAGACTATTGTTTTAGAAATGCCCAACTTTGCTGCTGCTATTTCTGTAACTTTGAGCCGCCGGTCTTCCATACTTTCTCCTTCCACAAGAACAATGTTTTCACGAGTGAGCACCTCCAAGAGCCAACCTGTACACTCTTCGTCGTCAGTGCTTTCTCGACCCGTTCGAAAAAATTTGGCCCATTCTTTTAGGGTAGAAATGAGGGGGATGCTTACCCATATATACCATTCAATCGCTGTTTAATTTCATTTGGAGTAAGTCCTTCTTTTGTGAAGAACTTAACAACAGCTGGATACTCCATTTTGAACATGTCACACTTTTCTACACATATCCTTCTTTATGAAACTATATCTGAACAACTGAACACAGTTACAGCTTCAATTATTTATTTAACAGATACGGTATGACACCAGATAAGGCTTTTGTGAAGGTGATAATCCTTATCGGCCAGGCCTTGTGAACCTACGCTAGTATGATATGGAATCTGAAATCAAAACGCCGATCAAGTGATTACCTACTATTATTTGAAGCACACTTAGTCATTACGTTTGCAAGTGAACATCAGTTAAACAGCCGCAGCTGTTTGTTGAACTGCTCGTATACGGGTCTTGCAATTTGCAATGACAAACATAAACCAGCATCAATTTCACGAATAAAGCGGATGGATTACTTTTTATCGGGTTATGTTAAATCACGGGTTTATACGAATAAACCATAAACAGTTAATAACCTAAGGAACAATATCACACGTGTTATTGGTGAAATTAAGCCTGGTTTATGTGTCATTGAAAATTGGAAGAGCCGTATATCGCAATTTAACGGGACCGCAGCGAGCATTTCTATTTCATACCTAGTGACATTAAGTGTGCTCTAAATAATAATAATTAAATAAATAAACTTCATTCATTTATATAATTTTTTCATGTTAAAATATGACACTCTTGTTGTAGGAACTTATGCACATCTAACACATTATCAACATCGCTCTGCACCGTCACGGGTGGCCGAGGTCGTTAAGTCTCGGACTCGTGAGCGGGAGGTCTGGGGTTCGAATACCGCCAGGACCACCCTCCCTGACTTAGGTTTTTCCAGGTTTTCCTCAGTCCTCATAAATGGCAAATGCCGAGGAGGTACCCTAAATTTAGACCTGGAATGATTCCTTCCTTAAAAATAAATCCTTTCCCAATATTTCATTTCATCTCATGTATCATCAGTGTCCATCGCCTGTGGTGCCTCTGTAGCAAAAACGGGCGTTAAACACTATTCATTCATTCATTCATTCATTCATTCATTCATTCATTCATTCATTCAATATCGCTCTGTAATAAAGTACTGGAGAGAATGGGATCCTTATGCCAAACACTCAACCAACATACCTGTATATACTCTGAAAGTTTGTGGGCAGAGCTCGTATTCTCCTATGTGACGCTCTGTTTGAATTTTTTTCTAGTAACATCTTCAATCCATTTCCTTCAAATTTGATTCCCTTACATATTTTTGAATTTAAAATGTTACACACAATGGAGTTTTTATCCAATTTTCCTCATATTTTTTGAACATTTGTTAAAAATTGTAGTTTTTCAGAGTTCCGTTAAATTACTCAGAATGTACAACAATTATCTGATGGGTTATTAAAACTGTTAAAATGTATTGAAAGCATAGTATTTTTTACAGATCAGTACAACATTCTTAATATAAAAATGGTATTTTTATTTGGTAGTGGAGGTATAGAGTTGGCTACACTGACCATAAGACAAATGCACGTCGCTTGATAAAACGGATTTGATAATTTTTTTCGATAATTTTACTCCGTAATCCGACTGTGATTGGTTAGAATTCAAAATTTTGTTTCGTTTCATTGATCGATTTTATGAATACATCACATGAGTGAAATAGTTATTTATCATTGTGCGAACCTGAATAGTGCGCGTGTATTAATTACATCTGCAGGAGTTAGCACATGCGACAAAACCATGCAAGACCCTATACCAGGTCTCGTTAGACAGATTTTACAAAATCTTTCGTAGGTTTGCCATCTCTTTGCATGGTAACCTTTCTTGTGACATTACAGAAGTATTAGTAACTAATATTTGTTTAAAAAAAACAACTAGGTTTTAGACTTGCCTAAATAAGGAATTTAAAGGAAAAATTGACATGAGTTAGTTAATACTTTCCTTGTGGCCTAACGAGTTCTCTGCGTTGTTTCCCCATCTTTTGATTCTCTGCTCCGCGATACATCAACGAATGGCCTTAGGAGAAAAATACAATAAAGACAAGAGAATAGTACGAAGAACGAAGTTATGGGCATCAAAGCAGAGAAACTGAACGTAACACTCCCGGGGAAAGAGGGTGATGACAATAGAAGTGGTGCCAAAAGAGGAGGAGGGGATAACTGCCTTCAACCCTTTGGATACATCTGTGAGAGGGGAAAGGAAGTGAAAATTGTGATGTCTTCAACTGCTGCCTCTCTCAAAGAGAAAATCAAGTTACACTTGTACAAAACTAGAAGAGAATTTTTTTTATCGCTGGGGGGCGATGATGGAGCGGGCATTTTAACACAGTTGAGAGGTTCGCCGTGATGTTGTTTTGAAGTAGAAAAGGCAGAACTTAATGAACTTACATCATCGCCGTCAGTTAAATGGAGCTGGCCAGCAATAGCGTGAAAGTGGTAGGAGAACAGGAAGGAAGCTTTCTGTATCTTCTCTCAATTAATCCTTTCACAGGTTCATATACTTTTTACCAGCCACTTTCATGCCGTTATCGCTGTTACACCTTCTCATTTCAACATTCTATCTTTTTGAACTCATTTTATTTCTTAATTTCTGAGTTTTGCAGCTTTTTGAATATATATCTCAACTAAACGTTTTCATTTTCCATGTTTACATACCTCCTGAAGAAGTATTTGCTTTGTTATTACCTCTCATATTTTCTAATTGCTAGCCTTATTGGGTATAACAATTAGGACGTTATTGTACTATAGGTAAACATGGCCACTTTCTACTTTACCCAAGAATAAGAACTTAACCCTATGAGGTTTAACTAATTGTAAAAATATCTACAGTTGTTATAACGAGATGAGAGCAAATTTTTCAATTACACGCGTGTAATACACTAAATCACATTATAAATCTATGACCTTACCACAAGCTAGCAAAAAGAATTAAAATAACTACAAACCTAATGTCGATTACTTTCACGTGATTTTAAACTGGAGTGATTGAAGATGCGACACGATGTCCGTCAAGTCTTACACAAATTTCCATACTGGAAGCGCTCCATACGTTCAAAGATGGGAGACTCAAAAAGACCATTCAGGTTAAAGCGCTTTGTTTTTTTATTTGCGGACGATCTTTAACATCTCAAGTCATCAGGTCAGGTTAAAGCGTAAGAGCGTTTGTTTCCATAAGTTTCTAAGCTATGCTTGCAATGGACATTTTCACTTAAAGGATGACTTCTTTACAATAATGCCAAGACCCCCCCCCCCAAAAAAAAGTGACCCAAAGAATATTATGTCACAATATCTGTCGACCTAAGGATGATATTCCCGCACGCAGCCAAAGGCTTATTACCTGCTATGGCGACATTGACATTTTCGACATCTGCCGGTACCATGTGATGGAAAGGAAGAAAAAAATCATTTGGGTTGCGGCTAGGATTCCGGTAAATGTATTTCTCTAAAGGGAACAGTCATGCTTTGAGTTTAGTGTGGCGATCAGGAAAAGGCGAGTGCGAGGAAGGCTTGACGTGTTTCCTGCACACGAAGAGTGTGTGTGTGTGGAATAACATGTTACCACATGTTAAGCGATCAGACTCGGATTTTGCACGCCCCCTGCATTTCTAACCATGGGTGAGTAACCGACAACATTGTTAAGTTCACGTAGCATATTCCACTCACTTGCCTTCTTCTGATCGCCAGACTGTATTTATTGACCAAGCTTCTAATTTCATCACCAACTTTTTAGGCGTTAATTTTCATCTTCCACACATGGCTAAATGTGAAAGAACAATTTCTATACATAAACTGCATATTGCATTCTAGTGAACTATTTGGATGTCTATAGTCTTAAAATTGCTAATAACTAAAGCTCAGCATGGAAGTTCAGGCATTTTGGGGGTTAAAATAGTCAGGCAAAAAGACACTTAAAAACTGAAAATAGGCAGTAATATAATTAAAAGAGGCATTAATTAAAAGTGAAAACAGAGAGTATATCACTCATTATTAATGAAGTATTTAAGATATTTAATAATTTCTTTATCACACAATTAAAGTACTTAAGTTTACAGCAACAACAAGATGATTTTACAAGGTATCAATGGTCATAGTCAGCCGCTTGTTAGAGAGAATATTTTTCATCCTGGAAAAAGAACGTGCTAGGTCCACTAAAGTTATTGGAGCATATTTAAAACAAGCTATTTCGGAAGGACTCATACCAGTTACAACAGAACGTTCACCTTCCAGTACATCATGGAAACGCTGATTAATAAAGTAAAGTAGTTTTGAATAGTCCTGGCGAATGAACAAAAGATACGCACTGTTTTCAGGTCGAGTTCATTTTCTGTTTATCCGTTTATAGGGGAATCAGGTTAATATTTCTCTTACTTCCATACTGGGACAGTTTATTGCACAGCTGTGCTGTTCTCATCTTTCTCGCTTGCAATTGTTTGTTACATTTATGCAACTGAGAAGTTGACCCAACTACAAATTTCCTAGAATTGTCTCGCGCAGATCGATACAAGGTCATTCGCTAGGACTATTGAAAACTGCAGTATTTGCCGCATCATCTCTGTTTTCTAGTATTCGTATGCCCAAGGTAACCGCGCATTCCTTTCACTACTATTTAAAGAGCTTAAGTCAATGGGATGAGGAGAAAGTTTTTGTTTGCTTGAAATAAATAAGTGTATTACAAAATTCTCAATAAATATTTTTGTAAGTTGAGTATTCCATTTAATTTTTATAACTTTTTTTTTTCATTTCACTTCTTTATCATGATTTTTTTAATTTTCGTTAATAATCGCAGAAAAATCCACAACTATCCAAAAACATCAAAAAAATGCTTTACTCCTTAAAATAAGCCAAAAATAAACGAATAAAAAAAATAAAAACTAACCTGTCGACCCCAAATGTGCGGGAACATATTCATTTCTATCTGATATTTAAATAAAAAGGCATTTTGCCTAACTTCCGGGTTCTGGTGTACTTTTCTCACTCAGGCACATAACTAATGTTCTCTAGATAACTCTACAAAAGAATTATGTGCAAGCGCAGGATTTCCTATCTCTTTTATTATACAGCTTTCTGTTTTCCATAGTGAAGAACTCTAAGTGCGAGGTGAATCTGCCTACTGCTGGAGAGTCGTTCCAGTTAAACGAAGACCTTGTTTCACGGTGAGATTCCTTGTCGTGGTTTTTCTCGATGTGATGTTCACGATTCTCATAGCAGAAGGCTGCATCGCAAAGTAGTAAGAGGAAATGTCACTACAAACTCTCTGGTAGGCTTTTCAAATAGCAACTGTGGTGGTGGGACGTCTAGAAATAACGTCTTATTTGAACAAACCAAACCAGCAAAAATCGATAAGTGAGAATCTGGTGACTTCTTTGGGATGACGTACAAGGCATTTGGACATGGGTCTTAGCTCTGTTCCAGTGGTCATAGGTAAGGGATGATCTGGCAGTGTGACTGATTGCCTATCTCTATGGATTCAAACTTTTGATGTGTCTGAGCATAAACCTTGACATTATTTGCAGCTCTGTGAATCTGTGATCGCCAATCGGAGTACTCTGCAACCATCAAACTCTTCGGAATTATTTATCCTTGCATGAATTGACCCAATGGACGACAGTACGTTGACTTATAATCTAAATATACCCAAGTATCATCCAGAGAAACCATCTATTACCGTTTTTCATCGACCAGGTGCCGTTCATACGACATTTCTGGCATTGGTTCCTTTATAGGCTGCTCTGTCAACACTTGACGCTGTTCTAGTGGCAAAATCGGATAATTTTGTACAGTTCACAAGACTCTTTTGCGTTGATGTGTTTTCTAGAGCTACTGCTTACTTGACATGCGTTACCACTTCTGCTGTTCGTCTTGACTGTACTCGCTTTCGCTTTAATTTTTTTGCACTTTGGACTTCCGGTGGATTGTGGAGTTGAGTTATGCGGGCTACAACGACTAATTCCCTTCACTTTGCAGTTTTACTATGAACTATAGCCAGAATTGAACAGTTAAACCATGTACTCTTGCTACAAGTTCAAACTTTTTGATTCCAATTGTTTACCGACTCTTGCATCAACTATATCAATAATCAATCAGTTAACCAAACTTAATTGAAGCAATTTCTTTCTTTAAATAATGTTTTGCGTAATTCGTTGAAATGTTGGAGATGTTTCTCATGGAAAATTTCAGGTAAATCTCCCCTACATGTTTTAGTTTACAGCTCCTGTAATACTTATTCAACTGAAATACGCCAGGACCGTCCTCCCTGACTGAGGTTATTTCCAGATTTTCCTCAGTCCTCATAACTGGCAAATGCCGGGAAGGTACCCTAAACTTAGGCCTGGAACGTTTCCTTTCTTAAAAAAATCCTTTCTCAATATATCATTTCATCTCATGTATCACCAGTGTTCACCGCCTGTGGTGCCTCAGTAGTAAAAACGGGCGTTAAACACCATTCAAAGAAAATCAACTGAAATACATTTTATAGCATACAAGAAAAGCGAAGAGAAAAATGACTATAAATTTCTTCGAACCTGATGCAACAGAGATATTTAAATTTAATGTGTGAATTCAAAATGCTTCTTGAGTAGAAAAAGTTATTAAATCCGTGAAACTTTTTATAAAAAATTAAATGCGTTTTTCTTTATGAAACATTCCAATTAGGGATTTAAAATTTAAAATACTTTTAGTTGACAAAACATTTACTGTTTTATTTTATTTATTTGTATAATTTTTGAAATTTGAATTAATATTTCATACGGTTATTATTTCTAGTGCAAAAAAAGGCCAACTTCATTTTTCAAGCAATTACTTAGACATGTACATATCAAATATGAAGCAATTAAGATGGGGCTTGCTTGTTTCCCAAGGAACCTTTAGAAGATGCAAACATACAGTTTTACGGAAAAAACAATTTTCTAATAAACTAGAGTTCAAACGACTTCCCATAGCTACCTAACATGGACAATAGACCTTTAAAAATAACAGTAGTAGAGGAAAACTATTGTAAAAATTTAACATATGTACCAAATTCCCTTTTAACGCAAAATAAATAAATAAATAAATAAATAAAATAATATAAAATAAAACGATTTTTTACTACATATATCTAAAAACTCATGGTGTTACTCCTTAATATTTACGAGGGTAGGTCCATAAGTTTCCGGCCTCACCGATAAGGATGATTGCCTTCACAAAACTCTTATCTGGTGCCATATCTTATCTGTTAAGTAAATAATTGCAGCCGTAACATTCGCTCCACCATGTTAATTTGCTCAGATATAGTTGTATAAAGAAGGCTATGTGTAGAAGATTGTGACATGTTCAAAATGGAGTTTCGAGTTGTTATTAAGTTCTTTACAAAAGAACTTACTCCAAATGAAATTAAAAAGCGATTGGACGGTGTATATGGGGAATCATCCCCCCTCACATTCTACCATAAACGAATGGGCCAAACTTTTTCGAATGGGCCGAGAAAGCATTGAAGACGAAAAATGTGCAGGTCAGCCCTTGGAGCTGTTCACTCTTGAAAATATCGCTGTCGTGGAAGGAGAAATTATGGAAGACCGGCGGCTCAAAGTTACAGAAATAGCATCAAGGTTAGGCCTTTCTAAAAACAGTCCCTCGAAATATTCATTAACATTTAAACATAAATAAAGTTAGTGCAAGACGGGTATCTAGACTTCTTTCCTTAGTACAAAGGCAGCAACATGTTATTTGTTGTCAGGAATTTTGGAGCTCTGCCATGGCAACGAGAGAGAAGTTCTTTAAACAATTGTTACAGGAGATGAGACAATGTCCCCTTACTATGACCCCTTGTCCAGAAGAGAATCAATGGAGTGGCGTAAATCTGGCGGAGCACCGCCTCTAAAGGCCAAGGTCACTCAATCAACTAAGAAGATCATGGCCACAATCTTTTGGGACTGTGAAGGAATACTCTTCATTGACTTCAAGGAAAGGAACACCACAGTAAATGGGGAGTACTATGCTGGCCTAATGCACAGACTACGTGCTTCCATCAAAGAGAAAAGGCGAGGAAAGCTGAGTGATGGTGTGGGCCTTCTTCACGACAAGGCATCTGTGCACATAGCTCTTGTTGCAAAGGTAGCTGGGAAGAAATATGACTTCAAGAGATCGACCATCCATCCTAGAGCCCAGATCTGGCTGCCAATGACTATTTTCTCTTCTCAAAACTCAAGAAGGACCTCCGAGGAAGGAAATTAAAGTGTAACGAAGAAGTGTAAATGCTGTTTATACCCATTTACAGACAAGACTTCAGACTATTTTTGTGGGGAGGGGGGTTGAAATGTTAATTCAAAGATGTGTGCAACTATATTGAAAAGTTAAATATAGTTTTTGTCTTTATAATACCTGGAAATTGGTTAGACAGCAAACTTATGGACCTAACCTCGTATTTTCCAGTCATAAGTTTCACAGCTTTCTCATTAAACGCTTTGTAATGGTTATATTTTTAGTGTCAATGTTAGTGCCGCAAGATGATATCACTGCCAATTTAAGAATCAAATGTGTAGTGTTTGTTTTAATAGCGATCTTCAACTCTTGTTGAGCTGCATTTGTTTTAATGGCTAATTTCAACTGTTTGTTTATCCTTGAACACGAAGCAATCGACATCAGTTTGAAGGTGGCGCAGATATAATGTAGTGCATCTTGTTGTACTTTTGTTGAGCTGCTTTTGTTTCAATGGCCAATTTCAACTGTTTGTATATGTTATGTTTACGTTAACATAAGTGTGTTAGTTTGAAGAGGGCATAGTTTTATGTAAAGCAACGAATCTTGATGTATATTTATGGTGAAACGTAACGGGGCTGCAGCGGAAAAATACATCGAGCCAGCTGTCCACGTAAGTAATAGTGAACATTTTAATTAAATAATATATTTTGGAGTTCTTTTATTAAGTTAATGTCTAATTTTTAACGTGAATAATTTCTTAATGTTTACTTAATGTTTAGGAGAATATGTTAATGACCTTTCGTTATTATGCAGAATGTAAAGGATTAACGAAAGTAGTTAAATTCCTGCGTTGTAAAATAAAAACATCTAAGAAATGAATATGATGTATGATATAGCGACAGGATAAATTTTTTTAAACAAAAATTCTCAAAATAACAATTCACTTCTCTGGTTATAGGTTCGTTTACATTCTCTTTTGATCGTATTTCATGTTTTTGACACTACTTTTATTTATTTTTGCCTCTATTATACTGACAACTATATTTTTTCATAATATATGTATGGTCAAATGAAAGGTTGACGAGGATTGTATATAGTACCCCAAAGAGAAGTTTGGGCATATTCATTGTTGTATACACACGATATCTCCTGTCATGTTGCAGGTGTTTATAATGAGCACCATTAGTTTTATTGCAATTACATACATTATTGATTAAATATTTTGACCACGGAATGTCCAGGATTGCGAAACAATAACTGAGCGGGTCGGCTAAAGCGGTAAAGGTTGGAATTCGAATTCAGGAGGTTCTTAGTTAAAATCCCTGGGCCCGATATCTTGAACGTGGATTTTTTTTTTGTGGTTTTCTCTGCTTAGGGAAAATGTTGGGATGTACTTCTTCTTTCTGTGAATTTTCTGCTTTCCTATTTCATATAATTTCATTTCGTTAGTCCTGTTATAGGATCTAAAATGCCAGGCGAATTGTGCTGGTGTTGGTGTGTGATGTGACGGTGGCTTGCGCTTTCTGCTCCGGCATCTGTAAGAGAGCGGTTTTTCTACTCGGGCTCCTTGGAGGGGGCTATATGGGGGTCGAGCTATACCCCTCACCTAGTCCTTCTTCCCAAAGAAGCCTCACCGACACTGTGGCGTAGGCACAAACGCTGAGCAGGCAAAAATATCGAAATATCCTTCTCCGTCTCCAACAGTCCAATTTAACATGAAAGAACTGCAATTGTGAACTTCCTACCAACTGAGAGGACTTCTATCTTCTTACTATTTGTTAATCACATCACAAAGTGGTAATGTACGCTGTACTATCCATCGGAAAGGCGAGGTCTAACATCCTGTATTTATAATTTGTTTGATCAAGAAACATCTGAAAGGCCAACTATTTGAATTGGATTGTGAGGTCAAGATCTTTTTTAAGAAGGACATACAACGGCTTCTGCAATAGCGAAACCCGTACCTCCAGGATAGTTGAAACGATTATTTTAAACATATATTTATTATTTTGCAATATGGCCCTTTGTCATGAGTAATTTTACATTTTTTAGTCCAGTCCTATTCCATTGTTGGCATGAACTGGTGAACTTTCTCCACTAGTATGGTAGAATTGTAGCGGACCTCTGAGGCCAGATGCAGCTATGTTATGGTAAAAGGAATATTATAGTTGCGGTGCACCAGGGAGAGGGTTCCTTAAACCAGTGGACATTCCCCTTTTCAGCACAAGGAAAATCTCCGAAAAGAACCTTACCAAAATGCTTGACTTGACTGGGAATACCTCCGTATTAATAGTCACTAATGCTATGATTTGAACACGCAGGCGATCTCATGTTACATTCTTTGTACCAACATTTACATTCTGTATTTATATTAGACTGATCTGTAAAAGTAATTTATTTCACACCGTGTAAAAATTCACTTGTTTCCAAATTGAAAACACGAGAAAATGGAACTTCGCGCTTCAATAGCTATTTTCCACATTACATAATTACTCCATTAGAAATGTAATATTAAATTATTTCAAATTACAATACAATATTACACAGAAAAATAATAATAAAATTACAGAATTCTATTTGCAGTGAATTCCGAAGTAATGTTGATATTACGGTTGTACAGATAAAAGATATAAAAAGTTCTTCAAATTTCCATCGTTTCTATGTACTAGGCGAAAAAAGAGGACAAAAACACAATATGTGTGTGTATTAACGCTTTAGCGGCTGAAAATTTTTGTTTTTCTCAACAAAACTCGGCATGTAATGATAAATTGACAAACGAGCCATTGAGTTTAAAAAAAAAAAAAAAAAAAAAAAAAAAAAACAGAAAAATTGGATCATTATCAGTATCGGTTAACCTAAGAGAGTAGGTTCATAAGTTTCCGGTCAACTATTTTCTAGTTATGATAAAGACTAAAACTATATTTCACTTTTCAATATAGTACCCTTTATTGCAATGCATTTCTTACATCTTAGAATTAACATTTCAACCCTCCCCCCACAATAGTCAGAATTCTTATCTGAAAAATGGGCATAAACAGCATCCATCACTTCTTCGTCACATTTTAATTTTCTTCCTCGAAGGCCTTCTTGAGTTTTAAGAAGAGGAAATATTCACCGGGAGTTGGATCTGGGCTCTAGGATGGATGGTCGATCTCCTTGAAGCCACATTTCTTCCCAGCTACCTTTGCAACAAGAGCTATGTGCATAGGTGCCTTGTCGTAAAGA
Organism: Metallyticus violacea; assembly: GCA_030762175.1. Taxonomy (NCBI): domain Eukaryota; kingdom Metazoa; phylum Arthropoda; class Insecta; order Mantodea; family Metallyticidae; genus Metallyticus; species Metallyticus violacea. The sequence goes on from CM060836.1 coordinate 98,207,643, forward strand.
AGGCCCACACCACCACTCAGCTTTCCTCGCCTTTTCTCTTTGATGGAAGCACGTAGTCTGTGCAGTAGGCCAGCATAGTACTCCCCATTTACTGTGGTGTTCTTCTCCTTGAAGTCAATGAACAGTATTCTTTCACAGTCCCAAAACATTGTGGCCATGGTCTTCTTGGTTGACTGAGTGACCTTGGCCTTTTGAGGTGGTGTTTCGCCAGGTTTACGTCACTCCATTGATTCTCTTCTGGACAAGGGGTCATAGTAGAGGACCATAGTTTCATCTCCTGTCACAACGGTTTGCAGAACTTTTCTCTCGTTGCCATGGCAGAGCTCCAAAATTCCTGACAACAGATGACTGACATATTGCTGCTTTTGTACTAAGGAAAGAAGTCTAGATACCCGTCTTGCAATAACTTTATTTATGTTTAAATGTTCATGAATATTTCGAAGGAATGCTTTTAGAAAGGCCTAACCTTGCTGCTATTTCTGTAACTTTGAGCCGCCGGTCTTCCATGATTTCTCCTTCCACGACAGCGATATTTTCAGGAGTGAGCACCTCCAAGGGTGGACCTGCACGCTCTTCGTCTTCAATGCTCTCTCGACCTATTCGAAAATGTTTGACCCATTCTCTTATGGTAGAATGTGAGAGGGATGCTTCCCCATATACACCGTCCAACCGCTGTTTAATTTCGTTTGGAGTAAGTCCTTCTTTTGTGAAGAACTTAATAACAACTCGAAACTCCATTTTGAACATGTCACAATCTTCTAAACATAACCTTCTTTATGCAACTATATCTGAACACAGCGGACCGGAAGTTAATTTGCAATTATTTACTTAACAGATAAGATATGGTACCAGATAAGGTTTTTGTGCAGGTGAAAACCCTTATCGGTGAGGCCGGAAACTTATGGACCTACCCTCGTATGTAACTAAAGACGCAGAAATAAAGTAAAACACGCAAATATTAATGAATTATTTCTGGCTATATTGTAATCTTCAAAGACATAATATAAATAAAAAATTGTTCCAAGAGATACTTTATCTCTTGAAACAATGCAACTAAAATAAGAAGAACTAAACAAGCAGAAATAGATAAACACTTAAATATTCACACATTTTTCGCTACTCTAGTCTCCGGTCTGTGAAGAAAACTAAATGTTTGAAAAGCCGGAGAGAGTATAGCAAAAATTGTGTGAATATTTAAATGTGTTATACATTTCTGTTTCTTTAGTTCTTGTTATTTTAGTTGCACGTAATAGACATTTAGTTACATTGTGCAACTATGTGTCTGTTAATGCTCTAGGGACCGATATGTTAATTTTTTTCCTCAACGAAACTTGGCATATAACGATGAATTGACAAACAATTTATCGAGCTCTTTAACCAGCAAAACTAAGCCATTTGGGGTGGGAGTTACCCTAAAGCAAAATTTTAAAAATCCCTCTAGTGGCCTCAACTTTTTTTCTTATTTCTCAACGAAATTTATATATGTTGTTAAAATAATACAAGAAAAATAGTTTCTGAAAATTGGAAAAATCGGAACACTAGAAGTGAGGTGTATACCTAAAAACCGAAATTTAAATAGCGCTGTAGAGGCACCAATTTCTCTGCTCTAGCCCCTTGTATACCCTTCACAAATTCGACTTCCTGAGAAATCCGCTTAGTTTTCGCAGTTCCTGCTTGACGGACTTTTTTCATACTACGTTGTACTTGGGTATTTTACGTTTTTTAAATCATTTAACGCAATAAAATGCTCAAAGCCTTCTAAACCCAATTCTCAGAACACAAAACAACACAGCCTTTATATGTTTTGTTAACTATAATTTTAGAATGTACATTTTCATCGTTTTGATTTAATGGAAATTAATTTTCCCACGGCTTCTGAATTTTTAGCTAAAATTTGTTTAGGAATTTTCAAGAAGTTTGTCTCCTTCATTTAAATTTTACATGGCAGTTTTAAACAACCCCCCCCTTTTATCTAAAATCTAAATATACATATATTACAATATTTAATGAAAATAATGTAATTTCGACATAGCGCGGAACAAAATGTATTACGCGACTACTAAAAAGTGGCATTGCGTTACACGTATCGAAATGTCAATACCGCACTGGTAAGACAAATGCATAACGTTCTTTAGCAGTTGCATAAATAACACTTCTGTGTCCCAGTGATAGCGTTTACGACTACAGATCCGGAGAGAGAGAATTATTATTCAGTAATTCAGTTTTGCTCACCGGCCATTTATCTGGTGTAAAATGCGTTTATTCTAAAATTTCAAGTTCACTGTTAAGTAAAGGATGTGGAAGTAGTAGATAGTCTGTTGTTTTTTCGTTGAATTTGCACGGATATTTTGCTTTCAATTGTTATGAAAACGCATATAGTATCTTGTTCTTATGTTTCCCGTCATCATTTCTAGGTTGTGTTTTATCTTTGGGACGGAATCCACTTCCTTTTCCTATTCTGCTCCATTCGTTCTTCTAAGTATGGCTTCCTTCGGAAGGGAAGTAAAACCGTGGGTCCCGTATCGTACATTTGCGGCACGTAAAAGAACCTCAAGCCTGAAAGAAGAGGCCTCTGAGCAAAATTTGTCGGCCGTTTCACGCCATGAATTGAATAGGACGCTGATGACCTGAGCTGTTAAAGAACGTCCATAAATAATCAATCAATCCATTCGTTCTGTCATAAGTTGATGTTCTCTTGTTCCAATTCAATAAGGATGTTGTTTAAGCACTCAATACGTGCTCATTCCATCCTCTATTGCCATTCCATCTGCTTATTCGTTCCGTAGGTTTCTACACTGCCATGATTCAAACTCACCTATTTACAATGTAGATTTTAAAGAAATTAATTTCTTCCTTGTTAATTTGTTAATGCTGTTATGAATGTAATGGTTCTTTAAAGGGTCAGCGATGTTCTCTAGTAATACCAAGAGGGCTGTAATTTTTTGGTAATTTAATTAGTATTAATACTTTTTAAAACAATCATGAGTTTGAAAGCTCAATTAAATTATCTTTGAAAAATTATAAGCAAGGTAGGGTCTGGTAAGATAACTGCAATGCAAGAACAGTGCCATTTTTTGTATTTTTAGTAAAATCATGAAAGTGATTTTACTTATCCGTTTGATCTTCCTGAAAACATACACTAATTTTATTCCAAACAGAACTACTTGAGATTTAAATTAAATAACATACAACTGAACTCTGTGGTAATAATTATCAGTTACTATTGTTTTTGTATCAATTGCCAAATTTCGTGCTGTGATGAGGACTTTTGGAAAGCAGTAAGATAATCGATCGAAGGTGATGGGATGCATTGTTATTAGTATAGCCCGGAAGTTAGGCAAAACGCCTTTTCTATCTGGGAGGATATATTTATGTCAGATAAAAATGAACGTGTTTAAGTACATTTGGGGTTGAAAGAGCCAGTTTTTAATTTGTTTTTTTTCTTGTTTATTTTGACTTCTGGCTTTTTAAAAATCTTTCTTGTCTGTTTTGGATCGTTTTGGATTTTTATGCGATTATTTACGCATTTTAAAAAGCACATAAAGAATTGCAATATATCGAAGTGAAAAAAGTTCAAAATTAAATGGCAGTTTACTTAAAATATCAAAAGAGAGTCTTGTACATTTATTTATTTTCAAGCAATCAAAAACTTTCTCCTCAACCCATTGACTTAAGCTCTTTAAATAGTAGTGAAAGGAATCCACGATTACCTCGGGCATATGAATACAAGGATATTGAGATAATGAGGCAAATACTACAGTTTTGAATAGTCCATGCGAATAACCTTGTATCGATCTGCACGAGACAATTCTAGGAAATTTGAGATAAAGGTAACTTCTCAGTAGCACGAATGTAACAAACAGTTGCAAGCGAGAAACATGAGAGCAATACAGTGGTGCAATAAACGTCCATACAATGTGTTCATTAAGGAAGTAAGAGAGAATACTAACCTGATTGTCTTACACGCATAAACAGAAAATGAGGTCGATCAGAAACGAATGCGCACTTTTTCTCATTCGCCAGGACTATTCAAAACTACTTTACTTTGTCTTGATCAACATTTCCATGATATCCTGAAAGGTGAATGTTCTGTTGTAACTGGTATGAGTCCTTCCGAAATAGCTTGTTTCAAATATGCTCCAATCACTTCAGTGGAAGTAGAACGTTCTTTTTCCATGATGAAAAATGTTCTCTCTGACAAGCGGCTGACTATGACAATTGATACCTTGAAAAAACATCTTTTTGTTGCTTGTAACCAAGAAAAGTAGGCTTAGGTACTTTAATTATGTGATAAAGAAATTATTAAACATTTTAAAATATATTTTAATTAATAATGAGTGATGTACATTTTGTTTTCATTTTTAATAAATGCCTCTTTTAATTATATTACTGCATATTTTCAGTTTTTAAGTGCCTTTTTGCCTCTCTATTTTAATAAAAACAAATGCCTGAACTCCCAGGCTTAGAACTAGTAGTTTTTGTTTCAAGAAGAACTACAAAGATTTTTTTTGGTTCGTTTTATTTACGGACGCTCTTTAACATCTCAGGTCATCAGCGTCCCATTCAACTCAGGGCGTGAAACGGCCGACATATTTTGCTCAGGGGCCTCTTCTTTCAGGCTTGAGGTTCTTTTTCGTGCCGTAAATGTACGACACGGGACATACGGCTTTACTTCCCTTCCGAAGGAAGCCATACTTAGGATTTTTACCTCCGAAAAAATCCATCGATCCTGGCCGGATTTGAATCCGCAATCTAGGATTTAGAAGCCAAGTTTGGTTTTGCCACTACACCAACAGGACCGACGGACTACAAAGATAGCAGAGATTATAGGAAGGGGGGAAAAATGAATGAAGAAATATATATATATATATATATATATATATAAACTCATAAAAACACTCAGAGTGCAATATAAAAAGGTTCACATAAAATTCCACACTAAAAACCGTAAAATTGAACACTAAAATCACACTATATTTCGAGCTTGGCTCTTGGTCACGTGATGAAAATGAACTGAGCTCTGGCAGGCAGCGTCTGTCGTTGTGAGGCATAGAGATGTGACGTGGCAGCAAAACTGCCAACTCTAGCTGAACAAAGTAGTTTGGCAAACCTGGCAGTATTACAGGGAGATGTTGAGGCCTGGAGGAATACGGGCTTTATGTAAAACTATTGCTGCCATCTCTACGTCTCTAAGTAAGGTGTGTTTAGATGGAGGAGCGGCATCTATGAGAATAAGAGAGAAACAGTTGTCGAACGTGGCCTGGTGAAAATTGGCATGTTGTGATACCGGTAATGGGGAACAAGTTTTAACTGAATGCCTGTGATTGTTCATTCTAATAGATACCTTAGTGGACGTTAGTCCAATGTAAAAAGCGGGACAAAATTTGCATTTAAGTAAATACACCACATTTGTGGAGGTATAGTTGAAAAAAGAGTGAATTTTAAATTCTGATTTCAGATTTGGACTAAGACACAAAACAGGCTGCCCAGGACGACCTATAGTAGCCAGTTATGGCAGCCCCACTGAAAGAATTTCAGCCCTTGTTGATTTTTATATCAAACCCATAGCCTCTTCCAGACCCTCCTATATTAAAGACTCTTTTCATTTTCTAGAAATTTTGAAGTCTGTGGATTTAAATATTTATGATGACGTATTATTAGTTACTCTAGATGTGTCTTCGCTTTACACCAATATCCCCCACAATAAGGGTTTAGAACCTTTAGCCTACTTTTTAGATAAATCAAACTTAGCTCAGACTCCTTCCAATGATTTTATTTGCCAATTAGCATTTTTTGTCCTCACTCATAATGTGTTTGTATTTGAAGGTCAATATTTTCTTCAAGTCAAGGGGACAGCCATGGGGACCAGAATGGCTCCATCTTACGCCAACCTGTTTATGGCCAAACTTGAAGAAGAATTCCTACATTCAGAACCCTTAGCACCGTTGGTGTGGCGCAGATTTATTGACGATATTTTCATCATTTGGACCCATGGTATTACGGCATTTGATAGTTTCTTCAATAGGTTGAACACCAACTATCCAGTTAAGTTCACATCCACAGTTTCCCGTACTCAAGCTGTCTTCCTGGATGTGGAAATTCAGTTAATCAATAAGCAATTTCTGACATCAATTCATGTTAAACCTACCAACCTACAGCAGTACTTACATTTCGAAAGTTGCCATCCATCACACATAAAAAAGGCCATACCCTTTTCTTTGTCACTACGAGGACACCGAATCTGCAATAATGACTCAGCTCTTGATAGATACATCACCCAATTAACTGACAAATTAGTCAACAGGGGTTACCCCCCTTCCCTAGTAAAATCAAAAGTCCAGGCCTCTCATCAGAAGCATACTTCTAAGACTCGTAAAACAGCAGATATTGATCCATTGAATTTCACAGTGACATACTTTCCAGGCATTGAAAGACTCAAACCTGTCCTAAAAGACAGTTTCAATATCCTCACGCAAAACCAACTAACTGCATCATTTTTTCAAACATTACCAAGGCTATGTTTCCGGTCAGCTCGCAACCTCAGAAGCATTTTTCGCAAAAATATTGATTATCCTCAGCCCTCCTTCTCGACACTTGGCTCATATCCGTGCAACCACCCTAAATGTAAAACCTGTGCCTTGATATCCCCATGCTCATCTTATGTTAGTCCAAATCTGAAATCAGAATTTAAAATTCACTCTTTTTTCAACTATACCTCCACAAATGTGGTGTATTTACTTAAATGCAAATTTTGTCCCGCTTTTTACATTGGACTAACGTCCACTAAGGTATCTATTAGAATGAACAATCACAGGCATTCAGTTAAAACTTGTTCCCCTTACCGGTATCACAACATGCCAATTTTCACCAGGCCACGTTCGACAACTGTTTCTCTCTTATTCTCATAGATGCCGCTCCTCCATCTAAACACACCTTACTTAGAGACGTAGAGATGGCAGCAATAGTTTTACATAAAGCCCGTATTCCTCCAGGCCTCAACATCTCCCTGTAATACTGCCAGGTTTGCTAAACTACTTTGTTCAGCTAGAGTTGGCAGTTTTGCTGCCACGTCACATCTCTATGCCTCACAACGACAGACGCTGCCTGCCAGAGCTCAGTTCATTTTCATCACGTGACCAAGAGCCAAGCTCGAAATATAGTGTGATTTTAGTGTTCAATTTTACGGTTTTTAGTGTGGAATTTTATGTGAACCTTTTTATATTGCACTCTGAGTGTTTTTTATGAGTTTTTGTGCTTTTTAGAAGTTTTTATTACTCTATTAATAGTATATATATATATAAGATGGTAGGTTTTGAGCACCATGCTATAGTTCCATTCTGATTGGTGAATAAGGTATTAATGAGTCTGTACTTTGACTGAAAGGTATTCGCGTGCAATTATCTGTGTAAATGACTGCTTTCCATTAATACTTCTAATTCTTTAATTATTGACATTTGCTCAGTTTTGTTGTTTCAGTGCTTGGGTTATCGCCTGCAACGCTCGTCACCTTGTATAGGGGTCTTCATTTCACTGATTAATTAGATATTGATTTTGTCGTCAGCAAATTACAAGGAAGAGGCCTTACCACTTGCCGAGGAAAATGATGTCCCCCTTTTGGAACGATTAGCACGCGTTCTTTCTTTACTTTTTTATAAGTTATATAATGAACTTATTAATTGTACTCATTATAGTAAAATACCGAGGGTGCCAAAAAATATATACACACTTTTACATTAAATATCTATTTCATAAATTTCAAAGTTGGAGCAAAAAACAAAAGTAATGTGCCGTATGATGTTCTGTAAACAGATGTGACTCACACATTACGTTATGCTAGCGTTGTTACAACAAAATGGAGTCAACATTGTTTGAACAGCAGAAAGCAATTTTGAAGTGATAATGGAAAACGGAGAATGTTGTTGAAATGCAAAGGCAATGGAGACAGAACAGAACCACCAACGCGAGTTACAATTGCACGCATTTAAGACAAATTTGAGACTCATGGTGCCATATGCGATGTTCACAAGGGCAGATCTGGGAGACCTCGCACAGCAACACACTCCTCGTTCTCGGCTATGGTTTTGGAAAGTTTTGAGCATTTACCGCAGAGCACTCACGAAGAGTTCCGATTCAGTTTTCACCGTGTTCTCCGGATCTAACTCCGTTGGACTTCTACCTATGGGGAACTCTTAAGGATGCTGTATACCGTAGAAAACCAGCTACACTGACAGCACTTCGGGAAGATATTGAAACGGCATGTACTGCAATCGCTGAGGACACTTTCGTAAACGTTGCTCAATCAGTAGTTCAACGTGCTCAGAAGTGTATCGACGCCGATGGTGGGTGTTTTGAGCAACTGTTGTAACTGTAAAAGTGTAAGATGATTAGTGCTCATCATTTTCTGTTTGTGTGAATTCAGTTTTATTATGTTAACACATTTTTTTATTTGCTTAAAGTATGTATACGTTTTTTGGCACTCTCTGTATATTCATAGTGTCTGACACTAAATATCTGATTATCCAGCGATATATGAAAGAAAATACTTGAAATCGAATGGAAATAAAAACTATCCCTTAATATTTTTAAATTTAAATGTTTTATTTGCCACTACAAAATTTAAAGACTAACGATTTTATGAAATATGACATCATGCGAAACTTCTCTAAATTGCTGCATATTATTAAAGTGGTCATTTCAATATAGCTATGACATTCAAAACCTTTAAAAATCTTGAACAATTTCTTATTTTAAAGTGCATACTTGTCAAACCTAGTCAATAATTTGCAACATTAGAAGCCATTAATAATGCTGCTAAAGGTTTCCAGTCATTAACTACTGAAGATCTTTAGACACGTAATATCCATATCCCTACTGGTGTTTCTCTAATATGGTCTTGTTAAAATAGCATATAACGAACATTAACGAGACTTATATCATACTTCATTCCATTTTACTCATTTTTGACTTAGGCTCTTCTAGTGTGGGCCGATTCAAAGATCATTTTATATCTAGAAGTGGGGTTCTTGCACATTCAAAGAGTTATCATATATACAACACTTTTATTACAGATTAGTAAAGCTGATTTATTGCTTGGCCCTGCATGACCATGTAAGGAGGCATTTGCACTGAGATTATTTGAGTTATGGGCCGCCTGAGCACAGTTGTTTACGCGGCAAGTGCAGCCGCCAGAGGAGATACAATCGTTGATGGTAAAGCTAGCATTTATTAGTGGTGAAATGTGGCTTTATATATAGAGCAGCCTGGGATGTGGGATATAGAAATCAATGGAAAATATAATATATGATAAAATATACCACGTGAATGACTGTATAATGTTATTCAATTTTACATATTATTACTATGATAAAGTACGTAACATAGGCGGAGCCAATTTTTATCTCGGGAGGCTAATGGTAAACGTTTTTGAATGCATATGGCACTTATTGTATATAATGTTTAAGTATCCTTATAAAGATATAGTACTCAGACAACGTTACTTTAATTTATGTGTTTTTCTCAGTCTAAACTGATGTATTTGATTGTCTGCATCTGTAGTCACGCACATAAAATATGAAACATGCTGTTATTACAACATAGTGTTGCTCTTCTGCATATTAAAGCAAACGAAACCTTTGCATGTAAAATGTGCATTGTCCTCTTTGATATCTTCGCCAGTCAGTAATAACGACACTGAAATCAACACTATAATAGTAGTAGGGGTGATTCTGAGGGTCGTCCGGGGAATTTTGGATAGGTTAGTTTTAGGTGAGTACAGTGGATATGAGGAAGTCTTCCTGTATGGCTTCTCTCCTCTTCTCCGGTGCGGGCTCTCAGGCGAGACCGCGTTGTGATGTCGCTGTTTTCTTCTTTTTTGGCTATTGAGACTCAAAACTAGTGGATTTCTGGAGTGTAAACACTTCACGGGTAGATGAAATGAAAAGGTTTTGTCACTTAAAATGAGACTGAATTTGTCAAGTCCACTCAAGAGTTTTATTAGTGGTGAATATATTTTTACACTCAAGGAAAAAGTTCGTTCATTGGAATTGTCTATTAGGAATCTTGATTGTATAACGGCACGATCTGGCACGGATTTCAATTTAGATGTTTGTTACGGTCCAAACTTCTTTACCCTGGAACAATTAATTCAGAGTTCTTTATCTATTCAGCAACAGTCCGCACTTAACAACTTTTCCTTTACGTACTCTTGATTTCGTGGAGATTTGTATTCAAGTCTTATCTTCTGTACACAGCACGTTTACACTAGTGATTTAATCCTATACTCTGCGACTTCACTAACAATTGACTCAAGACCTAAGACGTACCTACATTTAAACTTTCACTCAGGCTTTTGTTAGGTCCCATTCACAATGAAATATAAACGTAATGTAAACTTAAACCTAAAAGCTAGATGCTATGTATTGTAATAGAGCCATTCACATTAAATCACATAATCTTAAAAACAAACATACAATTAGACACAAACTTAGAAGCTTGAAAGGTCTAAGGTTTTGCGTCTATGTATAACTTAACTTAAGAAATCAGCCAATCAGCTGCTCTGTTTGTAGAGTTCTGCGGTAGAATTTATCTATACACGGAGCACGGAAATTAAATGCAACTCTTGTTGCTTGCTGCTGCAAGTCCCGAGCGACGGCGGAGAGAGCCGAAGGTAGTGTCAGATATAGCTAGATAATAAACTTTCAAGCGAATAGTGCCACGCACAGATTGTGCTATAAATTGATGTTTATGAACTATTTTTCTGCTGCAATCAAAGGAGATTTGCTACCATTACAGTGAATTAATCGCCCCTATTAATTTAATTTGCGAAAAACACTGGATCAAGGTTTCTAGGATTTACCCAAGGTTAGCATTACGTTAGTGTGGACTCGTATATATATATATATATATATATATATATATATATATATGCTACGTTGCCCACTACCGACTTCTGATTGCTGACTGCCCACTTCCGAACCCCTGAACTGGTCTCAATCTCCTGGTTTTACTTGAGGACGGTCCGTCGGTTCCTATGACGCTTAATGGGTCTTAATTTTACTCTCTTTTCCCGTTCATTGGCTGTCCATCGAAATTATATTACGGAACATTCTGTTTTCGAACCTCTCCTCTCGGTCCTGGTGGTGTAGTGGTTACCATGCTTGCCTCTTAAACCCAAGATCGCGGGTTCGAACCCGGCCAGGACCGATGGATTATTTCGGGTGTAAAAATCCTAAGTATGGGCTTCCTTCGGAAGGGAAATAAAGCCGTGGGTCGTGTGTCGTACATTTACGGCACGAAAAAGAACCTCAAGCCTGAAAGAGAGGCCTCTAAGCAAATTTTGTCGGCCGTTTCACGCCAAGAATTGAATGGGGCGCTGATGAATTGAGATGTTAAAGAGCGTCCATAAATAAATCAATCAATCAGCCTCTCCTGGCTTGGGGCGGGGCTGTCACAATCTAGACTTTGACTTACGAAATATGACGTTCCCTGGGTCTTTGGGTAACTTGTTTTCTTTTACTTTTAAGAAGAAATTGCGTGTTATTTTTCCTAGGGGTGCAAACAGTCAAGCTTACCCTGTTCGATTTACACAAAAGATTTAACTGTATCATATGTTTGCTCCAGGGTTACCATGGTTATAGCAAGAGGGGATCTGGGAGGTTGGGTCAGAATGTTATGGCTTAGGATCGCTGCTTACACAAAAATCTTTTTACCCGTCTCGTTTAACAATAAACTCAACTATACCATACTCCAGGCGATGTGATTTTGGAACAACTACACTTTTTTTTTTTTTTTTTTTTTTTGCTGCTAATATACATGCTATGTCCTATAATTTTAATAATAGAGTAATGCCATTATAACCATTGTGAGTGCCTGAGTGTTTCTTTATCTATGATTTGATTTATTTATGGACGCTCTTTAACAGCTCAGGTTATCGGTGTTCTTTATGTGTGAGGGGAATCTTTTGTTTCATAATATGAAATTATTAACACTTGATGTAACAAGTATCTTTAACTATAAGCTAAATCTATTTACAATGCATAGACAATTATTTTCCACTATGAGATTCTTGGGAGCACATGCCCTCTTGCTCCCTCTGCAGTCGGCGCCAATGCTTGATCGTTAAAAAAATTACATGCGATATTAAAATAGTTAATATTCCATTATTCACCCTTAAATTTGTTTGCATACAAGCTCAATTCTCTAGTCTTTTTTTCGTGCGAATACATCTTTCATTCTTGAAATGAATTGTAAACGTATTACTAGTCTCTTCGACTTCCCTTTTGGGGCCGTATGTGGGATGCAGTCGTTACTTGTGAGATAAGGAGGAGGAAATTAAGCGATTATTTGATTTCTTGGTTGGATGCCCCTTTGCTTCGGGATTAGGAAATTCTGGAATTTTGTGACTCGTTTGGTTCAGAGGGGACAGGATATCTAGAGGCTACACGGAAACACAAAAGTTCTCAGTTGACACAATTGATTCATGTTATTATAAGAATGTCGGGCTTGGAAATGTTTCTAACATCTCAGTTAACTTCTAGATAACGCTTATCGGTTCACTACCGCCGGCCACACTAACTGACTACTGACTATTCCTTTTCTACAGACTTCGCACACTCCGATTCTGATTGTCTATTCTTATGCTCACTTATTCCAATTACCTCTTACTATTCCTTCCTTTGACTCCAACCATTGACTCCTCACAACTCACAGCCTCGACTGCTCACTCATCCTACTAAATACTTTTTATATTTTATTAGATGTACAGTAATTGTCTTGTTAGTAGCCTCCCCCGCGAAATAATAGGTACACAAAATTATGGAGCTCGGTTTGATTCTAACTGCTTTATTGGTCCTTTCTTAATATTTATAATTATACAAGCTCGTTCCGATTCGTTCAATTTTGGAAGATTCCTATTGGTTGAGCTGGACTAATTTTTTCTAAAATAAATCTTCTCACGCTGTAATAATTCCAAGAACGGACATTCCTATCATAAATATTAGGAAACTTTTCTGATCTGACATTCCTTCATTTTTTTAGCCTTTCAGATTTACCCACAATGAAAAAGCGATAGACCACGTCTCGGCAATAAATAAGATTTTTTTTTGTTTCTAAAATCATGCCTGATACCTGCTTACGTGTCTAAATGTTAATATTAAAAGGGCTATAAAACATATTCTGTCAGCTAAGGTTGACATGTGTTCCTTTCTCGACTGAATTCTTCCCTTATTGTCATTATGCACCGTTGCCATTACCTATTGAAATAACACCTCTCTGCGTTAGTTAAAAAGGCACATTCTGTGTCTCGGTTCTGAAAATAGTCTTTCCTAACTCTTTGCAAGAGATGGGTTTGTGTCAAAAGAAAAGGCTACCTTCTTCCCTGGTCGAACCGTTAAAATTCCATTGGGATAAACTTCAATACGACATGTTCCATGGTTTAACGAGCAATCCGATATTGTAGCCTATACTTTCACACAAATACATAATGACCTTCTACTAAATATTAAGCACAGGTGCTATCTAAATGAATACAATACCCTTAATACAAATTACATACATGCATCAGATCATATTTACATTTAATTATTAACATCGATTAAACCGTATTAATTTAATCAAATGGGGTCTTTAATGTCGGCTACACTTTCCTTGTTACCATAGTAAGATACCGCCCCGTTTCACACATTATAAACGAAGTTTGTAACGGGTGATCCATAATTAACTCCCATATAATTAATTAACCGAGATCCAGATTTAATCCCGGATGATTTACAAACATTTATCATAATGTATCCAACTTAACCACACATTAATATATATCTCATAATATATTATATAGAATGTTACAGGATGAACATGAAATATAAATCTGCAGTAAGGGTGAAACATACATGTAACAATGAAGAGACATTCTGGTGCCATGTGCAAGGTCAATCTTTGAATAGACAGGAACCCTTTTTTTTTCTTCTCTGTTAAAAAAGTCCTTGAAAAAAAACCTTAGTAAATAGCTTTCACCTTGGGCAAGCGACCTTTAAAAAGAGAATCCTCGCTACTGTGTTACGCCTTCAGCGTAAGAGAGAGTGAAATAAACGTAGCCAATAAGCACTCGAATTTTAAAATATACTTTCGAGGATCTTCCATTGGAAAAATAGTAAGCTAACCAGGGAGTAAAGTGTAAGGCGCGTTTGGAATGTTCTAAGAAATGAATTCTCGCGGAAAGACGCGTATAAAAACCAATAAAGTTATTTGGGGCATTTTCAAGTTAGTTCGTTTTGGTAGACGCGAGAGTATATTCATTTTGGGAAACGTAAGAAGGCAATTCATGTTAAGAGATGTAAGAAGTTAGTTCGTTTGAGGAGATGTAATTTATGAGATGAAACAGTGAGACTCAGTTCGTTTTAGGAGATGTGAAAGTGTAATTCGTTTTTGGAAGACGAAATAAGTTTAATTCGTTTAGCTAATGGGATCAGGAGGGACCTGTAGTTAAATATCTCAAAAGGGACAGTTTTTGATGTAAGGTAATGTACGTTTAATAATCCAAAGACTAGCTGAACTAGGTATGTTAAGAAGGAGAGAATTTGTGATTTAATTCATTAGAAACTTGACCAAAACATTACAGCTCCTTGCAAATGGTACATATGTGTCCTGAATGAGACAAAGTGATAAATAAAAATCGCAGTGAAGTATAAACACCATCATTATTATTTAGTGAAACATCCCATCTTTTTCCTCCCCTGAGAACTTTCCAGAAAAGCTTCAAAACATTTATAGCAACCCTGGGAAGAATATCTCTTCAATAGCAGCAGAAGAAGTTGTTCAACACAGCATTGGAGCCGAGGCATTCAACATTCATCAACATCAGATGAACAAAATTTCCAATTAATCAAATCCAAATAATCATCAAATTCTCGCCGCAAATTAGCACTACAATGTGGAGCTTAATATTCTTCCCCCACTACAAACAAATCTTTCAAATCCCGCCGCAAGAAACGAACTTATCAAACGGTCAGCGGAACCGCGTGCACTAAAATACGATTAAGAGTTTCAGAATTAATAAGTGACAGTAAATAATATTTACTATTAAAATAAAATAATTACACAATTCCATATTACTACAATACCATCATAAATAGTGAAATATTGTATTTTAAAATAACATCGTTTACATTTTGGGCCTCAGGTTCTACAAAATCCCAAAAGAGGCAGACATGGGCTGATCTTAAAGCTAGTCTACATCGTAATGAAAAATTCAACGAACGACTCCCTTCATCCCTCCATGACAGTGCCTTAGAAAATTAATACTGCGCTTACGTATGGCAGACTGAACCTTCGACCGTATTGGTGAATATCTGTCAACTCATAAACAGCGCAGTAGTTCAAACATGGAAATACTTCAGTTCTTCAATAAAAGTTGATGTTTACGAGCCAACACACTAATTTTGCGTAGGCTCAGTCTGACAACCTTAATGGGCACTTAGTCTCTGGTGTTATACTTTTACGAAAGCATAAAGTTAAGTGGCTTGAAGCAGGAAATGTTGTCTCAAAATTTCCTATTTAAGTATAATTATTTCTGATAGCTACTACTACTACTCCTACTACTACTACTACTACTACTACTACTACTACTACTACTACTACAATAATAATAATAATAATAATAATAATAATTGTATCTTATTTCAGGTATTCAAGGGTATTAATATTGATATTAAAAAGGAGGACCCCAATATTATATGTATTAGTGTATGTATATATGTCTTTTTACTAGCAAACAATATTCAAGTTATTTTTTTGAAATACCATGTCTTTGTTATATGTTGGTAAAAGGAATGGGGCATGCTGTCCTTTGTCGGAGAAAAAGTCAGGATATAGCGTACCTGAGAAAAAAGTCTTTCAGTTAAGCTTTACACATTGCCAAACAAACACTCACGGACACACCTGTTCAGCGCCAGGGCAGTCGCGACAGGAAGCTGTCTTAACAGTTTCATAGCAGAGTAGTTAAAACCGTCGCGAAGATTTAAAGTAAATCGTTCGTTCAGTGAGAGTCAATCAGGCAGTGCAACGTAATATCAATAATAATCACCATAGTGTTCAAGTGAATAAATACGCGAGTGAATACCGCGAACTATAATCCGCCGAAGCACAGCATATTCCAGAATCTTCCAAGTTGTAAAATAAATTAAATGTACAACCATGCCGAACATCATTATTTTAGTGAACAACCTCCTTCCCTCTCTAATGACATTACGTCATTAAAAACATTCCAAAATTCCCCTGAGATTCCTATACTTTGCATTGGAACCAGAGAGTTAGAAAGCATCAAATTCATGACTCCAAGAGTCGAGGCAAGACAAGAAGAGCATCAAGTCGTCCAATTTAAATAAATAATAAATCACCAACAGCCTAAAATAGCCCCCACACATATTAATAATTCCCGTTCCCAAATTGTCGATCAACGCGAGGACGATAAAATTCCCGTTCCAGGTTTTACTTGGCAACATCTCCATATGACATTCCTGTATTGTCTAAATTCTAAATTTTCTTCTAACTGTTCACTTGTCATTGAGAGATCCAGTCTTTCGTAATATTTTAAAAAACTGACGAACTCTTTCTTTATTTCATAGTTGATTTGTTTTATTTACGGACGCACTTTAACATCTCCGGTCATCAGCGTCCCATTCACATCAGGGCGTGAGACGGCCGACAAATTTTGCTCAGAGGCCTCTTTTTTCAGGCTTGAGATTCTTTTTCGTGCCGTAAATGTACGACACGGGACCCACGGTTTTACTTTCCTTCCGAAGGAAACCATACCTAGGATTTTTACGCCCCGAAAAATCCATCGATCCTGACTGGGTTTGAACCCGCGATCTTGGGTTTAGGAGGCAAGAATGATTACCACTACATCACCAGAACCGACTTTCTTTATTTGTAACACTAATCCCGGGATATTTTCATGCGAACTGTTTTACCATTTCGCTGCCAGATATGTATGTATCGCACACACGAATGCATAACCATTCATTGACAAAGCCTCCCTCAACTAGCTGCAAGCTGCATCCTGCATATGCTTTAAAAGACCTTGATAACTGAATTCTCCCAGTGCATAGTCGCGCTCTACCGGCCCGTAACTAAAATAACCTCACTGTAGTAAAATTCGCGAAAATTCCAAATCTGATACAATGACATTATTTGTATGCCGGTTATTTTATACGTAACTTCAAAATAATATTAACATCACATTTTGTCATTGAGGGAATGAGAGAATGCAATTTTATTTTCATTGTGGATGCTAGTCAAATATGAATTTATTTATTTTCCCTGTTGAAATGCCACAGTAAATATGGCATACACATCCATATAATGTGTTCCATCTGCCATTATATAAACGTTTTGTTTAGGATATTCTTTTCGGTTTTATGTTGTTTGATAAGTTTATGACATCAGGACAAGATTTAAAAATGATCATACATATCTGAACTCTGTTTATGTATGAGGGTAGGTTCATAAGTTTCCGGCCTAACCATTTTCTAGTATGATAAAGACAAAAACAATATTTTACTTTTCGATATAGTTACCCTTTATTGCACTACGCTTCTCATATCTTTGAATTAACATTTAACCCCTCCCCAAATAGTCAGAAATCCTTTCTGCAAAATAGCCATAAACAGCATTCATCACTCTTCATCACACTTAAATTTCCTTCCTCGAAGTTCATTTTTGAGTTCATTGGGAGCTAGATCTCCGCTATAGGTGAATGGTCGATCTCCTTGAAGTCACGTTTCTTCACAGCTTCCTTTGCAACAAGAGCTGTGTGCATAGGCGCGTTGTCGTGAAGAAGGCGCACCCCACTACTCAGCTTTCCTCGCCTTTTCTCTTTGATGGCAGCACGTAGTCTGTGCAGTAGGCCAGTACACTACTCCCCATTTACTGTGGTGTTTCTCCCCTTGAAGTCAATAAAGAGTATTCCTTCACAGTCCCAAAAGATTGTGGGCATGATCTTCTTGGTTAACTGTGTGACCTTGACCTTTAGAGGCGGTGCTTCACGCCACTCTATTGATGTTCTTTTGGACAAGGGATCATAGTAGAGAACCATAGTTTCATATCCTGTAACAATGTTGCAGAACTTCTCTCTCGTTGCCACGGCAGAGCTCTAACAATGCCTGACATTAGATGACTCATTGCTGCTTTTGGACAGAAAAAAGAAGTCTAGGTACCCATCTTGCACTCACACTACTCATATTTAAATGTTCATGAACAATTCGAAGGACTGTTGTTTTGGAAGGCCCAACCTTACTGATGCTATTTCTGTAACTTTAAATCACCAGTCTTGCATAATTTCTCCTTTCACAAGAGGGATGCTTTCAGGAGTGAGCACCTCCGAGGGCGAACCTGCACGCTCTTCGTATTCTATGCTTTCTGGACTCGTTTGAAAAAGTTTGTCCCATTCTTTTACAGTAGAATGTGAGGAGGATGCTTCCCTATATACACCTTCCTATCGCTATTTAATTTCAATTGGAGTAAGTCCTTATTTTGTGAAGAACTTAATTACAGTTCGACACTCCATTTTGAAGATGTCACAATCTTCTACACATAGCATTCTTTATGTAAGAATGTCTGAACAACTGAACACAGCGGAGCGGAAGTTACAGCTGAAATTATTTACTTAACAGATATGATATGACACCAGATAAGGCTTTTGTGAAGACGATAATCTCTTATTAGCTAAGCTGGAAAAGTATGTACCCTCGTATTTTATTCTTGGCAATACTAATATGTAATTCATTTTTAAAACTTCTCAGGTAGAATAATTTTGTATTTATCATACATTTAAAATTATGCTTCAATTTTAATATTAAGGAGGTAATTTATAGTCACTGTAGATTAAACGTAGGTTTCATTCCCTTATTATTAATTTGGAGGAACAAATAGCACTTTTGTGCTTAATTTTAAAGAGGATGCAATTATATCAATCTTATCTTAGCTTGGCAGTCTAGACTGTTGTTATTGTGGCAGTAATTTGAACAGAATAAAATATCAAACGTATTGAGCATTTAATTTCATTTGGTAACACATTATTTCGAAATAGAAAGAACAATATAAGGGGCTTAACCGTGATTTTCTAAATGGACTATATTACTAAATAAATTGGATTTTCATCTTACATGCGAATGATTTATTTTTTGTTATGTCCAAACTCAAACAACAATCCAGGTTGACAGGAACTGATAGAAAATTAACGATGTGACAACAAAGGAATCCTTTTTAGATCATATCTTAAGGTAGGGCTATCACTTGAAATTTTAAATTGAGATTGATAGAGTGAAACCTAAAAAATAATCAACACTGGTTTTAAACTTTCCCTTCACTATCTAATATCATGTGTTTTTGTTTTAATAAATTTGTGTTAAAAAGGTAGTTACTCTAATTTATGATTTTTTGAAATTTTGAAAAGAAAGTCCTGTATACTTTTTAATGATTTTTATGATAGCTAATGTAGTTTTGCGAATATTTATACCATGTGACATCTAAAAATGTTCGTTTTTTCCATTAAAATGGTGTATTATTTAATTGATAATGAACTAATTACAATTAGATGACTAATAAAATGAATTATTTAAATTAGTTTCTTTATTTTGTAGAATTTCAAGCAAGTTATCAATTTAATAATACTAATAATAATAATAATAATAATAATAATAATAATAAAATTGTATTTTACATAAACTGTTATTATGTTTTAGTTCGCTCTACAAAATACGAACATATTGGTCTTATGCTCTTGATTTATTTTAAAGCCGTTCCTATTTCCGCATCTCCCAGTTACTAGTCTGTACCTTGACGTACTTTTATAATTCTTCGCTGTTTGTTTGTTCTCTGTTAGGATAGCTGCAGTAAATAACCTAAGGATTAGATGGAACTCGCATCTGTGGAAAGCTACGTGAGCGGAATATTGCTGATGTTAACAGCGTCGTGTACATCTCTCAAGGAAACGCACACTATACCTGCACCCAAGTCGTAAAGTCCTTTGGTGGATCGTCCATTTTCTGTCACAAACTGCCGCGTGTAAATTAAGTGGAAAGGATAATAAAAGCGCTAGAGGGGAATTAAGCTTTCAGCAGGTGGTAATTGTCCTTGTAACAAAAGCGATTACAGTGTTAGCGCTAAGGTTTAGGAATAATGTATACCTTCCTTCTCTGTATGTGTGAAGGGGGAATAAATTCCGTTTATTCTTTAATTAGCCATTAATGCCACGACAGACAGGTGGGTTCGGGTTAAGTGCACATTCTCTCTCTCCTTAGTCTTAAGGGCGTACCAGGACTTGCTTTTAAGCTAAGGTAACGTCTTGCATTTACTAATACACGCTTCTGTAAACGCTGTAATTTGTAACATTTAGTTTGAGTTTGTAATAAACCAGGGCCCGGATGTTGATGGTTATGTCATCTTCTATCTGAACACTTCGTGGATTCGTGGATGTAAAACGAGCATTTTCAATATTATTTTTCGACATTTTTATAGTTTACGTCAATTTTTACAGTTTTAGTGCATTAATGCAATGCTTTAAGACTGAGCCCATTCAAAAGTTGTATGCGTGAATTTTTATGAATGAATTAAAATATTTCTTTATTTGAAATAGTTCCTGTATGTTAATCACTAATAATATGATCGAAGACTCCCCAGGCCTCGCGCAAGCGTGAAAAGTGAAGAGGGTCTTTCCTGAAGTATTCGTTACCGTATAGGCCAACTTTGATGTCAGTCCAGTTGATTATGTCTGATCTCTTTTTGGATTATGTAGAATGTGAAGTCAACAAAACACATAGTTAAAACTCGTTCTTAATCGTAGTTTAATTTATGCAGGACCACGGATAATATGATAGGTTGGTAACTTTTAATTTAAAACTTTCTCCCTCTATTTCTGCGTAATTGTCAACTACAGCATGCTATCTTACTAAGAACACTAGAGAGAGGAACAGCCAAGAATTCATTTCAAGAGTGAATAATGTATATTTATTATGCACAGAAAAATGAGACCGAATCAATTTATTTTATACACAAACAGATTTAATGATAAGCTAAGGAATGTGATTTTTAAAATGTTTTATTTAATTTAATTGTGCCATTATTGATAGTCACAATGCCATAATTTTGAAAATGAACAAAAATTAAGATGACATTAGAAAGCTATTTTCGTTATATGCAGAGGGTGCCAAACATGTATACACATTTCAAGCAAAGAAAAAACTGTTAACATAACAAAACTGAATTATCACAAACAGAAAATAATGAGCACTAATCATCTTAGACTTTCACAGTTACAACAGTTGCTCAAAATGCCCACCATCGGCGTCGATACACTTCTGAGTGCGAAGGCCTCATCCTCTTGCATCATCTTCCGAAACCACTCACAGTGCTGCATTTTCCGATCAGGGTCATGTGCATTTAATGCATACAAAAGTCTTGGAATGAAAACTTTCAACTTTGCTGTTATAATAATACGCTGGTTCTGCTAGCCCCAGTCTCACTTGCACATTGCTTTGTAGATTTCTGCGGTGAGTGCTCAAAACGTTCCAAAACCATGGCCGAGGATACGGGGCTTGTTGCTGTGTGAGATCTCCCAGATCTGGTCTTGTGAACATCGCATACGGTATCATGAGTCTCAAATTTGTCTCGAATGCGTGCAATTGTTATTAGCGTTGGCGGTTCTGTTCTGTACACATGTCTCCATTCCCTTTGAACTTCAACAACATTCTCGGTTTTCCAATACCATTTTAAAGTTGCTTTCCGCTGTTTAATGACGTTCTTGGTTTCATTTTTGTTGTAGCAACGCTTGCATAACGTAATATGAGTCGCATTTCGTTTACAGAACATCATACTTGGCTTCATTTGTTCATTGTTGATTTATCTGTCACGTAGCAACGCTGTCATAATGTATGTGAATCAATCTGTTTACAGAACATCATTCTACACATTACTGTTGTTTTTCGGTCCAACTTTGAAATATATTAAATAGATTTCTACTCTAAGAGTGTGTTCACCTTTTTTGATACCCTCTGTATTTATCGTAAATTATATTTTTATTAATTTCGACATATTACTTTTCAGCTTATCGTATAAAAAGTTACGTTTATCCCTGGCTATAAATTATATTTTTTAGGAAATATATTCAATAAAACGAAAGTTTTCCTTAATTATATGGATAATTTTTTAGAATTTGCAATATATTTTGCTGCAAAACGCAATTTCTGCAAGATATTTTTAATTTTATGGTAAAACATTAAGCTTTTTATGTTATGAAATTAATATAAATTACAGTTTATTTTTTCTGATAATACAATACTTTCTGCATATAAGGACACTGCTATTAGGCTATTATCACTTTAATATATTAACTGAGGAAGAAAGTTAGTATGTAGATTTTGATCATAGCTCTTTATTCTTTTGTATCTCAGAAGTAAGAGAAAGAAATGTTTTAACACATTTATTATAATATGTTGAGAGAGGTTTATGAAATCTCGACTCTGGCGGAACTGTCAGGTAGTCTGATGCTATCAGGATATTGATGTAATTACATAACTGTAGCTAAATAATCGAATGGAATGGGAAAACGCAACTGCGGTGTTACTATAAAAACAAGTGGTTCAGCAGACCCACATGTGTAAATATTACAGTTAAAAGATCCGGTACATGGAGGTCATAGATCTTCTTTTGCTGAGGATCATCCACTCCAGCCGTATGCTGCAACAGAATCATTAAAATGGTTTAGTGAACATTAAAAGATCTAACAATCTGCAGGCATTGTGTGCTCAATGTCTGCAATTTTAAAATGTTCGCATACATAAAGAATAGAACGGGGCCTACAACTTTTTCTTAATATGAGAAAAATCGTGTTGATATTATTGTTTAAATTGATTTTGCTATGAAGTTATTCATTCTTGAGAGGATCGTTGCTTTTTTGCACAATTTTGCAATGCAGGAATTAAAAAAAATACTTTCTGCCTGTTTCTTATTCTGCAGCTGCCTAACGAATTAATATATATCTGGAAAATATAATAATAATAATAATAATAATAATAATAATAATAATAATAATATCTTTATTGCTCATTTACTTGGCAAATACAAATATTAAACATGCTCAATATCTAACTATATAAAGTTAATTCATTAGAGCAGTTAAGTACTTTAAAATACTGTAGGTAATATAATACCATACATCAAGAATTAATAGTTTTCTTTTCAGTATATTTCATGAAGCAGATGAATTTATACATAATAAAAATACTGTAATACAAAAGTAATTCGTTTATATGATATAAACAAGCAATCTCGTATAATCAGGATACTATGAACAAGAGAATGGTGATAACATTATCTAATTATAATTCATCCAATCTGTATAAACATTTATCAATGAGATACTTTTTGAACAATTGCTTAAAAGTATTACCTGGTGTGAAGTTTATTGTACATGATAATGACTATTTTATGGATCTTTATTCCTCGATGCTTTGATCCTACATTAATAATTATAAATTCCCCTCGTGTTATATTCATAATGATGTTTATTTTATGCTTTGTATTCTCCTTTTGATTTTATTAGTAAAATAACTGCATGACTGTTAGTATCAGCTGTTTTCAAAACATTTCTTTGTCCGGTTGGCGAATTATTAAATTATAAATAGGTCTAAGACGTGTTTTCTATTACTCTATTAAAATTTTGAATACTTTTCCCTCCACAGATTTTTACACCACGTGTAATTATGAGCTTATTAACCCATAGTAAATCAACTGATCTGATAATTTTCATAACAAATATATGTTAACATACAGTTTTTTACAGAACACATTTATATGGTGTTATAAGTTAAATGTGTATCAATGTAGATTCTTAGGAATTTGGCGCAGCTAGTTTAGTAAGTTTTAGAATTACTTCTTCATTGTCAGGAAGTTCAAATAAGATACATTTTGTTTTATTATCACTAAGCTATATAGTTGTAAAATTTGTAAGTATTTTGATAATTGTAACAAAAATATTGTAGCCTTTCCTTTCAATTATTTAAACATTTTGTCAGGACAAATTAGTTTTATTAATAGTGTTTAAAGTTCGTGTTAACTACTGAGGCATCACAGGCAGTGGGCAGTGATGATACATGAAATGATAAACTGGGGAATATTTATTTTTAAAGGAAGGAAGTGTTTCAGGCCTAAGTTTTAGGGTACATCATGGCATTTTCCATTTATGAGGACTGAGGAAAACCTAGAACAAACCTCAATCTGGGAAGACGGTCCTGGTAGGAATCGAAACTTAGACCTTCCGCACGATTACGCGCCTTAAAAATCTCGGCCACCTGTGGCGGTAAAGCAAATTAGCAAAATGTCATCAGAGTCACGGTTTGTTGTTTATATAAAGCATAAATAATAGAAGGACTAATACCGAGCCTTGAGGAACTCCCGTTCTCTCCACATCATATTTTTACTTCTTATAAACGAGTTCTTATATTTGAGAACCTTTCTTGATAGTTTCGTGCCGCTGAAGTCCTGATGCGTTTCACTATAAATGAGTAACATGTCTGTAGTGCTAAACTCTGCCCTATTACAAACTGACATCTTCTGTTTCACGTTTCAAATTAAACAACCATTTCAAATTAGGCTTTAAAACATACGAAGCCAACAACATTTTATTTTATTCTTGAAACGGTGGAGTTTGTGTCTGAAATATGGGTAGGTCCTTAAGTCCCCGGCCTCGCCAATAAGCATTATCGCCTTCACAAAATCCTTATCAGGTATCATTCTTTAAGTAAACAATAACAACTGTAACTTTCGCCCCGTAGTGTTCATTTGTTCAGATATAATGCATAAAGATGGCTATGTGTAGAAGATTGTGATATCTTCAAAATAGAGTGTGGAGCTTTATTAAGTTCTTCACAAAAGAAGGATTCCCCTCATATTCTATCGTAAAAGAATGGGCCAAACTTTTTCGAATGGATCGAGAAAGCAGACAAAGAGCGTGCAGGTTTGAAAACATTGCTCTTGTGGAAGGAGCAATTATGGAAGACCGGCGGCTCAAAGTTACAGAAATAGCAGCAAGGTTGGGCCTTTGCAAAACAATAGTCCTTCGAATTATTCATGAACATTTAAATATGAATAAGGTTAGTGTCTAGACTTCTTTCTTCAGTCCGAAAGCAGCAACGAGTCATCTGTTGTCAGGCATTTTTGCAGCTCTACCATGACAATGAGAGAGAAATTCTGCAAACCATTATTACAGGAGATGAAACTATGGTCCTGTACCATGATCCCTTGTCCAAAAGAGAATTAATGAAATAACGTAAACCTGGCGAAGCACCGCCTCTAAAGGCCAAAGTCATTCAGTCAACCAAGAAGATCATGGTTACAATCTTTTGAGAATGTGAAGGAAATCTTCATTGACTTCAAGGAGAGGAACACCACAGTAAATGGGGAGTACTATGCTGACCTACTGCACAGACTACGTGCTTCCATCAAAGAGAAAAGGCGAGGAACGCTGAGTGGTGATGTGCGCCTTCTTCACGACAACACGCCTGTGCACATAACTGTTGTTGCAAAGGAAACTGTGAAGAAATGTGGCTTCAAGGAGACTATTTTTTCTTCTCAAAACTCAAGAAGGACCTTCGAGGAATTAAATTTAAGTGTGACGAAAAATGATGGATGTCGTTTATGCCCATTTTGCAGATAATACTTGCGATTATTTTGGGGCGGAGGGAATCAAAGATGTGAGTAGTGTATTGCAATAAAGGGAAATTATATTTAAAAGTGAAATATAGTTCTTGTTTTTATTAATGGTTAGGCCGGTAACTTATGGGCCTATCCTCGTAAGTTGTCAATGAATAACGTAAACAGTGGTTAAAAGTAACAAATTACCTGCATTCTTTCCAAAACAGCCTTGCGATTTTTTTTTATTCTTTTCACTAAAAAGTATTTTTACGCATAAGGGAAGTCACAAATCCCATTCCATACTGTGTTAGATGTTAGCATAAATACATATATTTAACAATTGCTTACAATGAAAAAATCAACTGAAACAGAAAGCATAACCAATTAACATTTTTATAACTAAATAAAATTTACGAAAGATGTTCAAAATCTAGCGTTAAAATTTAATTTTAAAACATTTTGTTAGCTTAATGCGTATGGTGTAAGTTTCATAGTTGTCACTTCAGGTTCCCTCCTGTGAGAAATAGGCAAGTTAGGAGGTGCTCAGTTCAGCCTACAGCAAACTGGAGGTGACATGCATTGCACAATATTCTGCTTTTGTGTCAAAAAAAAAAAAAAAAAAAACCACTTCAGCTGAGTTTTATGTAACACTACAGGAGGCTTATGGAGTGTTTGTTCTTCCCTGTAGCACAGCTCAAAATTATTTAAAATATTTAAAAAGGGGAGATAATTTCAAAGAAAAGTGAACCTGACAGTGCAATTGTTGCTCTAGCAGAAGAAAACTTCAGCATCGCTGCTGTCATTGCGAGAGAGCATCCTGGAATAAAATTAAGAACATTTTCAGAAATTCTGAAAATATAACTGGGTGCCACTCACACAAAGTTACACAACTTGTTTGTGCACTGTGTGTTCCAAGACAGCGTGCAATTCAAAAGCATGTTACAGAAAGTGGAGCTTTTTAACATGGTCCCATCATTTTGATCCTGAGAACAAAACCAAATCTTTGTGTGCAGATCCCCATCATCACCAACAGCTTCTGCGGTAAGGTTATGTTTTTTGATATTCGTGAATGACTTACCAGCAAAAGGTCACTTTTCCGTGCAATAAGCTGGAAGCTATACCAGATAATGTACGGATGCAGATCGCAAACGTTATTGCTGAAACATCTCACAAAAATCATTGGGAAGTGTGTCCCTTACCCTCCCCATGGTCCAGATCTAGCCCCGGTAAATATTTCCTTTTTCTCCACATTGAAGAAACATGCACGCGGGAGACGTTTCCCATCATTAGAAGTAGGAATGAAGGCTGTGGGGGCGATTCTGAAGGATCTGTCAATAATGGTTTCTAGCATGTGTATGAAGACTGGAAGAAACGTCGTTACAGGTGTACGGCATCCAACGTGACTACTATTAAGAAATATTATCATATATGAGAATGAGTAAAGATATGTTGTAATCAAAAATTATGATTGTAGCGTCAACCCGCTGCTATCATTAAACAAGCTCGCCACTGCTAGCAACATAGAATAAGCATTTATAGTTTAGACGCGCCACAGAGGCGATAATATACTTCAGAACCAATAAACTAGAGAGCACCACAGGCCCTATGCACTAATAACCTGAACCCGGTGGCAGGTATAAATATCCCGACCAAGGCTGTCCTAAAGGAGTACGCATCATTAGCGTGTTTTATCTGATGGACTCCAATAGGACACCATACCGGCTTTAATTTTTTGCGACTCTATCCATCTCTCCCTACAGTCCTTTCTCTAATCCTGTGAACCGGCGTACTGTAGCCGTACCGAGCTTACAGTTCCGGACAGCGTTGCAACGTTGCAACGTTGCTGAAGCGGAGACACTGTCGCCCGGAATGCTGAACCCGGCGCATGCCCTGGAGCTCGGGGCTGGGTAAGCGGTGCCAGCACCGAGCGATTGGTCAATTTGTTTTCTATTGTTGCATGACAACTTGCATTGTTATTATTGTTTGAATTTGGATAGAACAAAACTATAAAATTTATTTGAACATTTATGTAATTGTGTTTTGATTCATAATGGTGCACTTACTACAAGAGAGCACAGAAAGTAAGTAAATTATTCATGAGTTCTGAAATAGATTATATTATTGTAATGTAAATGCTTATTATATAACCCAAAATAAACTACCTTTTTTATTCTGTTCAAATTTAAAAAAAGAACAAGGGTCCAGGTGAAACAGAAAACAAAAAGTGTGATAACACTTGCATCCTCTTTTAAGTAACAAAAAGTAGCAGTGTCATTTGAAATTTTAAAGAGGTTAGGTTAGGTTAGGTTAGGTTAGGTTAGACTTGTTTTATTTAAGAATGCTCTTTTGCATCTCTGTTACTATCGTCCCATTCAATTCAGTATGTGAAACAACCGATAAAGTTTCCTCAGTGATCCCCCCTTTTTTCTTCTTCTTCTTCAGCCCTGAGGTTCTTTTACGTGTCGTAAATCTATAATGTGGGACCAACAGCTTTATTTCCCTTATAAAATAAGCATTAATTAGGATTTTTACTCCCTAAAAAAGGGGCCTTGGGTCTAAGAGGTAAGTATACTGCACCAATAGGACCACTAAAATTTTTCAAAGTTGCAGCAGGTGTGTATGAAACTGAAAATGTAATTAAAACTGATTTTAAATTTCCCTAAAATACATAAATTTGTGTAAATCAAGAAAGTTATTCAAACTGGGAAGTTTTGAAATGAAAGTCCTGTGTCACATTAAAAAAGTATTAATACCATTGAAATTCCCTAATTGCTAACTGTTTTGCTTTTTAAACTTCAAAGCTCTCCTCTCCATTGTTCCGGAACCCGCGAGACAAAAATAATTTCTTTATCAACTTTATCATTCCCTCAAAGAGCGTTTGTCCCCCATACTAACCTTCTCATTAGAAATACTTTTATTCATTCTGGAAGATTTTCTGTTCTTGGAAAACTTGACTGTTATTTCTTCTTTTCCTTCTATAATAATTTACACCTAACACGTTTAACTTAAATTTTTCATTGATTTCTGCTCTCTCTGTGTGTCGGCTCTTTGATTTCTGTTTATCCTCCCAATTTGATTTACACAATCGTAAAAGTCTATCTGTAGTCTATCAATGCAATCTTACATTAATTCTGCTAACTCCTTTGCTTTTATTTACATATCCTCATATAACAAATTTAAAAAATAGTAATAACTTTTAAAAATACATAAGTATGAAAAAATTAAATAATTTTGAAAGTTCATATTTATTCCCACCAATAAATGAAAATTATTAAAGTTTGTGAACCAAAAGGCTTGCAAAGGAAAAGGAAGGATGCTTTTGATAATTAGAAACGGCAAACCTCATCCTCAATAAGGGTATTGTTACTTTGTGTTGGAATTTCCCGAAGTTTTAATTGAGCCGATACGCTTTGAACTTCTGCTAACGGCTTATATATGCAGATGTGAATTAATTAGTTCGACAACAAGACGAGTTTTAACATTTGGGCAACAACAGCTCGTCTCGACGTTGCGAGTCTTACTTTGAGCAAATACAAATAACGTGCTACCCACAGATGAAGCATTGTCATAACAGAAGTGGCAACTATGCACACGGCTGCGATTTTGCGTGGCTATTGTAATATCTGCTGTGAATACTTCGATAATATGAAACATTTCAGATGACTGAACAGCGTGTTGTAGACAGAATGCTAGTTAGAACCGCTTTTTCTTCTCCTTATTCACTGCTTCACGTTCAAATATCCGTTTAGTCCGAACTCTTCCAGTCACCTCGACCGACATTTTTATAATAATAAGTTTTGTACAACACAGTAGTTTTCCTTCAACCCAGAGCGAGTTAACTCCTTCACAAGTTTCTCTCTTCTTTGAGTTCTCTCCTATCTTTTCCTATCTTTTTCACGTGTCCACTTCAACACTTTTCAACTGTTATAAATTCTCTAATTGTTTTATTTTTAATTTTCTATCTTCTTGAATTTCTTTCTGTTCTTCGCCAATAATCCCTTTCCATACCCATAATAATTTATTTGCATATTGTCTTTCTAATGTCCAAGTTTCCATAACACAATACTTTGAACCAATGATTTATAAAAGTCTTTTTTTTCCGTTTAAAATATTTTTACTGTAGAGTATTGAGATTAAGAAGGCAATACTTTTCCTTTCTTTCTTTCTTTCTTTCTTTCTTTCTTTCTTTCTTTCTTTCTTTCTTTCTTTCTTTCTTTCTTTCTTTCTTCCTTCCTTCCTTTTTTCTTTCTTTCTTCCTTCCTTCCTTTCTTCCTTTCTTTCTTTCTTTCTTTCTTTCTTTTTTCTTCCTTCCTTCCTTTCTTTTTTCTTTCTTTTTTCTTCCTTCCTTCCTTTCTTTCTTTCTTTCTTTCTTTTTTCTTTCTTTCTTTCTTTCTTTCTTTCTTTATTAATTTTATCGAATTTATTTCCATCAGTTTATAAACTGGATCCCAGAATTTAAATTTATTAGCCTTTCGGCATTTTTCAATTTCAATGCTAAACATTCAATTTTCTTAAAATTAATATTTAGTCCAATTTTTATACCTTTCAGCTATTTAAGCTGTTTTAGTTATACCAGCCAAAACAAGCCAAATTAAAATAATTTATAACTTATACTTATTTAATATACCCTCCTTGTCCTGTAAGTAGCTCTTATATTTTGGTTATTGTGCTTAGGTCATCCTCAAAAAGTAAGTGGTATAAGAAGTGTTGTGGACACATTGGAACTTCCATAATATTGCACTTTCTTAACTATTTTCTTTGGTATATTTAAAGACTGGTGATAGGATACAGCATCCTTTGTTATCAAGAATTCTTGGGATAGACGATTTCCAACTTTAATTTGACATTGTTCTTTGAATATTCAGATCAAACTTCACTGATTGACACTTCTCTTAAAGCTCGTCATAATATTTTTGAGCACATTATCTGGACCAATTAAAACTAGTCCTATATTTTTTGACTTTTCCAAATGGATAAAGATGTGACCTGAACAGGATTTTCCGGTATAAAGCCCTCCCCTGTTCCTCTGGATTATGATATTGTTTTTCTAAATTTTGTTTTATTATTCTGATAAACGTTTTCATTATGGGATTCATTAAGCAATACCTTCGATAGTTGTGGCAACATTTTCTGCCTCCTTTTTTGTGTATTGAACCAATATATCCAAAGTTCCCCTCTTTTGGTATTTCTTCCCCTAGCAAAATCCTCTTTCGGTAGATGTAATGGTATAGTAACTTGTATCGAAACAAATTGTAAGGTTCCTTTACAAAATCTTTAAAATAGATTCTATAGCCTATTATGTTTTTCAATCTAATTAATCTAATCTATAGATGGACTAGTTATCTTTTGTTTGTTGAGGATAAACATAAATTTGTAGCGTGTAGAGTTATAGGATCGTCAATGTCACCACTCCTTTGTGTTATGAGCAATACAGAACGAGAACTCAGAATGAAAACTGCAACAATAAAGCAGCGCTAATATGCAACTTGGAGTGCGGAAATCACCGGGCAAAATTTTCCATCTAGCAAGTACCTGAGAAGTGTTGTTGAATGTTCACTGCCAGAAACAATGCTACAAAAAGTGAAAACAGACTGCAGGTCTCCTCAGAAAACTCTTTGAAAACACTGTTAATGGATATGAAACTTCCCCAAGCTGATATTAATAAGATGAAAATATAAAATAAGATGCAACATCGTGCTATTGTTTTGCAAGGATTAAAAGCCCACATGAACAGAAGTAAGTTAATTACTGCCATTGGCTCCAACAGCTTGTCAATGCATATCTGTGGATGCTGGATTACATGCACTTCTATAACGAAGAGTAGTGCATCATAAATGATCACATTGATTCTGAAAATATCCGAATATGAAACCGCAGATCGCATAACCGCACAAACAGCACGATCTTGCGGCCGAAGTTCCGAACGGCAGCGGAGAAAGCTGAATTCCGCTGAACAGCAGCATTGAGTTAGGAAGCGTTAGTGTGTAGTTCTATTATTTGTTTGTTACCTAAACTAACCTAATCTAACCTAACCTACCTAGAGTAGGCAAATTGTGATTACAAGAGAGATAAAACGAGTAACATTTATTGTATTAAGAACAGTGTAGAGAAATGATTAAGATTAGAAGTATAAGTCAGAAAAAAGTTAACCATGAGAGGATCGAACGCACTACCTTCATAATATCAGCATGACGTTCTATCCACCGAGCTAAGAGGCCTACGTGGTCATTAATGAACATATCCACCTAAAGTAATACTTACTACTTAAGCCATAACCAATCGGCTTTCTTCGCTATCGTTCGGGACTACGGCCACAAGATCATGCTGTCTGTATGGTTAGGTCCTCAGACCTTGCATGAGACATCTCTTCATGAAAAAATAGTGTAGTATACCCTATCATAATGTGGCTCTTAATCTTAATGCAAACAATGGCCTATGGAAGAGTCATCCATAATTTTGGAATCATTTGAACGACGAGGAAATCGCAGGTTGGTGCCACCTGCCGCAACTATATTGTCACCATGTTTGAACCTTTTTTCGCCTTTAAGGATCGTGTCATTTCTAGAGAAATTTCACCGCCTTAATCTAGCAAAGCTATTCTTATGGAGAAAGTGTATTACAGCACGCCACAAGCTCTCTTGAAATAATAAAAATGTTCGGCGGGAAATTGAGGTGTTGAATACATTTTTTAATATGTAGAAGTATGAGCAGCTATGAATTGATACTAATTGCGGTCGTTTCAACACTTGATATGAAATAATCATTATTCCTATATGTCAAGATATCTCGGTGCCAAATGTCGTTGAATGTGTTAATTAGTTTGAAAGTTATAAGGAAAAACTATGGGCCGAGAGGAAGTGAAACAGCCCGTTTTTTCTTCTTCTGTTTTTTTTTTTTTATTCAAGTCTATGCGAGGATAAAATAAATAGTATATACGGTTACTAAATAAAGAATTATTTTTACGTCACTCACCTGTGCTGTTGGAAGTGATGCACATAGGGCGAGGGACACAAGGCTTGCGCGAGCACCATTCCTCATTCAAGGAGCAATACTGTCCTGGGGGGCATCTTACGTTTGCACAAGAACCTGTTGAGTAAAATAATTTAATGAAATCTAAGATAAAATAGTTCAATAGTTTTTGTAATAATAATGCATTAGCAAAGATGCTAAAGTCACGTTTTAATTTTCTGTTGAGTTATTTCTTAAAACATCTTTAATTGAGCAGCGTGGCGAAATAAATATTTTAGACTATTAACATTCTTTTTTCCACAAAACGTTTCTTTTCCCCCCCCCTCTCTCTCTCTCTCTCTCTCTCTGGAGTTTTTTATATCGTTTCCTAGAACCCAAATCTCCATGCCGGATATGAGGGTAAGTCATTAAGTAAGCTACAAATGGACATAAAACTTAACAATTTGATGTGAAAAATATTTCTAACCTAACCTTTTTATTTTCCAACATAATTTCCCTTGCATTGAAGCACTTGCTCCATCGTTTCTCAAGCCCCTGAAATCCAGCAGCATAAAATTCCTTGGGCTGCTGTCCGAACCAGGCCGTAACATCCTTTTCTACTGCTTCATAGTCGGGAAAATATTTACCTGAAAGATGATGTTTTTGAGGGATGAAAAAATGGAAGTCGCTTGGAGCAAGATCGGGGCTACACGGAGTATGCCCGAAGACTGGGAAGGATTTGAAATTTCGCAGCGTCTGTTGGCAGTATGAGGATGCGCGTTATCACGCAAGAGCAATGCGTCTTTGTTGAGGAGTCCTGGTCGCTTCCGTTGAATGGTTTTACGATGTCTTCATGATGCTAGAAAACTGTGAGCATCACGTGTCACTTTAACCTTTTTTCAAGGTGACGCAGAACGTTTCCACTGCATTGACGCAAGCTTTGTCTCAGAGTAGTAATGGTGAACCCAAGACTCATTCTCTGTGACAATTCGGGTTAGCACTGTGTCCTTCATTGTAGTAGCGTTTGAGAAGCTGTAATGCCAGACCATTCTTTGTATTATATGTTATGGGGGTCAGTATGTGCACAGACTTTTATGTAAACCTAACCTGTCACGCATTATGAGGTACGCCATGCTATGTGTACAACTAATAGCGGTTATAGTGTCTACAGTTACCCTTCTGTGTACTCTGATTAAGTCTTCAACTAGTTTCCTCTCAGGCAATCTGTGTTGGCCGACGCGGTGTTTGTCTTTGTTATGTGTCCGCCATTCAGAGAACTTGTAACAACTGGATATGACAAGCACTTCTCCCGTAGGTGTGAAGCATTTTCTTCATGACTATTATTTGATTCCATTTCCCACAAAAAGGGTTGTATTCTTATTAAGAGACGCCGCCATCTTGCAACTGCTGTTTCGTTATTGAAAATATAGATTATTCGTGTCGAATGTCACCATTTTTCACCGAATTAATGTCGGTCCTAGTGGTCTAGTGGCAATCATACTTTCCTCCTATACCCAAGATCTCGGGTTCGATCTGGGCTAGGACCAATGGATTTTTTTTTCGGGCGTAAAAACCCTAAGTATAGCTTCCTTCGGAAGGGAAGTAAAGCCGTGGGTCCCTTGCCATACATTTTTGGCATGATAAAGAACCTCAAGCCTGAAAGAAGAGGCCTCTAAGCAAAATTTGTCGACCGTTTCACGCCCTGATTTGAATGGGACGCTGATGACCTAAGATGTTACAGGGCGTCCGTAAATGAACTAAATAAAAAAAATCACCGAATTAATACTGTCATCTAATGTTGCCTCAGGTACTTCATTTAAACATGTAGTACCCCATATCAATTTGTAACTTATTTAATGACACCCTCGTATATTAGAGATTTTAACAGTGATTAATTGATTTGATGGCTATATTAGAGATTTTAACAGTGATTTGATGGCTGCCTATACCGTGACAACAGCTCTACAGATAATACTGATGCTGCAGCAGACTCTGAAGAGATGTATTAGATGAATAAGAGGGAAAAAATGGTGAACATTTTTATATCTACAGAGACAACACAATAAAAATAATCATAATTCAAGACTGATTTTTTTGTAAATTTCATAATATGCATTTTCAATTGTCATTAAACGCGCCACTGGAATATATATGATTGAAAATTATATTTTAATAAACTTTTTTATATTACTATCATAAATGAAAAATCTAACTTTGGTTTCTGATTAATATATACTAGAAGTCCATAACTAAGGAGATGATCCTATATATGAGATACAAATGAACAAATATAATACTATTTGAGACCTTGAAAACATATTTACAATGACTTATATAGTAGTATAATTCATATACTGAATGATTAAAATAAGGCATATTGAAAGTCACGATGTTCATTGCTGGCAAATGTTTTGTTTTCTTCACTTTTTTCCTAAGCTCTTCCCTTCGCCACATTAATATGTTTATTTGCGTAAATCGTAACTTTAATGTTGTGACATTGGAATTGGGAAACTTTTACACGTGCTACGCACCCCAAAGCGACTTGGTTTAAGGGGGTGCGCGCACTGGGGAGACAGCAGGATTACTTTTAAAAGTGGAGTTTGACACTCAGTGATTGATAGTTGAATTACAGCTTGCACTTTATGCAAGCATAAACATAGCAGTTTTCCCACATTCATGCCCAATAAAACGAGCAGTCACATTTCATCCTTAACACTCACCGGCACAGTAGCGTCAGTGCCGAACCTGCAAGAGAAGTCACGATTGCTAAACGACTCTTTTTTCTAAAACTTTTCTGTACAAGTCTATAAAAGATCGGTGTTCATAACCTTTTCGTTGTTCCCCATAGAGTTCAAAGAATGACCCCATTCGCCCGGTATGACAGATAAAATAAAACATCGTTTATGTTATTATTCACATAAAAATATTCGTGGTCTAACGGTAGCGTTTGCGACTGCTAATCGGGAGTTACAGGGTTCGATTCCGGGCAGGTCAAGCTGTCTGGGAAAGATTTTTTGCGGAATTTTTCATTTCCTTGAGACGATGAATACCAGATAGCTTTTAGGTTCTAAAGACTCCAAGATCATTTGCTTTATCATTAATTAATTTCATTTCATTCCATTCATGCCTACAGACGTACATCTACATTCAATCTACAGACGTCGTGAGAAAAGCAATGCAGTCAAAGTGACAATAAATAACACATAAAAAAAAAGATGTAAACCTGGGCATAAAGTTTTCTTTTCAGAATATTGTCTCAAAATTAATTTTTCGTCTTAAGTTCTTTATGCTCTATTGATATTTATTGTATTAATTGTGGTAATTTTTTTTCAATATTCAGTAAATATTAAACGTTTATATAGCTATATCTCTCGTACATACAACAGGAGCATGTTAACGTACCTATCAGAATTGAGGCAAACCCAGTGTACCATTAAAAATATAAAGAGAGTTTCAGAAAAAAATATTTTTTCTGCCTTGTCCGGAATTAAGATATGGTATTTAAATGAGGATATTGGGAATAAAGTGGAGAAAAAAATATTCTAAAAGGAAAATCGTTCAACAGTTTTTATTTTATTCGAAGAATGGAGGGCGATAGAGAGTCAAATAAGCATTGGAATGAATGAAAATGGAAAGAGATGGGACAAGAAGCAAGTTATGAGATATGTCATATGGAGGAACAATCATTAAGTGGAATAGTGGTTTGGGTAGAATAAGATTCCACTGAGAGTTATTAATAGTTTATAAATAACTTAGTGTTTACAGAAGCTTTTAGAGATTGTGCTATTTAAACGTCAAATACAAAGATGAAAAGGTTCTAATTGTGTGGTATCAAAGTTGTGTAATAGCAGCAGCTGGAATAGAATTTAATCCTATTTCGTGTATGACGTCGAGTATTATTGTAGAGCGGTGTTGTATCTTTGTGTTTGCCCGGATAACTTTACTGTAACTGTGTTAGCAAATTAGCGGCTTTCAGTCTCTAGACTGACATTCAGAATGAGCAATTTCTGACAGAGAAACTACAGTGAAAACGTTGGTAACTTCCTATATAAAGAAAATAAATTTAAACTTAAAATTACCTACCCTGCCGGTGCCTTGTATCTTCAAATTGGGAATAAATAACTTAACCCATAGTTACAGTCGAAAGTATTTAGCCAGGTTGTCTGGTTTTCACCCAAATATTCATAGTTTAGTGTTATTCTACATACCTCCAATAATTGCCTAGAACACTGGGTTAGTACGGAATTCTTTCTTATATCCGATTTCATGTCATCAGCATTATTTGTTTCCTTTCTTTCCCACCACCTTCGTAAAAAACAACTTGGGTATTGTGTAACACATAATGTTAACAACATAAAATAAACATTAAATAAACATAAGATCGCCATTTCATGGCTATCTGAACCGACCATAACGAACAAAGAGGTTAGGAAAAGTTGAATGCTACATGTGAGCAGTGAACACTACATACGGAACTACAGAATAATATGAATGTTAAATTTGTTACTTATTTCTGTTACGTCATGAAGGAACGTAGTAAATCACACATGTCTTACTTTTATATATATTGTGTAACGCTTTTTACTACTGAGGCACCACAGGCGGTAGATACTGATAATACATAAGATGAAATGAAATATTGGAAAAAAAAAATTTATTTTAAGGAAGGAAATGTTCCAGGTTTAAGTTTAGGGTACTTCCCCAACATTTGCCGTTTATGAGAACTGAGGAAAACTTAGAAAAATCCTCAATCAGAGAAGATGGTCCTGGCGGAAATTGAACAGCAGACCTCCCGCTCACGAGCCCGCGCCTAAACGACCTCGGCGTGGAGGTATATTTCCTGCTGAATGAACGTTGTTAAAGAAAATGATGTTCCTTTAAATTTTTTCACAAATATATTTTGTGAATAAGTTAAAGAGATGACAGAAAAGCCGAGGGTGTAGACTTCATCTGTAAGTAAATTTCTATAAGTCATATGTTCTTTTTAGTAAAAAAGGTAATTAATGGTACACGTGATAAAAGTGGCATTTTAAGACGTGAACAATACTATTTCTTAGAAAACTCTTAATATTTAAAGATAAATATACAAATATTCAGTAATTTCGAAAAATTTCTTGTTAAAAAAAATGGCGTATTTAGCATGGAAGGAACATTACTTACCGCTGGGTAATGTTATCAATATATCAGCGCTAGTAATTAGCGGTTTTTTGTAGTATTATGGCGGGGCTAATTAACAAATTAAATTTCTGTTATTATCATTAAATTTTCTTTATATATTATATTAAATTACTAATTTTCTGCCGTTGAAAGAGGCTATATTATGCACCTGGGTAGGCACCTGGTGGGATCAGTTATTATTGTTTTTCTTCCAAACCTGACCGGCTTTTTGCTACATTTTAAAGTATATAATAACAATGAATGTTTAAGTGAATGTTTGATTAAACGAGTACAAAAATAAGCCCGGAGCTCACAAAGCTTAAATATGCCTTGATTTCGCCTTTTCAAAGCAAGGAAAGCACCAGAAAGAATCTTACCCAGATTACTGGCCTTAAGGGATTCGAACCCAGAACTTCCAGATTTGCTCACCTCAAGACATGGTGGCAGTCGTTCTGGGGTTGCTAACTTGGTTATCTATGCAAATTCATATAATATCACTCATTCCACTATGGCCTGATGTAGAAACGTAAGAATGGAAGGTAAAAATATAACACATTATAAAATATGTAATTTGCATATCTGTTGAAATTTATTAATAATCGTCACATTCGGAATTAAACCAAAGTTGGCAATATTGCGGTGATACAAAAATGTTATAATCCCTGGCGTTACAATATTCAGTTTCTTGTTTGAGTTGCTAGCAATTATTATTAAATAGAAATTAAAACCAATAAAGAAATGCAAATATATGATTGAACTACTGAATTCAGCCCACACCACTGCTCTGATGAGTCAAATAATTTTGATTTAATACCACTAGGTACGATAATTGCAAATCCAATTGCTTGATTTCTTTATATTGAATGGAAACATTAGAGTGCTTACGTGCAGTTTTAAATAAACCCGTGCATGAATTTAATTTCAATGGAATATAGGAACCACACTGAAAAAAAACTCTGCACACTCAGCTATCCTTGGACCGCAGTATCACGCTACATTGGAAATAATTAAATGTGCGATATATTTTACTTGTGTAAGGCTGCGATATGTGGCAAAGTATAGCCCTATCAATGAAGAACATTTTAGTGGTATTTTTTGCAAGTATAAGAACTTGTAGCAGTACCATGTTTCTGCTTCCGAAATATTATTTTAGTTATGTTTGAAGGTTATCATACTACACTTTTCATGACAGAAAAGAAGTCATTTCACACCTATACACCGCCACGGGTGGCCGAGGTCGTTAAATCGCGAACTCGTGAGCGGGAAGTCTGGGGTTCGAATCCCTCCAGGACCGTCCTCCATAACTGAGGTTTTTTCCAGGTTTTCCTCAGTCCTCATAAATGGCAAATTCCGGAGAGGTACACTAAACTTAGGCCTGGAACGTTTCCTTCCTAAAAAATAAATCATTTCCCAATATATCATTTCATTTTCATGTATCATCAGTGTCCATCGCCTGTGGTGCCTCTGTAGCAAAAACGGGCGTTAAACACATTCATTCATACCTACAGCATTCTGGAACATCTGTCAGATTCCTATAAGTATAAATATGTGTGAAGTTAGTCAGGAGCTGCGTAAACTAAGCGAATTCCTCACCTATTAGAGTAACTTTAAAAAGGAATACAAATTCAAAGTAGGCATTATTAATTACTGAAATGAAATGCTGTGTGGTATTAAGGGAACAAAATTCGAATTCTTGCAATCTATAAACCAGTAAAGAGAAACCACATTATTTTTATTATTATTATTATTATTATTATTATTGAGATTAAACTACAAAATTAATAGTATATTATTAATTAAATGAAATATATGACCACCGATAGACAAAGTTATAATGTGTGGGTATTTTTAAACATTTTTAAATGTAACCATGTTTATGAACTGAGTTCCTTATATCATATTTACAATTACTAAAATAGAGAGAAATAACAGAAAGTTTCGAGTTACATTCCGTATTTAAGAAGACGTTTATATGTTTCATTAAAACAGAAAACATGTTACTCTGTAAAAACAATTACAATGTACTAAGCAAATATAACAATCAACAATAAACAAGCAAAAGTTTCATCTATTTTCATGGACTTTGAAATTTAATTTAAATGTTATTGTAAACATGTAATGTAAACGTTTTCTAAAGGCTATTACAGAGCGTTCTTACTTACAAATATAATTCTCAAACGCATGTTAAATTTGTATTAATATAAATGTAATATATGAATGTGAAATATTACTATTTCACATTTACAACCCTCACGACGATGATTTTGTTAAATATAAAATGGTTATAAATAGAGTTTATATACTGAATTAATTTTGTCTTTTTATTTTAAAATAATTTGGAAAATTAAACGCATGATTGCTTTTTAAAATTCGGTTTTCAAGTAAACTCCTATTCCTAATGGTCTAATTCACCTAATATTTTTAGAAACTATTATTCTTATTTTATTTAAATGGCATATGCCGAATTTTGTTGTGAAGAAACAAATATTGGTATCGCTAGAGCGATTTTTAAATGTTGGATTTCTGTAAGACCCAGACTGACGATTATCGCTTAGTTTCTGAATCATACTGCTCTATCCAACTTTCGTCATTTGTCATGATGTTAAATTTGTTTTTTGAATTCCCTTCATCAAAACGTTGCAAGATTTTCTGCCACCAATCCGCACGTGCTTTTTTTTTCTGCTCCTCTGTGAGGTGGTGGGGGATCCAGCAGAGCTTCCAGACATAAGGTTTTTCTTCAAGTATTGCTTTCACTGCTACCAATTCAATATTCAGAGCTTCTTAATGACGTTAATCTGAAAACATCGTTGATCTTTCCGCAACACACGCTCTGCTTTCATCCTTTGTAGCTGCAGAGAGCCGTCCTGTGCGATCTTTAACTAAGGGGTAAACCCTTTCTCTCCTAAAATCGGCAAACCATAGATAAATAGTGGATTGCAAAGAACAAAGATCCGCAAATTACCGATGCAATCTTTTAAGGCCTTTTCTCTCCCCTGAATCGACTTTAAGTCATAGTAATAGCTCGGAAATGTTCTCCGCTTGAGAACCATCCTAGCGTCTGGCGCAGCAATACCTGCGTACACATACACAGAAGTGCTAACACCACATATGTGGGAGCGCGACCGGATTGCACATGTTGCTGTCTAAACTTAAATCTAAAACCTATGGTAGGATGTCTGCAGCAAATAAAAGGCTAAAACTATAATCGCATGAAAATAAAAGGATTGTAACTAACACGACCAGTTAGTGCCAGATTCATTCTAAGATCATCAGTGCCAATACGATTCGTCAAAACTGTGTCTGACAAAGGAGCTGAAAGCTTCAATTATTATAGGAGTATATGACGTGAAATCAAAAGCAAAGATAATTTCTAAGGCTTGAGTCCTGTATTATCAGAAACTCCCATCTGAAACCCTCAAACCCTTATAGCAGTTGATCACACCTGGGTATGCGGTATGCAAATAAGTCATCATTTTCATACCAGTTAATACGTGTGGTAAACATTGTAGAACCATTTTCAAGCGTAGCTTCGCAAGCAGTTTCTACATCAATAACCAAAAATCAGGCTGCTTTCAGTCTTCAAAACCTCAAAAATTCATTAAAACTGGTAGCAGTTCATGGCGATCAAGTACGTTCTAGTATGATGGTTTGGTCATCTGAAAATGGGCCAATTAATTTGAAAAAAATTGCCCTCGCTGTGAAACAGTAAATGATTTTCAAAGAGTGAAGTCCTTTATGATGGAAAATCGCTATATCACCATTGAAATGCTACATATGGAAGAGCACAATATGTTTAGTCGTGTTCCCTCCATTTTGCTATAGGCGGAACTGAACATGTCTCAATTTGCATACCACGCTCAGTTAGGAACCGGAAGTGACAACAGTGAAACTAATAGCATATGTAATAACTAACATAATATTGTAAAGTAATTCTTTTCTAGAACTGCCCTGGAATTTTATTTGAACTGATTTAAATTTATTCATACACTTTTATTTTACAACATTTATAACAATTATGCACTAACATAATAAAACTGTTTCAGAAATACTTTTACAAACTTTGGTGGCGGGTTCCTCCCACCAAAACAAAAAAGTGCATATAAACATGTCCAACATTTCTTCGTTTTTAAATTATTAATGCTAGTTTACCAATACAAGAAAAACCATCCTTGTAAACATATGTCCGGATATTATTAGTTTTTGAGTTATTAATAAAAGTTTACGCCAGTGTTAAAAACGAATATTTCTATACATCTTTAATGGAGTTATTACCAAATCACAAAAATGGCTAACCTTCAACAGTGCTATGGCTGCATTTAGCAAATGATATTTTGTCATATAAGTATGCAATGATGTGCCCCAAATGCATTAGCAGACATATCGATAACATCATTCGATTACTTAACAAAATGAATTTATTTTCAGTTACGAACTTAAGATATTAGAT
This sequence comes from Metallyticus violacea, assembly GCA_030762175.1. Lineage (NCBI taxonomy): Eukaryota > Metazoa > Arthropoda > Insecta > Mantodea > Metallyticidae > Metallyticus > Metallyticus violacea. Next base: position 98,249,878 of record CM060836.1, read on the forward strand.
TGCACCTTGAAACGCTTGAAGTAAATTTCGTTAATAATTAAAAAAACTATGGATACGTTTATATATATATTTTTTCTTGTTTTGGCAAACTTGCATAAATAACTTAAAAACTAAGGATTTCCCGATATATGTTTATGTGTCTTTTTTTCTTTTTTTGGTATGAGCAACACGTCACTAGAGTTTGTAAATGTATTTGCAAAACATCCTGTGTACAATAGTATGGCCTTCCTTATTATCAATAGATTTCATTATGACAATCGAATAGCATTCACTTTCTTTTTGAAGAGTAAATCCAAGATAGCGGGTTCAATCCCGGGCAGGGTCGATGATTTTTTTCGTGCGTAAAAATCCTAAGTATGGCTTCGTTCGGAAGGGAAGTAAAGCCGTGGGTCCCGTGTCGTGCATTTACAGCACGATAAAGTAAATAACCTCAAGCCTGAAAGAAGAGGTCTCTGAGCAAAATTTGACGGCCGTTTCACGCCCTGATTTGAATGGGACGCTGATGACCTGAGAGGTTAAAGAGCTTCCGTAAATAAACCAAATCAATTTCTTTTTGAAACAAAACGAGAAATGTGTAAATACCTTCCCTACTGATAGCGGAATTATAATTATATTAATATTGCCATGAATGTTACTGTTATACATACTTCTTCTTGTAGTAAGAACGCTTTGGTTTAATACACGGTGTTTACTAAAATGTACAGTTTATCGACAGCATGATGCTACCATAAAATGAGTTAATGTGCAATACCTTCTGTATGTCTTTTGTTTTCTAAGCAAAATCTTCGTAAAACTGTAATATTTCAAGCCAATAACGACTAACTTAGCAATAAAAGCTTCATTAGTTCCTGCCAAAATTTTGTAACAGTTTGACAAGATTAAAAGGCTATTATTGGTACAGTTTTCTTATAACTGCATTGTTAGTTATTACCACTTCTGTATAAGTGAAAAGTGATAAGTTATGTGAAACTATGAAGACTTTTTAAATATAAGCTCTGCAGCATTTCAAACGATTCTACTCAAACGTTTGTGAAGTTTTGTTGATTCCCTTCTTTCCGTGCACTGTCCCTTTATTTAATGTGTTCCAAATTTTATATTTAAAAAATAATGTATATCAAATCCGCCCCTCTTCCAGAGTTTGTAAATTTTCTAAACATTCAAAGCATTTAATATTCACCATATTTTATTGATTTAAATGGAATAAGTTTTGCATTTTTTTTTACTTATTATTCTATATTAAGCCTTGTGCAGAAAGACATTTATGCATTTCGTATCTTATTCACCTTTCTAAAAACTGTAAAATATTATAATATTATCAATGTTGCCTATTTTGACAAAGGAACTTCGCCTAAGAGGTGAGAGCTTTTAAGAAGACAAAGGACTTTATACAGTATAAGTAATGAAGGGTTAAGAGGGGGATTCAAAAAGTTTTGCAAGTGCTTTCCCAAAACCCAACTTATGAACTGTAATGAAGCATTTAGTCCCACAGTCGTTCTAAGTGATTTTCTCTCTATACATAACTGTGGGCATTGCAACCATTTTATCGGTTGGATCCTTTATTTTCTCAAATAAAGGATCCAACACATCTGCCATAGCATTCGTTGTCCTTAAGCTTTTAACAACTGAAGAAAATTGTAAATATTGCTTTAGAGAACCAAAATTTTGTCAAAGAACAACGCATTCCTGAGTTTAGTTTGCATTCTTTAGTTATTTGGTGGGGAATATTAAATTCCTTTTATACAGATTTTTTGCAATCTTTTAGACACCAACTTCCTTAAATTTAGCAATTTTTTCCCGTTAACCAGGTGGCTTACTGTTTCAGTATTTTCTTAAAATTAGTGATTTTCTAAAACAGCTATAGCAGCAGAATGCAAATATTAATAAATAAAATAAGTCGCATCGATCCTTTTAATGAATTTTAGTCTGTTATTTTTCAAAATGTTTATTTGTATTTATAAATAATCATATATACGGTTAAAAGAAAAGATATTCAGGTTTTACAGTATTATTGAATCTGCCAGGATAAAGCAACAGTTCTTAATTGTGAATGTATTGTTACTGATTTGGTTTATTTAGGGACGCTCTTTAATATCTCAGGTCATCAGCGTCCTATTGAATTCAGGGCGTGAAACAGTCAATCACTTTTGCTCAGAGGCCTCTTCTTTCAGACTTGATGTTTTTTTACGTGTCGTAAATCTAACACACGAGACTCACGACTTAACTTCCCTTCCGAAGAAATCTATTTTTTTAATTTTTACGCCCGAAAAAAAAACTCTGGTCGGGATTGAACCCGAGCTGTCGGGTTGACGAGGCAAGTCTGAATAATGTATAGCTAAAAATAATCCTGTTATGATTTCGAGTCCTAAACATATTCCTCATAAGGAACTAATATTTCCTAAGTATGGTTACCGCTACACCAGGACCGATGAACGTCTTGTGGCTCTGCATTTGTTCAACAGGTCATACGACGAACATCAATGCAATATTCCAATTCTTGTCACACTCAGTGTAGCATGTCATTGTCAAAGATGAAGTGCATCTTCAGAAAGCTAGGGTAATGCAAGGACAACGGCTTTAATGTACAAATCGCTAAGAACCGGTTTCGATGCTTGCAGAGGTTATTGCATGAGCTGTTGATCTAGGGTTGTGGCAGTAATCCTCGCGATGAAAGTGTGGGGGCTGTTCATTTTGTTGGAATATGACATCTGGATGATCTTGTAGCTGAGGCATCAATCACAGAGTCAAAAGTCCTTCCAAAATCAAAGGGGCAATCTCGCAAATATTACACATACGCACGCAGGCCTTCAATTTCTCGCATTGTAACATTGTGGTGGTTCTCTGCCAATTCGAAGATGCATTCATCACTAAAAAGGCATCGGATAGCAAAATCTTGAACTGCCAACTCTTACTGAAAGTTACTGCAGAAGGCGCTCAGAGTTTGGTGAAACTGAAATTGGTGTGGGTTCTGCTGCAAACGCTTTTGGAAGAATTCTCTTTAACAGCTTTTTTGTGCAATTCCAAATTGTTTACAAATACGGTTGGTGCATTTTTTTTTTTTTTTGAGATTTTGCATTGGTAACACTGTTGATAGGCTTCCAATCGACTGTCGATTTTCTCTTGCACAAACAGCCAGAGTCTTTAAATCGTGTATACTATGCACGAATTGACTAATCTCTTGATGGATCCTTGTTGCTCGGAAGGGGGATTACAGATTTGCTCGCATGGAATTAGAGCACACAAAATGCGTTCTTCTCTACTGTGAGTGCTATTTTCAGTAAATACCATCTGAGCCCTGTTCCCTAATAGAATATTAGTTAAAGACCTTATACATATGGAGTTTTAACTTTCTACTCAACAACACACAACAGTTACGAGTACAAGTAAAGCGTTACAAGTGCAAATTGTAAGAAATATTACCTGCCATAAATATTGAATAGTTATCATTCCTACAACATTGCTTTGATATTTTTCTCAGAAATAATAATAATTTAATTAGTAATTTTATTATGTGTTTTTCAATATTAAAACACAACTTTCCATACTATATGACCATCGCAATTTTTATCCATACGGCCACGTTGGAGCATCAATTTCAGTCGAGAGACAACACAGGAACTGATTGATCTTCTCGATTGCTAATGTTTGTTTGGCAATCACATTTTAATTATAAGAAAAAATTGTGAAGAAACAAAATTTGAGGCCAGAAAAGTAATTCCCTTGGAACATTTAACGAGAAACTTAAAAAAAGAAAGAAAGAAAAATAAAAAGAAAGAAAGATAAAGATACTGAGTTGAAATATTTGAAGCAGAAAGAACAAGTGTCCTTCACAAGTCCTTCTAATTTAATTTCACTAAACCGAAAGGTTAATTGTGTTCAAATATTAACCAAAATTAAAATGCATTCTTTCTCTATACAAATATCTATTCTCATTATCATTATCATCACTTTAACTATAATGGATCAAATATTTTATTTATCTGATTTCCTGAATTAGAAATATACTAAAATGTTCGTTTATATTTGCAGAAGCCAATATTTTTACACTTGTAGAGCAATCATGACTATTATTAATACTTCTGTAGTACAAAAATAATGAAAGATCACGGAAAAAGAATGGCGACCAGAAAATAAATGCTGCTATGGAAAACTTTTCAAAGGTCAGCTGGCAGTAGTCTGTTGCGCTTGTGATTGGTGGAGCGGAGAAACTATCTATAAAACGTAAACAAACTCAGAGGTGTTTGATGAAGAACACTATGAACATAGGTGTATAAGGAATAACCAAAAACTTAATTTACACAAAGAAATGTAAGTGTTTGTGGTATATATTAGTGAAATATGTAATTATATATGCAATAGTTATGCGAGGGTTAGTCAAAAAGACTGAGAATGTTTTGTAACGCACAGAATACACCAGGCTCTGTCTCAAGATGGTCTACAAAGTGCCAAAACACCCCCCCCCTTAAGCTTCTTTTACAGACAGGGAAAGAGATAAAGGTTATAAGTGTTAAAGATGGGAAGTATGGAGGATGGGGAACGCATTCGAAGTTCCCTACACACTTCCACTCGCACCGGTCAGTTATCGTGGGACCCACTTTTTCACAAACACCTCTCATGTTCAAGTGATGCAGAATGGAAAATGTGCTGCCATAGGAAACGTGTAACATGTCTGCAAGTCTGTCAGTTGTTATTCGTCGGTCTTGACGAACAGTGACAATCATATTTTCGTTTACTGCTGTTTCTGGAGCATCTGGACCGCCTTGCTTTGTTGTTGAAACACGACCCTCCTTAAATTCCTTCGGTCCTGATAGTCTAGTGGTAACCATACTTGCCTCGTAGATCCAAGATGGATTTTTTCGTGCATAGAACTTCTAAGTATGGCTTCCTTCGGAAGAAAAGTAAAGCCGTGGGTCCCATGTAGTAGATTTACCGCACGAAAAATAACCTCAAACCCGAAGGAATAGGCTTCTGAGCAAAATTTACCGGCTGTTTCACGTCTGGAATTGAATGGGATGCTAATGACTTGAGACGTTAAAGAGCATCTGTAAATAAAACCACTCAAAATCCTTAAACTACTTGAACCATCGAAGTGCTGTGGATTGTGGCAAAACATCATCACCATAAGCCTGTTGCAACAATCTGTAAGCTTCCATGCCGAATTTCTGCAAACGAAAGCAAAACATTTACTCGGCATATTGCTCTTCAACTCCATTTTGTATTTTGTCCACCAATGATCCGTTGTTCGTTTTCATCATGCAACATTGTTGAAATAATGTTTCTTTGCTGTGCGCGATTAAAAAAACTGTTTTTGTTTACCGTTCGTATTTTGTTTAAATATAGAAGTTAAAATTTTGACAAACGAATCTGCTTGAATTATTTAGCACAGAAAGGCAATAAAATGACATTAAGAAAACTATAAATAGGAGGAAGCATGTCCTCTAAACTAATATCAAACAGAAATAGAACTCTGCTGTCGTGAACTACGAAACTTGTTTACCATTCACTTATACGCTGTAAAGGTCACAGTTGTAACGTGATACTTGCTTGCCTTTTAAAGGCTGGCGTTCTTTCTTGCTTCGTCCCACAGTTGTAAGTACAAGTGCAGAAGAAAACTTTGTGTAACACAATTCTGTTACTACTACTAATACGCTGGTAAGTTATTAGATCGTACTTTTGTGGAATCGAGTCTTCATGGCGAAAATGTCGCATTAAACTTATTACTGGGGGCATAAAACCATATTTTCAACATTGCCAACATACCAAGATGAGGTTAATAACTGACGTGTGTTGATTTTTCAAACACCCGCAGATATTTTAACTACCATATGTGTTGTTTATTCATTATGTAATCTTGACATTAAATTCCACTGTTTATGAATTGATTTAATTTAGTATTTAGTTTGGTGCTGTGGATAATGTCCAGTCTCTAGACTATGCAGTCAGAAGATTGTTTTTCATAGCTATTACTAAATTAAGTTTATTTAGCAATAAGTGGAACTTGTGCTGGGCCGGTTAGTATTTCTTATAAACTTTAGTATTGGACATAAAACATTGAAAGAGGACGTGTTGGCGGAACTGGGTAAAATCCCTTTCCTAATTTGCTGTACTTTTTCATCCTTAAGATTCTAAAGTGGAAATTCTATGAAGTATTTGTATTTGAACGAATACAGAAAGAAGAGGTCTAGTGTGAATTATTTAAAACGCTATGGAATCCGCTTAGAGAGACATACCAGCTTCAGTTGGCTTCACGCTCTGACATACAGCAATTCTCCCACACTGCCCTATGCCATAGAAACAAGGGGCGTATTCCATCACACAGACTTCGCTTCTCAAGCATTGCTTTTCACTGCACGTACTGCTGCGCTCTGTAACAAAATGACACTATGTAGAAATGTGATCCTCAAAACCAAAACAATATTGGAAACACAATACATTATTATTTATTTCATTTATTTATAGACATTCTTTAACACTTCAGGTCATCAGCTTCCCATTCAAATTAGGGCGTGAAACGGCCGACAAATTTTGTTCAGAGGCCTCTTCTTTCAGGCTTGAGGTTCTTTTTCGTGCCGTAAATGTACTACACAGGACCCACGGCTTTACTTCCCTTCCGAAGGAAGCCATACTTAGGATGTTTACGCCCGAAAAAATCCATCGGTCCTGGCCGGGATCGAACCCGCGATCTTGAGTTTAGGAGGCAAGAGACAAGTATGGTTACCACTACGCCACCAGGACCGACTGGAAACAAAATACCAATGTAATAAAAGCAGTTAACAGAAGTATTTTCATCTGAGGAGGAACAGACTACTGTTCCATCCTGCTAACGTCCTGCTATAAAGATCGCTTATTATATTTTACATTTTTCTTGTCTTAAATAACATGCGTTTTTACAAGGTTATAAACGTAGTACCTTTTTATATGTTTTCACAACTACATTACGTCGGTCCTGGTGGTGTAGTGGTAACCGTACTTGCCTTCTAAACCCAAGATCGCGGGCTCAAACCTGGTCAGGACCGATGGATTTTTTCGGGCGTAAAAATCCTAAGTATGGCTTCCTTCGGAAGGGAAGTAAGGTCATGGGTACCGTGTCGTACATTTACGGCACGATAAAGAACCTCAAGCCTGAAAGAAAAGGCCTCTGAGCACAATTTGTTGGCCGTTTCACGCCCGGAATTGAATGGGACGCTGATGACCTGAGATGTTGAAGAGCGTCCGTAAATAAAACAAATTAAAAAAAAACCACATTGGTTGAAGTAAAAGGGCAAACTCTAACACACACGTACATTATTTTTATTTTCAGCATTACACTTATACTTATTATTACACAATACTTATTAAAGCAAAATGTGGAAACGGTTAACCCTCAAAATTACTTTTAATTAAACAAAAAACACGAAAAAGAAAAACGTAGATGCGTAAACTAAACGTTTCCTCAGCAAGTGGAATAAGTTTAAAAAAAGAATACAAAACCCCCAAAAAGGGCCTTATTAGTTAATTAAATAAGTTATGGCATTACTGTGTGTTAATTAGTTAATTAGTAGTAGTAGTTAATTAGTAATTAGTAATTAAGATAAACTCGAAAGCTAACTAAAAAAAAACTATCATACTGTTCTTAACTGTCTATTTTTTCTTCAAAATGTCTATAGCAAAATTAATCTAATTTTCAAAATTAAATGGACATAATTACAATTTTGCAATCTGTAATCATTACAAAAGAGAAACCACATTTTCAGAATTATTCTTATGCTTGTTATTATTGAGATTAAACCACAAAAATTAATGGTATGCTATTGATTGAATTAAATAAATGATCACTCATAGATAAAGTAATACTATGTGGGTGTTTTTAAGCATTTTAAATATAACCATATTTATGAACTGAGTCTATGGTATCATCTTTATATGCACTAAAACATACAGAAAGAAATAACAGACATTTTTAACTTCCTGTGTGTATTTAAGAAGTTTATGTGTGCTAATAAAACAAAAACATATTACGAATACAAAAATTACAATTCACTAAATTGATGTACACAATCAACAATATACAATACGTAATCGAAAGTTCCATAGATTTTCATTGTCTCTGAAATTTAATTTCAATTTTATTATAGTAAAAAAATTTTCGGAAACGTTTTCTGAAGATTATTACAGAGCGCTCTTGGATGCAAATATAATTCTCACACATATTAGATTAATATTTCACATCTTCACGACTTTTTTTTAAATACAAAACATATGCATCGGTATAAATACAGTTTGTATGTCGAGTTAACTTGTCCTTTTATTTTAAAACAATTTAGAGAAAATTAAACGCTACAGCGCGTTTTAAAATTAGCTTTTCAGGCATATCTCTGCTCCTAATGGCCCGATTTCCTAATTTAAAAAAAAAACTATTTTATTATTTTATTTAAATGGTATATATTAGAGTCTTGTTATGAAAAAACAAATATTGGTGCCGCTAGAGCGAATTTTAAATTTTTGGTTACACGTAACCCCCCTCCTAATAGCCCACTTTGGTTAATTTGGGAAACTATCTTAATTAATGTATTTAAATGGTATATATTCAGTCTTATGGAGAAAAAAAACAAACATTGAGGCAATTATAACGATTTTTAAATATTCGCTTTATGTTAACCACCGCCCCCAATGGCCCAATTTTGCTGGTTAACAAATTCGATGAATTTTTTGTTAATTGATGGCTATATGCCAAGTTTTGTTGAGAAAAAAAATCAATAATTCCGGCCGCTAGAGCGTAAACGGACACACACGCACACACATATATACATAACATAAATTAAAATGAAAAATAAGGCATCACTTCGAACATTGTAAATAAGTAATTACAATAACTATAGAAACAGAAAAATAATAGCGATAATTAGTGAATTTTAGGTGTTTTATTATTTTTCTGCTTAGTTACACACACACACACACACATATATATATATATATATATATATATATATATATATATATATCACAGTATAAGAATTATTAAATAACAAAAATTTAGTAATAACAATAAAGTGTATTAGAAAACACAGTGAAAGTAAGAAATAAAATTAAAAGAATAATAGATAAACAGTAACTAGGTGAAAAGCAAAACGCGCTAAAGCAAATTTACATTAATAAATTAATAAGCCATAAAAAACACCATTTAATTTGCGATTACTAATATGTGACTTTTTTAAAGTATTTTACCCTTTTCTGCTTTTCTAGTTATTGTAATTTTAATTACATTGTTAATAGGTTACGTTATTTTTTCATACGCATAACAGAAAAATAATAAAGTATAGTCATTTTAGGTGCCTAGTAGATCATATCGATGAAATTCGAAGAAATTTTTCAAATGGCAATAGCTACTTTCCTTCGGAATTCGCTAAAAGACTATGGCAAACCAGATGTACTTGTTCATATACGATTGAGGGGTGCTTGAAAAGACAGTTTAACGAATTTGTATGCCATGGGTATGCATAATGTAAACGTTTAATATAATATTGTCTTTGTATTTAAAATTAAGTGACATCATAGAGAGAATACTAAAGGAAAAGAAATGTTGTTCTGGTGTATTCTTAGAAATGGCTAAAGCGTTTGGTAGAGTTTGGCACAAAATATTTATATACTATAAGCTTTGATGGGAACTTCCTAGTAAATTTTGTCACATACTAAAATCTTACATAGAAGGGATATGGAACTGAATACTCTGGTTTAAAGAATATAGCTGCTGCAGTGCCTTAAGAAAGTGTAATAGATTCAGGTTTGTTCCTCTTGTTCACTAGGGATATGCCACAAGAAAGAAGTACAATTATGGCAACTTTTGTCGATGATACAGGAATAATGGCAGGAGGAGATGTAATAGAGGAATATATAAACAAATTAATAAATAATATCAGTATTTGGACAAAGAAATGCCGTGTTAAATTAAATGAGACTAAATCAGTACATATAAACTTTACGAATAGAAATAAAGACACTACCAATAAAAATTAATAATCAAATAGTAATGAAATACTTAAGCATGACCATACATTTTATCATGTTGTAGCTAAAAGAAAATCAAATGTAAAAAAACTTTATGGCTCATTGTAAGAAATTCAGAACTTGAGTTATTGAAGTGCATTCAAACAAGTGCTCAAACCAGTATGGACCTATGGGATGCAATATTGGGGCTGTAGCGAGAAGACAAATATTAAGTGTGTATAAACTTTTGAAAATGAAATCTTAAGGATACTATGGTATGCAATGATCATATACATAGAGAACTCAAGATTGACGTAGTTGATGAAATAAAATCGACTGCAAACAAACATCAGAAAAGAGTTCTACATCACGAGAACACTGAATGCTGAAACTGTTAAATGAGTGTGAAGTGTGAAGTGTGACGATTAAATCCTTTTATTTAATATTGTAACCTCGTTATTTAGTATGTAAAGATTTGGAGAAATTCACTGAAAGATTCGCCTAAAAACTATAAAATAAATATAGATAATGATCATCGTAACATTTCTTTCCAGGGGGAGGAACTTTAATACAGTGTCCTTATCCAGTAAAGTCTGGAACTCTAAACGGATTATTTTGATTGATGTATTGCCTAGTGGTGAAACATTTAATCCTGAAATGTACGCCAAACCTCTTCGGGATTTGAAAAAGTGGTTACGGTCCTTCTATCCGCACAAATTTGCGTCAACTTTCTTCACGACAACACACAAGTCTGCACCTCCCGTATAGTCTGAATCTTTCACATTCCGATTTTCATCTCTTCGGTCCTCTAAAATATACAATCTGACGATGAAGAAGTGACACAAGCCATATATTTGCAAGAAAAGTAAATTTGCATAGTCAAATACTTGGAAACAATGCAGTATATTTTAATATATGAACTCTACAGAGAAAAATAATGCACTACATTCTATTGAGTGCCTCTCCTATAAAATTAGGAAGCCATTATGCAATATGAAATAGAATAAATTGAAGGACTACTGTCCTTACATGATTTCAGTAGTGAACTTGACAGCGAATAGGTAAAGCTTTATATATACAGTAACTTTAGCTTTAAATATTTATAAAACTACTCACGTGGTAATAGATTGACGGGGAGGACTAATAGACATGAAATACACACAAAGGTGACAGCCAGTCGTATCATTATCCTGGAAAGAAAAAGAAAAAGAATACAGAAAATCATCTCAATATAATATAATACCCAGGGTGCCAAAATATATACATACTTTCACAGTAGATATCTATTTAATATATTTCAAAGTTGGACCGAAAAACAACAGTAATGTGTAGTATGATGTTCTGTAAAGATGTGACTCACATTAGTATTGCTACAACAAAATGAAGTCAAGATTATCGTTTGGATAGTGGAAAGTAATTTTGGGGTGGTATTGAAAAACCGAGAAGTTCAAAGGCAAAGGAGACGTATGTACAGAACAGAATCGCCAACGCGAGTAACAATTGCACGCATTCGAGACAAATTTGAGACTCGTGGTACCGTATGCGATGTTCACAAGGGCAGATCTGGGAGACCTCGCACAGCAACAAGCCCTGCGCATTGGATCCAAGGCACTATCCAAAGCACCGGATAGGACAAAGAGATCTGATTGAGTTTCCACCGCGTTCTCCGGATTTATCTCCGTTGGACTTTTACCTAAGGGGAACTCTCAAGGATGCTGTATACCGTAGAAAACCAGTACACTGCCAGCACTTCGGTAAGGAATTGAAACGGCATGAGCTGCAATCGCTGAAGACACTTTCGCAAACGTTGCTCAATCAGTAGTTCAAGGTACTCAGAAGTGTATCGACGCCGATGGTGGGCATTTTGAGCAAATGTTGTAACTGTAAAAGTCTAAGATAATTAGTGCTAATCATTTTCTGTATATGTGAATTCAGTTTTGTTATGTTAACAAAGTTTTTTCTTTGCTTGAAATGTGTATAACTTTTTTGGCACCCTCTGTATTTATAGATTTTCTCTTTCAGGTTTTGTTCACACGTAAAAGTACTACTTATTCTTTAAAAAAATAAATAAAAAAGGTGTTTAAAGAGAGTGTTAACATGGAAAATATTAACAAGGTTTTCATTTTGTTGCCACATTGTTGTTTATTTTTTCATTTTACTTTATTGTGCTATACGTGTTTTTAATTTATATTTGAAAAAAAAAGTTAAATGAAAAACTTACAATGTTTTAGTAAACTGTTTCAAAATGTTCATTCTAGATGAAGAGTGAAAACATGCATGTTTTTGTTGCATGCTTTATTTACTCTTGTCGGGTAGTTTATTTTCTTAAGTTGTATTATGTCAACTCTACTTGGGTAAACCAGTTAATTTGAAACCAAATTGAGATATGTGAATCCTATTACGTATAAAAGTGCTCATGGTCCTTTTTAATACCGATATAATACGGGCTTTACTTATTGTATTTTACAGAATATTTTTTGCAGAAACTAATGATAGTAACATTATTAAAAGTGCATTTATTTCCTGTCACGAAGTCGGTCCTGGTGATGTAGTGGTAACCGTACTTGCCTCGTAAACCAAAATCGCGAGTTCGATCCCGGTTAGGACCGATGGATTTTTTCGGGCGTAAAAATCTTAAGTATGGCTTCCTTTGGAAGGGAAGTAAAGCCGTGGGTCGCGATAAAGAACCGCAGGCTTGAAAGAAGAGGCCTCTTAGCAAAATTTGTCGGTATTTTCACGTCCTGAATTGTATGGGACGCTAATGACATAAGATGTTAAAGAACCTCCATAATTAAACCAAATCAACCACTAATATTTGAGAAAAAAAATTAAAATAAATAAAAGAGTTGCTACTACTGGGAAAGTTATGGTCATCTAATTTTATTGTAATTAAGGAATGGTTTACTACCATACACAACACTAACTGGACAATACTACAGAGATATTCTGAAAACTGTGCAAGGTCTTGTCACACGCAAAAGGCCACATTTCCGTGTAACAAGCCGGGTGCTGCAGCACGATAAAGCACGGCAGCACATTGCAAGTATTCTTCTAAATAACGCACAAAAATAAAAATGAAGTGTGTACCTCACGCTCTCCACACTCCAGATTTAGTCCCTTCCCCCCACAAATTGAAGAAACACTATCATGGAAGGCATTTTGCATCATCAGAAGCAGTGGTGAAGGCGACGGAGGCGATTCTGAAGGACCTGTCAAAAAATTATTTGCAGCTTATCTTTGAAGACTGGAACAGGTGCATTGCATCTAAGGGGATTACTTTAACATCATCAAAAGTATGAACGCGAGTAAGGATGTGTTGTAAAAATATGTTAGATCGCTCTTTATGGATTAGCTCTCATATTAACATATACGAATATATGCATTGCCATGTAACAATAAAACTTATATTTTTGTTTATGAATTTTAGCAATTAAACTGTCTATTTTCCTAATTAAATGAAATAGATATTCAATACATGTATTTATAATAGTATATAAATTAAATATAAAACCTAAAATATTAAAGTTGTTTTATGATCCATCAGGTTAAAGTATCCTGAAATTTTGGGGAGAGAATTTACTCGGTTCAAATTAAGATTCTGTGACAGAATGAAAGATTAGGTAAACAAAAGATAATGCTATTTAATAGGAACCGTAAAAAGTACTTGGTTGAAATGGGGAATATAAAACGCAACTTAACTAATAATTTTCTAAGCCATAAGGACAGCACGGTAAAGATCAGATATGGAACTGTCATGCTCTCAATAACTGCAACATCAAAGGAAGATGATATTAAGATTTACAGCGAAACTAAGCACCTCACCCACTATGGCCCTTTTAATAGTTACAGGAATATGGCCAATTTACTTATTGATTAAATTAAGAGCCGCTGTTTATTGGTTGAAGAAAGGCAACTTGGAGAAAGTAAGTTTAATAATCGGCAGTCAATACAACAACTTAAAGGAAATAAAATATAAACTAAAAGAACAATGGCAGCACGAATGGGAAAATGCAGAGACAGGCAGGAGAACTTTCAACTTATTTTACAACATTTTTGAGAGATTAAAACTAAAATTTATGCAACATATCAAAGGCAGAACCTTACAAAACTTACTGGGAAAAAATTAACAGAACACAGGACGATATACGTAAACTTTGCAAAACACAGGATAACCCAGAGCACGCATTATTTTAATGTACTCGCTATTTAGAACAGGTGAGAGAAGAAAGAGAAATTTTAAGCGGCTATCAGATGGCACATATACTTAGAAATAAGGGCCTATATAAATACCTTGAGCAGGCTACATTCAAAATTAATAATCTAGCATGAGAAGAGCTAATGCCACAAGAGCGGATAAGAAATAATGAAGAAGCTGAGAAGAAGTAAGATCAGGACGCATACGTATACAAAGATAACCTCAAAACACAAACAACTTAAGAAGAATAGAAAAAATATAAGATAACTTTAATTAAATCAACAGGAAGAGAATGTAAGAGGGGATGATGAAGGCAAGGAAGAACGGAGTGATGAAGGAGAGGAAGATATCTAAATTTATAATAAACGGGGATAATTTTGATTACAACCTGAAGTAGAGAATGGGGAGGAAGGTTTTTATCTGTAAGAGTTTTCGAACCGGAAAGATGGAAGAAGGAAATTACAGAAGAAGATGAAAGGGTGTTGGAGATCCACGGGAATTAGTGGCGGAAGGAGATAGAGGATGGAGAAGCGATGTCCAGAGAGGAGGAGCAGAGCGCGAGAAATGGTGCAACCAGGGGACCAGGAGGATCAAGAGAGATGGGAGAAAAGATGGAGAGAGTGATATGGTGGAAGCGAGGTGATAGTGTTTAATGAGTTAAAGTGTTGGGACAAATAAATGAAACGAGTAGGAAAGATTAATAGTGATAAATGAACTTAAAGTGAAGTACGTTGATAAATTCTGCCAAGTCTGGATATCAGTACATACCGCTGGTAACCAGTGGTTAGTAGTAGTATAGTTGTATAGTATTGGAATAAATTCAAAGATAGAATAGCTGGCTACTAGCTATAATTTTTACTGGCTCCTAATAATATTGTTAATTTGGCAGATTTTGTAGATGTTGGAAGATTAAATTGGAAAGTAGTTTAATAAATTTACATTTTGGTTTAATTTAATTATTTTCATTTTTTCCTTGTTGTTTTATTACATTATTTTAATCTAGTTATTAGAAAAATCTGTCAAATTATAGTAAGAGATTATTGAATTGAGTTATAATAATACATGGAAAAATTTATATACATGCCCTGGTTTGGGAAACCAGGTACCAGGGTGGCGTATACAGATTTTATTTATTTACTTATTAATACCTGCAACACGATTAATTTAGTCGTAGAAACTGCAGCAGTTATCGTTAATTAATAACATCAAATATGCTGTACATTGTTGGGATGTAAAACTATTCACTACTGTCTGTCTCTCTTTTTATGAATAAAAGACTGTCCACAGTATCCGAAAATGCTCCATAATTAAAAATAATAGTATAAACATGGTGTGTTTTTCTGCTAAAACATTGGAATTTATGCATCAAATAAATTATTTCTCTATAACATGCATCTGAGGTAACAATAAAATGAAATATCAAATTTCTACAATTTTCATGATACTAATTAGAAAAAATCCCATATTTGGACATAAACTTGGAAATATATTATTTTAGTTTAGTCTTAATTCTATAGAAAAGTTCAGAAAAAAGTTAAAGGCTTAAGGACGCAAAACGGGTCAATTTATGGGTTATGAATATAAAGTAAACGTTTAAAATAAAATTGCAATACCTTTTTTTTCTTCTTCTTCTCAAAGCAGCACTGTATAAAACTAGAAGCCTGGGGGGAAAAATGAATGTATAAGTGTTTTTTTTTTTTTTTTTTTTGTGCCATACAGTAGTTTTGAAATTCCTTGCTGTATAAATTGAACGTTCCTACTTTCTGTTTAGCATTCTCAGCAATAGACTTGGTCATTTTCAGCCTCAAATCATCAACTAGTTCTATGTGACCAGCATTTTTTCCAGTTCTAAAGCCGATGAGTTCTGTTCCAGAGCATGTAAAGTTGATTAGGTTTATTTACGGACGCTCTTTAACATCTCAGGTCATCAACGTCCCATTCAAATGATGGCGTGAAGCGGCAGATAAATTTTGCTCAGAGGCCTCTTCTTTCAGGCTTGAAGTCCTTTAACATTCCCTAAATCTATGACAAGGGACCCACATCTTTACTTCACTTCCGAAGGAAGCCATACTTAGGATTTTTACGCCCGAAAAAAATCCATCGATCCTGGCCGGGTTTGAACCCGCGATCTTGTGTTTAGGAGGTCAGTATGATTGCCAATACACCACCAGGGCCGACGACATGTGAAGTGCCACACCCACCAATGGAATGTTTACTTGATGACTTTTAAATATAGAATTGGCAGTAATGCATATGCCATATATATAAAATATATATTTATATTTTTGGTCATTTTTGCCCAAATTTCACTTGATTGTTACCTGAATTAACGTGAGGCAAGGAATCTTAGACTTTTAGAATAAATAAATATTATAGATATATAATAATTGTCCTTATATTATTTAAAGTTTTTAAAACACTTAAAATGACTATAAAATAAAAATTTAAGAAATGTTAACTATCATGTTTTGAAATAGTATACAAGTACTGAAAGAACAATAAAAAACACATTTTTGTACATCTTAAGTTAATAATTTATACTAAATAGGGTCCGGGATTCAGTTGAGTAGCATTTTTGTAAACTTTTTAGGGTTCAAAAACCATAATTTAACCACTTTATGAAAAACACACCAAACTCACTTGCTTTAATGAAACCCATTACTTTTGGTATACTGAGCTTCCAGAGAAGGCCGCTTCTTATTGTGTTTTAAAACCGTCGTTTCGTTCAACGTGTGGTAAGCTTCTTTTGGACAGTAGAAGCTCATAAGCTGTTAGGCGAAACGCTCACAGAATATTGAGCGAAACATTCGTTTTAAATCACGACAAGATGCGGGCTTATCCGCAAGCTCACGAAACTATCGACACAGACCGTGGAAGCCTATGCATCTACTTTACTTTCACAATTGCTCGATCTCGAATCCTAATATCTTTCAGAAAACATTCCTTGGATTTTCAATTTTAGCTACCTTTTTCTGAAATGTTTAAATATTAAGCCTTGTGCATCCCCTGACGATGATAAAGATTTGTGTTGCATTCCAGAAGTTGTGTAAGCAATTGCTGAACTCTACTGTAAAACCTAATGTTGTTATGCAAATTGTTCGCGCTCCAGGCTAATAGTATTGAGTTTATTTTATCGCATCCGTTTTTCGTTGGATTGGAAGCTGCTATAATTATGGGAAATTTCATTACAAGTAACTAAAAGTACACTGTTGGTCATTTAAATTGCAACAGTCATAAGAGACGCGTTAAATGGACCCCTAATTTTCTCAGAAGGAACTCGGGGATAATACTATAACATGATATGCATTCACAGCGAAACGAATATGGTCAAACATCCGAACGAAAAAATAAGACATTTCCGTGTGGCTATTATGAACATGCACAATGTTGCAATTTCATTTGTCAGCAGTTTATGAAGATCTAGAAGTTAAGAGGTGAAATTCTTAAAGTTAGCACGAATGGCATCCACTCTATATTATAAAGTTACATTTTCTTACCTAAGAGACGACGACTCTGTTTGGAAAGCTTCGACTGCTGTGACAGACTAGATACTGAATATTGATGTAGACTTTCCAGATCGGACGGGTACCATTAGCAAGGCGACAAGGTCAATATTGTCCAAGCGTCACTTCGCTGAAGAATAATAATGAGTTAGTATTTGTTGCTCATGAATCAGCTCCACCTGAAAGAAGCACAAGGTCTTTTCATATGCATTAAGGAGCGAAACTCAAAAGCCTGCTGTAACAATTCTTTTTCTCTTTTCATTCTGTGCGCAGAGAGCCTTTTTAACATAAAATATAATTCGGTTCCCAATGAAATTATTACGTTGGGCAGAGTCTCTGAACAAGAGTTTGTTTTCTTCACTGTAAAAAGACCAGATTTTTTTTCTTCAAAAAATTAGATACATATGCATAAATAAAGATTTTAAAATACAGAAAAACATTACAAAGAAAAATATCACAGTACGCACCGCTATATCGTCTATAATGTAGTTGAAACAATATAATATCCTATAGTACAAGGCGTGGTTAACTGAAACCTGTTCAAACCCAGTTATTAATATAAATAAATACAAAGAATTACAAATTAAACACGGACAAAAACAGCAATATTTAGGAATAAAAATGAGGTTATGTCATAGGAGAGAAATTCACCCTGGGTATTCAAACACGCATCCCACTGCTTCATCAAGCTTCGGAAACTGTCCAAAAGAAAGAGCTTGATTGCTGCCTTGACCTGTTTCGCACCCTAGTCTTGACCTCACTTTTTGTAGTGTATTTATTACAGTTTAACGCCCCTCATAACATCAAAGATTTAAAGAGATCATCATGTTTGTGGAAGCCTATGTCCTTCAGAAAATTCTAAGGGGTTCAAACAAATGAAAGTGGCAAGGTGTTAAGTTGCTATAGGGCCACTGTGCAAGAAGGAAGTCGTCACCGTCTTCCTCATGTTGCAGACAAAATCTCATTTCTCAGTCAGCATTTGCGAAACCAATGCAAACGGACTTAAACAACTTCACAGCGGGTGGAACGTCGGGCGTTTGCTGTTCGGAACATCCTTCACTGTTTTCTTTACATGTGTCTCACCATGCATGCGACGATGAATTTCACTCGGCTGACAACCCTCCGTTGTCCAAAATTGAATGACAGCAAGTTGATTCACATTTGAAGGGTTCTGAATCGCCGCCATATTTTCTCAACGCCCGCACAGCAACGAAACGAGTCAACTGCACCTCCTACCGAGGTATGATGATCTATATAGTTGCTTCTTTCCCTATCCCTCCGATGAGGGACATTCTTTTACATCTCAGATCATCAACGTCCCATTCAATTCAGGGCGTGAAATGGCCAATTAATTTTGCTTAGATGTCACTTATTTCAGGCTTAAGGCTCTTTTACTTACCGTAAAACTACGACATGGAACCCACGGCTTTATTCCCCTTCTGAAGGAAACCATACTTAATATATTTAAGCCCGAAAAACCCATCGACCACGGCCAGGATTGTACCTGCGATCTTGGGTTTAGATAGCAAGTGTGGTTACCACTACGCCACCAGGACCGATCCTTCATGCAAAACGGCAATATCTCATATCTTTTCGACCATTATTTATAATGAATCCTTGTTCAATTCAAGTGTTTGTACTAATTGAAACAGCATGTAGAGAATTTACTTAAACTTGTTCGAATGCTTTGGATAAAAATGAAAATATCTATGAAACTATTTGTTATAGAAGCCCCATATTTGATGTTTGTAGGAGGTAAATTACTATTTCAATTGTCAATAACAATAATGGCTGCTTGTGAGTTTAATTTTGGAAGCAATTAGAAAGTTGTGTTTATTTTGAGTTTTATAAACTATAATCGCAGTTTTTTTCCCCTAAATACATCTAATATCATGTCTAGGTCCACTAGGGTTTATAAAGCATTAAAAACAAAGGAAATTTGTATTAAAACACCTATCCAGTAAAACATGGTAGTAGTGATAATAAAAATAATATGTCAAGTAGTTCAATGAATTATAAACCAATTACTTACACTCCCCCTAGTTATTCGAAGAAAAATATATCTCGTGATCAAATGTAAGATATTGAAGACGACAAAGGAAACATTAATATAGTGATTAACTTGAATATTTTAATTGCAGTGTTGAGTGAAGCTGTCACTTGTAATATATGTGTGGTGGTAATATTACTTTGTGTGAAGATGTAGGTGCACTAGATATGTAAATTGACAATTATTTGTATTATCTTTCACTCTATTTTAGTCATAAATGAAAAGTACAACACATGTACCTTTTCTCACAAACTAATGAAGATAGTGCATCCAATTTTACAGCTGATTACATTCATTTACATTTACATTTAAATTGTTGCTGACCTCTAGTTTCAGTCATTTGCTTAAGAAATTTTTGTAAATGAATATTAACATAATTTTAATTTTATAAAAATGAACACTGCTAAAAAGTAATAACTTATTACTCTTATGAAGTACATTCTCAAATATAGAGCTTAGAAATTATAATGTAACGAAAAATAAACAGTTAAATTTCACTGAAGATCTGTAATACTTTCTGAGAAAAAGGTAACATAAATTAATAATTTTGCATTAGTAATATAGGGCCTCTGATCTCACCTCAAAGTTGAGATAAGCAACACATTCAGATTATCGCTAAAATGTGCACAAACGAAAAGAACCAAACCAAATAAAATTAAATGTTATCAAATATGCAAACTGCAAAAGGACACTACAATAATCTAAGAATCAAGAAGATTAAACATGTTCGTATTATTCCTCAGGTGCTATTTTCCTAAAATGAGAACAGTGTATACAAAAGTTCGTTGGTTGAGTTGACTGTCCCTTCTGCAGATGTTAAGCTGTTGCAGGGACGAATCAAGAATTGCTCTGGCTCGGGTCTATGGCTATGAATTTTGGGCAGTGCTAGGGCATTTTAAAAAATTAACAACTAATTGAACATTTTAACTTATATCATTCTGTTAAACATAAATGAATTGCCATTTTTGTGCATATGGTCCTTTTTCAACACATTTTTCCCACTGTTATACCAACATTTTTATTCCAAGAGAAAAATACATTTCCCGCCTGAAAGCAACAATGCACCAGCATTTACACTTTACATTTCCCAAAGGACATTACAACTCTAATCTTGCTTTCTCTGTAATATGAAATCTCAATTTCCGAATTCTGTCGAAAACTTCAGGAGAAATATCCCTTTAGACCAAAGTCTCCTGCTGTTTAACCATTTTCTTCGCAGAGCTCCAAAAATATACCCGTCATTCCCAAAAGAGAGTAGACAGGAACTTTCCGGCGAAGCGTTCAACTTTTCTTGGATGGATATGCGTGTTGTTATTCTTCAGATCGTTTCTTGATTACATAATGAGGCACCCACGTTCATCGTCCTCTTCATCGTTATACCTCACCAAAAAGGATGTGGATCTCTGCACACCAATAATCTTGTGTTCATGAATCACAGCATCCTAGGCACTCTTGAGAACCTCCTTGACAATGGTATGTGCTGATTCGATACTGACATTCAATCCCCTGACTAAAACACCTAATGAAATGAGGACATTATTTCATGCGATAGCCTGACCTGACTTTTCTCAGTGACGACTGTGTTTACGACGATTACGTACTGGTGTTAGCTCTTCTAAACTCATCTCCCTGTTCACACTCTTCCCTCAGCAATACAGGCACTTGTTAAAGTCGGTCCTCGTGATGCAATGGTAACACTTGCCTCCTAAACCCAAGATCGCGGGTTTAATCCCGGCCAGTATTGATGGATGGGCGTAAAAATCACAAGCATGGCTTTCTTCGAAAGAGAAAAAAGCCACCGGTCCCCTATCGTGAAAAAACCTCAACTGAAAGAAGAGGCCTCTGAGAAAAATTTATCGGCCGTTTCACGCCCTGAATAGAATGGGATGCTAACGATCTGAGATGCTAAAGAGCGTCCGTAAATAAAACAAATCAAGCATTCGACTATGAATTTTCAAGAGCTTTCACACTCTCAGATCAGACGTATGTGATGAGTACACAGCTAAGGGTGCTACCACTTTGTATTGCTGCACTTTCGATTAAGCACTCAATCACATCTTTCTTGCGCGATAAATTACATCCAGAACTGTAAAGTATGCCAAGTTAGTCTGTATATAAAATTTACGTTCAGCAGACATCAAACTGATATAATTTAAGCGTTTCTACAGTGGGAGTTGTCAGTTAATCTTTCCGGATGAGAATGAGCGTCTCCCAGTTGTGTCAGTGGCAAACACTGAGGCGAATGTCCTAATAGCAGTTTCTACATTGA
Source organism: Metallyticus violacea (assembly GCA_030762175.1). NCBI lineage: Eukaryota > Metazoa > Arthropoda > Insecta > Mantodea > Metallyticidae > Metallyticus > Metallyticus violacea. Next base: position 98,271,855 of record CM060836.1, read on the forward strand.
GGAACGATGTCAAAATACTTTCATGCTTGCCAATATATATACGAGGGTAGGTCCATAAGTGTCCGGCCTAACTGTTTTACGGATATGATAAAGACAAAAACTATATTTCACTTTTCAATATATTTACTCTTTATTGCAATACCCTTCTCACATCTTTGAATTAACATTTCAATCCCCCACTCTCAGAAGCCTTGTCTGCAAAATGGCCATAAACAGCATCCATCACTTCTTCGTCACACTTAAATTTCCTTCCTCGAACGTCCTTCTTGAGTTATGAGAAGACGAAATAGTTACTAGGAGCTAGATCTGAGCTGTAGGGTGGATGTTCGATCTCCTTGAAGCCACATTTCTCCATTGCTTCCTTTGCAACAAGAGCTGTGTGCATAGGCGCGTTGTTGTAAAGAAGATGTACACCACCACTCAGCTTTCCTTGCCTTTTCTCTCTGATGGAAGCACGTAGTCTGTGCAGTAGGCCAGCATAGTACTCTCCATTTACTGTGGTGTTCCTCTCCTTGAAATCAATGAAGAGTATTCCTTCACAGTGCCAAAAGATTGTAGCCATGATCTTCTTGGTTGACTGAATGATCTTGGTCTTTAGAGGCGGTGTTTCGCCAGATTTACCGCCACTCCATTGATTATCTTTTGGACAAGAGGTCATAGTAGAGAACCATATTTTCATTTCCTGTAACAATGATTTACACAACTTCTCTCTCGTTACCACGGTAGAGCTCCAAAAATGCCGGACAACAGATGACTCTCATTATTTACGGACGCTCTTTATCATCTATGATCATCAGCGTCCCATTCTATTCAGGGCGAGAAATGGCCGATAAATTTTGCTCAGAGGCCTCTTTTTTCAAGCTTGAGGTACTTTATCTTGTCGTAAATGTACGACACGGGACATAAGGCTTTACTTCTCTTCCGAAGGAAGCCATACTTAAGTTTTTACGCCCGAAAAATCCATCGATCCTTGCCGGAATCGCATACACACAGATGACTCGTTGCTGCTTTTGGACTGAGGAAAGAAGTGTAGTAACCCATCTTGCATTAACCTATTTCATGTTTAGATGTTCATGAATATTTCGAAAAACTGTTGTTTTAGAAAAGCCCAACATTGCTGCTATTTCTGTAAATTTGAGCCGCCGGTCTTCCATAATTTCTTCTTCCACAAGAGCGATGTTTTCAGGAGTGAGTACCTCCAAGGGCCGACCTGCACGCTCCTCGTATTCAATGTTTTCTCGAAACATTCCCATTCCCATTCGAAAAAGTTTGGCCCATTCTTTTACGGTAGAATATGAGGAGAATGTTTCCCCATATACACCGTCCAATCGCTGTTTAATTTCATTTGAAGTAAGTCCTTCTTTTGTGAAGAACTAAATAGCTTTATATTCCGTTTTGAATATGTCACATTCTTCTACACATAGTCTTCTTTTATCCGAACAATTGAACGCAGCGGAGCGGAAGTTACAGATGCAATTATTTACTTAACAGATAAGGTATGATACTAGAAAAGGTTTTTGTGAAGGTGATAAACCTTATCGACGAGGCCGGAAACCTGCTGCAAAATGATATCATTCCAAGCCAAATGTTGCAGAAATATGTTCCTTGTTGTAAATATTTGATACGATTGTACATTTCTTCGTGATTTCGGAGCTAGCGAGCAAATGCAGATTTTCAAAAGTCAAAACACACAGCAATTTTTATATTCGAAATTGGGGACAGAATATCTACAATGAGTAAAAGGGTTTATTCTAATTTTAATTCTTCCTTAAAGTTCTTCTGCATTACTGCTACAACCGCCAAAACTTTTTTAATAGCGCCACTCCATTCTTTTTGACGTATTTTAGTATTTGCTGTTTACCGACGGGCGACTTTGTCGCCGATTTGCAACCCATAGTGATCAAAGGATTTTTTTTCCACCTTTGCTAAATAATTAAGGACTTTACGTTATAAGGATATAGATAACTTTATTTTTTCACTATTTATTAATTTACTTACAGTATTAAGTTTCATTTTTCAATAGTGAAAAGAAGGGTTTCAAGTTCATATAGGCTTTTAATTAAAGTATGAAGCAGGGTAGAGTATCTACAGATTTATTTGTCATGGCGTTCCATTCTGACTTTTTATATCCGACAGCACTGATAACAGCGACGTGCACAGCCCACCGTATGCCCAACAACTGATTTACAAATGTGTGTTGGGGTTCTAAAATTGAATAAAAAGATGCAATGATTAGAAAAGGGATGGCAATACATTTATTATCTGATGAGCCATTTATTTTAATAACAGCATCCTGTTACATTCTTCTCAGCAATACTGCTTTGTTGTCTTTACTCTTTGAGGATTTGATTCATTTGTACAGAAAATTTATGGAGAATGATTTTTCATTCCCACTACCAGTAAGTCCCTCACAGTTGTAGAAGTATGACAGCGGGCATTTTCATGCAAGACGGTTTGAAAAAGTCGCAGTTTTCTCGCAGATCAGGGCGAAGATGATGTTCCAGATATCTGTTGTAGAACACGGCGTTAACAGTCTGGTCATGATCCAGTATTGTTCTTAGGCACTATCAGCATATTTTTATGTTTCTGTATGCTTGGCGCAGTTTTTATCTTTCAGAATGACGTATGGCTTCAATGAGGTTTAATTGTGACTCGCGTTTCATCCAGAGCAATGTACTCTTCATGGTGGCCTGTATGCTCAAGTCGATGAGGCATACAATGGCATGCACTTTTGCGAAATACACTATTACCGGAAACGTCATTTCTACCTCTAGAACCAATTACTTCGCTGTCTATCCTCCTCCAGGAGAAATTGAGCCCACTTCATGTAGTGGGTTGCAGGCATGTGAACCATTATCACGTTCTAAGATGACACCGCACGATTTGGCAAGACATTATGCCCCATATCTCCCTAGATCCTCGTACCATTTTTTAGCATTTCTTTCAAAGAGCACCTTAATTTTGATTCATGTCCGTTGTTCATATTTAGAAAGATCTTTATGGCGGAGCTGTTTGACACCATTTCGTCATGCTTTCGTATGTCTCTCAATGCTTTAGTTTGGTTTATTTACGGACGCTCATTAACATTTCATGTCATCAGCATTCCATTCGAATCAGGGCGTGAAATGGCCGACAAATTTTGCTCAGAGACCTCTTTTTTCAGGCTTGAGGTTCTTTATCGTGCCGTAAATGTACGACACGGGACCCACGGCTTTACTTTCCTTCCGAAGGTAGCCATTACTTAGGGTATTTTACGCCCGAAAAATCCATCGGTACTGGCCGAGATCGAATCTGCGATTTTGGGTTTATCTGGCAAGTATGGTTACCACTACACCACCAGGATCGACTCTCTTAATGCTTTGAATAGACTTGTCCTCCCTTTACCAATGCTAACAACAGCACTGCCCTCATTTGTTGCCATGCAATGTGGTGAATGTGAATTGTGTATTTGTATACTTGTTGTCAGGTGTCATGTCCAGTACTGTGTACTTATTGCAGAGTGTTCAGTGTTATGATAACCTTCTCTTTGATTAAGTCAACCATCATATATGCTTATGCTGCTCATAGAAAATAATTTAGAAAACACTAAGCATAGCAACACTAGCTGCTCTCAAAGAGCAATTTATATACTTAATTAAAGGTTTATTTTTTATTGTTATTGCACACTAAGGAATTGCGACTAATATGCACACCTGCACATGTGTTCTCTAGCATGTTGATTGCAAATCAGGGTTACTTTAGTGTAAATTTGTCACAATCGAAAAGCATTAAAATATTAGGCAAACACGACATAAAGACAAAATGCAAATGAACAGAAAAAACTTTATTTGGAAAGCTCCAGACAGCGGGAGAGGGAGAAATTATTCAAAACTTTTTAGTCCCATGAGAAGTTGTTGAGCAGACGATGCTTAACAAGATATTTTATTGGCTTCCTCCAGGCAGAAGGAAACTTTGAAAACTTCGATTAATTTCAAATGAAGAAATAGATCCCAGTCATGTTAGGAAGTAATCTAAAGAGATTGATGATTAGCAGGCACCATGTGCAATGATGAGGAAGGAATAGAGATGAAACCTGTAAAGATAAAACAAGCAAATAAAACTTTCTACGAAAAGAAGTCATTGCCTTGCAATTTTATAGAGTGGAACAAAAATAACCTACAAATTTTTAGAGACACCAAAACGAATATTTTATTTAATGCCACTTTCCACTATGAGTAATTATTTTTACATCTTACATGACGTAAACAATCAGCCTTCAAGTTGTTAAAGAACATTTATAATCACTTCGTTTTTCAAAAGAAATTCAATTGAAATGAAAATAAAAATTACATTGGTGGAACATGGACTGTCTAATAAAGTCAAAGATTGCAGGACTGCCTTTAAGGGAAGTATTAAAGGGAATGGGGTGGGGGATCAAAATCTTATTTTTATTTTTTATATCATTTTAATATTTGGAATATTCTTTGTATTTTGATATGATTTTAATTAATGTTACTTGGTTATAAATATTTCAATATGTCTTAATTATTTCACTGCAGAAGCCATTTTTTTTTAATTTCGCGAGCACTTGTTCAATTAAAATTCTATATCTCAGGAACCACTTGCTCTAGAAGGCTGTGGTTAGTCTTGAATAATAGAAAAAGTTGTATTTCATAAGTTGGCAGCGTTTGTTTCTAAGGCACCATCCGTTATGGTTTTAAAACGTTAGAGGGTTTTACCTAGTGTTTTCCTCAAAACGTTCTTTTGCATAAATTCCCCATTTTTTTACGAGCTGTATAAGATACTACTTTGAAACTTTTACCACTTATTCCATGGTATTATTGTGATGATGTGAACTATTATGGTAGAGCTAGAACAAAATGTGACAATGTAAAAAAATAAAATGTTGGAAAAAAATAGAAAAAAGCAAACAGTTAAAAATAATTGAAATTTTCCTTGTGAATTATAGTGTAATAGTGAAAATATATCAGAAATTTTAAATTATATGCATCTGTATGCTGTGAAAGTTTCATTTTATAAGCTGTAATAGTCCTTGAGAAAATGGGAACTGAATTTGGTAAATTTAACATTACAAGGATAGGTCTTTCATACTCCCCTTAACGTTCCCAGATCCTCTTCTGTTTCGACCGGAGTCTCTTAAACAAGATCACGCATTAGAACATAGAGAAAAGTCTAGGGAAGACAAATCAGGAAATGGGGAGGTGCATCGCTTCTGTCAACCCACTTCATGATTAAAATTTAAAAATCCGTTTAGCGTATCTCTTCATGTTCACTGCACTGGGTTAAGACTACAACAAAATGCAAACTTTCAGCAATCAAAACATATGAAGAACGCATGCAATCGTTTTATCTGCTTGTGAATATCTTGTTAGATACTGAAACTCCGTGAGATGTTGATGCTATGGTAAGCATAGAGTGCCCATCAAACAATATTTATGACATCAGATTGCTTTGCAATGTCACAGGTACCTTTAACCTGTTTCTCCATTGCTTTTGAAGGTATGGGAGAGCAGCTTTTAGGAATTTTTTTTGTCCCTAATTTTTCCTGTAGGGTCAAATCCGCAAGCTTTCAGTTGAGCCAGCAATTCCTTCCCGGTCACATATTATCAAAATATAATTGGAGGGGCAGGAAAGTTTATCAGATTGCCCTTGTGATCTGAGACGTTGTAGCCAAAGTGAACAGGTTTGCCATAAAGACCATCTAAAAATATTGACAGTATCTCATATTCACTCATCAGATTCAAGAGTATCCACCTTCTCCTGGGGACTGGGTCATTTTTAGAAATATTATGAATGATGAGTATATTTATTCAAATTAACACGTATAATGTTAGCCTTGCAACCTTCGTACGTTTCTTTCATAATACACAAAAAATACATTTTTTAAGGGAATTAGTAAATAGCTTATACGTTCATTTGCTTAACATATTTATAATAATAATAATAATAATAATAATAATAATAATAATAATAATCAAAATTATCCCAATATTAGCTTAAAGTAAACATCCAGAACATAGAACCCCTTTCCCCTTGTCAGTACAACAAATAAAGGCAATAGACTGAGCTGTCTCACCTTCGACATGAATTTCTTTACCTGCTCCTCGTCCTTGCCTCCAACAGAGCCCAACATGTCTCTTGCTCTCTGTTAGAGTCAGTAAAGGAAGGCGGCAGGTACTTCTTCCTCCAAACCTCAGTGCTGCTAGGATATGCGACCGCGTCTTCCTCTCCACATAAAGGGCAACTGTTCAGTCCATTTTCACCTGAGCTTATGATTTGCCGCCGTGCTTCAAGCATAAATCATATGAGTTCCTGTTTAATGAGTCTGGGCTCTGTTTTGATTTACAGCTCCATCCCCCACCCAGATTTTAACCACGTTTGCGCTTCCAGCGAGATCTTCTTCTCACATTGCGCGATTGTATGCTGTCAGTGTATATCCTTCAAGCGGTTCTGATCTTCCTCCATAGAGTTCTCCTGTTACCTTGGCCTGCTATCTAAATATTGCCCAACCCGAGGATTTCCAACTCCTTTATCACTTTGAAGGCCATGTATTATTTCCTGGCGATGAAACAGATAGTTCTTAAGTAAAGAGTGATATCCCAGAACAATTCGCAGCCAATGTTTCATTGTTATAATTTTACATTCTATTGTCTCATTATAAGCCCCAAATTCCCTTTTAATTCCGTAGTTCGCCGTGCCCCACCCTTTCCCCAAAACCGCTTTCAAAAAACGCGTTCTCTCCTGATCTAGATGTCGGTTTGCTCTCACCCCCAGTTTTCCACGCCGTATATCATCATGGATCTGACCAGATCCCCGCAAACGATTTCCAGTAAACTATCGGCAAATCTGGAATTCTGCTGTTTATTCGTAGAAACAATACAGGAGAACTTGTGTTTAGCATGTTCATATGAACACAGTATGTTTCAGTAGGTGCAATATTTGCAATAATTAGCTCAATTTCTTGGTGTAATGAGAATTAATCGTTTTAGAATAAGTTAAATCAATTTATTATAAATAAAAACTAAACTTAAACGAAACGGAAAACTTACTCACAGCGCACTGTACTCTTTGACCTGTAACAACACTAGCCGAAAATAAAACTGCGCCACAATTAATCTAGGTCTGAGCTAGTAGATGTTTGCAGGGTTACCACAGCATTCTTTGAATGATGGTGCTCTCAGCGAACGTTGAGCAACGAATAATATTTGATAAAAAATAATAAAGAGTAAACAATAAAAGTTAGATTACAGTCTAATGTAGTAATATTTTTAATTACCTATTACTGAAAACAGATCGATTTTGGTATAATCATAAAATATGTCATTGCCTCTTTAATATTTACTGTTCTATTCTACATTTTTATGTTTGAAAAGAGGAATGTATTACAAATAAATGCACCAAAATTCAGAAAGATCAAGACATTATTTTATACGAAAAAATAAACACGTAATTTGTTTTTTATTATCTTTTGTTGTTATGTAGTTGGCACCGTTAAAGAATTTTTATATAAGTTTGAAAGATATTTGTATGCTCTTTAATATGAGATAAGATTAGTTCTCTATTTTGTATTGTTAGGACAATTGGCACAGATTGTAAAATTCTGCAGTTTTTATACCATTCGGCAGTAATTTTCGACACACCTATGTGTGACCTCCATGGATAGTCGAGGTCGTTAAGGCACGGACTCACGAGCGGGAGGTCTGGTGTTCCATTCCCGCTAGGATCGTCTTTTCTGACTGAGGTTTTTTTAGTTCTCATAAAGGGCTGGTAACCAGTGGTTTGTAGTAGTATAGTTGTGTAGTAATAGAATAAATTTAAAGGATAGAATAGCTGGATACCAGCTATAACTCTTACTGGCTCCCAGTAATATTGTTAATTTGGTAGTTTTTGTAGATTTCGGAACATTAATTTGGGAAGTTGTTAAGTAAATTTATATTTTGGTTTAATTTAATTACTTTCAGTTTTTTTTCTTACCGTTTATAATATTATTTTAATCTAGTCATTCGGAAAATCTGTAAAATAATGGATTAAAAGATCATTGAATTGTATAATTATAATAATAAATGAAAACTTTTATATACATGCCCTGGTTTAGGAAACCTGTACCAGGGTGGCGTATACAGATTTTATTTATTTATTTAAGTTTTCATAAAGGCAAATGCCGGGGAGGTACCTAAACTTAAACCTGGAACGCTTCCTTCCTTTAAAAAAAATCCTTTCTCAATATATCATTTCATTTCATGTATCACCAATATTCATCGCCTGTGGTGCCTCAGTAGTAAAAACAGCCGTTAAACACTATTGGAAAAAAAAAATGACACAGCTATCCACTTATTCAAACTTGATAAGTGCTTGCAATAATATGTTATGCCTCTCATTGAATAATTTTACTTCAATCTGAGTCGAGTACCTGGGTATTTAGGGTTTTCATGGAATAATTTTATGTTTTCAGTGAAATATAAATAGTAAAACAAAAATTGCAACTTTAAGCGCGAGACTCTGGTTACGGCGGCTGTAGCAAATAACCTCAATGCAGTATAATGATGCAGTTAAAACTAAGTAATGTCTTAATTATTTGATATGTGTATCTGATAGAAACTTCCATTGGAACATGAAGAGCTAAAATTACTATATAATAACTTTAATTTTTAATTATATATTGTTATATTTTATAACTCATTTATGTGCCTTTTTCAATCCCACACTGCTACCGTCGACCAAGATGGCGAAGAGATATGGCACCTTGATCTAATGTTATACATTTTTAAACAATGTTTATTCACATTAAAGTAGTTCATACAAGAATTTGTTGAAGGCTGTCTTTCAGATTTATTATAATTAAACTAAAATTTACATGTCTGCAGATAGCTGATTATGAAGGTTCTTAAATGTCCACCTCTAATATTTCCAACACAAAGTATTTACGATAGAAGGAAACATGAAAATGGCTTCTCAAGAATAGAAACAAATGATCTTGGATGTTTCGATGTGGTGCTGCACGCCTTAATTCGTATGTGTTTACTGAGGTCAAGAGGGTTGAAAATCAATAGCTTATCTTATCAAATACAGAGAATTATTTCATTACATCACTTAGCGTAAGAAATGTTTAAAATGACACACTATACGACAGCTGTTCATGCGTGAAACAAGTCACGCCGCTCCTTTCAAACAACAGTACAGTTTATACATTAAATGAGAACACATAATTTAATTAATTGAAGCTCAAGTACAGTAATCGTTCATAAAACTTACTGTAGTGCTCAAAATGACTTTTCCCTTCCATGTGGCTAGATTGAGGTATAGCCCGCTTATGACGCGCCTTCGCCAATGAGATAGGCTTACACTTGACTTTTTATGAACATACGTCACATCGCAACGTAGCAATGAAGTTGATACATATCGATATCTGTAGCTCCATTTTGAAGAGCTGAGACCATTCGTTCCCACTCTCAAAACACACAAGTGTCAAACTCTTGTTTTACTCGTAAATGCTTTGTACTCATTTTTGTGTCTTCTAATTGTAAATAACATATGACTGTGACAAAACATCACTGTTCAAAGTAATGCACAATCAATTTCAATTTTAACTGTGAACCCCTCTCACCATTTGAAATTATAATAACTAACACCACTATAACGTAATACTTAATAAGGAATTATATGAAATTCATACCATGGTAATAGGGTTTCCTATTATGGAAATGATCATCATATATATTTTAGCCTTAATTAAATTAATCCCTAAGTCAGAAACTTAGAGCGAAAAACATTCCTATTTGTATGTTTTCTCATTAATTTCCATACAGTAACTGTTATACCAATTTTCTTAAAAGGAAAAGCTGGGAAAATGACTAAAACGAGGAGAAATGGCAGTTATTTTGAAGTATTTAAAACTATAACGTGCCCCCGATGTGCCTGGATGAATAAACCCTACGGTACCACAAACTCCATCTACCAGTCATCCGCACGCAGCCTTTTAGAAGTCACTGGCTATCAGCTCGATATTCAGGTGTCGAAGGGTCTCGGACACCCTTATCCAATTAAGGTACTAGAATATGTCAGGTCACTAAGGAAATTCAGAACTATAAGTTCGGGATTGATGAGCACTAATCATGCAGAAGTGTGGCCTTTAGTTGAAGCAGAACTCTTGGGAAAAAATGCAGTATATTAAGATACAGAGGGTGCCAAAATGTTTACACACTTTAAGTAAAGCAAAAAATGTGTTAACATAAAAAAAAAAAAAACTGAACTCACACAAACAGAAAATGATGAGCACTAATACTCTTAGGCTTTTACAGTTACAACAATTGCTCAAAATGTCCATCATCGGCGTTTATACACTTCTGAGTACGTTGATTTACTGATTGAGCAACGTTTGCGAAAGAGTCATCAGCGATTGCAGCACATGCCGTTTCAATTTCTTCCCGAAGTGCTGCCAGTACGGTATACAACATCCTTAAAAGTTCCCCATAGGTAGAAGTCCAACGGAGTTAGATGCGGAGAACGCGGTGGAAACTCAATCGGACCTCTTCATCCTATCCAGTACCTTGGAAGATTGTCATCAAGGTACGCACTACATTTCGGTGGTAATGTGGTGATCTGCCAGATCTGCCGTTGTGAACATCGCATACGGTACCATAAGTCTCAAATTTGTCTCGAATGCGTGCAATTGTTACTCGCGTTGGCGGTTTTCTGTTCTGTACACAACTCTGCATTGCCTTTGAACTTCAACAACATTTTCGGTTTTCCAATATCACTTCAAAATAACTCTCCGCTGTTAAAGACATAATCTTGTCTCCATTTTGTTGTAGCAACGCTATCAAAATGTATGTGAGTCACATCCGTTTACAGAATATCATACGGTAATCTTGGTTTCATTTGTTCATTGTTGATTTAGCTGTCACGTAGCAACGCTATCATAATGTATGTGAGTCACATCTGTTTACAGAACATCATACTACACATTACTGTTGTTTTTCGGTTCAACTTTGAAATATATTAAATAGACATCCACTGTGAAAGTGTGTATACATTTTTTGGCACCCTTGGTATTTTTACCACAACTTCATTCCACAGCACCGAAATTTCAATCCAGGTCTGCATTTCAACCGTTTCTCTAGGCAACCGAGATATCGGAACGGCGTTGATACTTTTAGCTATTATTTATGTAATTTAGATCTAATATTCAAATCTTAATACTAGCAGTAAATAAAGGCTCCACTGTATTTCTTGGCAGTATGGCTAAATACTCTTCTTTTGATGCTCTTTTGTTGTAAGGTCTATGCGTAGGCTTTATTGCTGTATGGAAAGTAGGTGATAATTGTTCTTTCGTGGTAACAGCTAAGTAGACAAATGTTAAATATTCATGAGTTACTTGGAATTCATACACATAGTTCCTAGAATTGAATCTTTTTAAACTTTGTATGCAATTTCATTTGTTTTCTGTTGCAGGGATGTACAAAATTATAATGATGGGAGCTGTGTTGCTTTGGAAAGTTTATTCTTATTCAGAATAAAAACTTCAAATAAAAAAGTTGTTACTGAAATTTTACTGCAAACTGAAAGATGATTTCATAAATAAATCAGAAGTTGACGGAAAAAATGGCAAGTGAATCAATATAACATTGAAACTTGCGCCGTCTTAATTTTCGTGTATATTCAAAAGCTACTAAGCTCTAACGGCTTAAGTAATGCAGTGTGTGAGTGACAGGTGATATTTGAGGTTATATTGGCGGGAAGAATATTGAGACGTTGCTTAGCTTCTGAAGCAATGATACCAACATCTAAATTTTAAAACTACGGGAATTATGAACGATATTATAGGTACATAATCTGTGAGCATATATATATATGTATATAATGTAACAAATTAACAGTAATTATAATAGTACAAAAGGATAAAACACTAAGAAAAAGTCACACTTGAGATCGCTATATTTCGGACTCGTGGAGTCCTTTTATAGCAAGAAGACAAGTGACGGTAATAAAAGTAAATATTGAGTATCGAAGATAACGTTATGCATGGAAACAGATGAAACTAGAAATTAGAAGGTGGGGGAAAAAAATTAATACGTAAGATTTAAACCAGGTGGTATACGCGCTTTATGTAAAAATATAGCTACCATTTCTCTATCTCTGAGTAAACTTTCAGAGCGTTGTGTAGGTAACGCATTTATAAGAGTTAGATTAAAAGCATCATCAAAATCCTTACAGTGAGATAAGGCATGTTGGGCAACCGGCAAGGGAGACTTGGTTTTAACAGAACGTCTATGATTGTTCATACGTAGCGAAACAACAGTAGAAATTAAACCAATATAAAATGCTTTGCAAAGCTTACAAGATAACATATATACGACGTTCTTGGAAGAACAGGTAGCAAATGAAGAAATGTTAAATTCTCTGGATAAATTAGGGCTGTGGAATGAATGGCAAGACATAATTACCGCACAGGTTTTACATTTAGGGCGTTGGCAAGGATATGAGCCAGCAAAGGGACGTGGTAAATTCGGAGGAGATAGGTTTCGGCGAAATATGCTTTTAATCCCGTATAATCCCCGCGCACAAAACTTTCCAATGCAAATCTAAAACTTCTAATAACTTCATTAACCTTGTTACTACTTACATGCCTGGAATTGAAAGCATCAGACCTATTTTGCAAGAATGTCATGATACTTTGTTAATGCACTCATCTTTAAATGCTTTTTCTAAATTTGTACCCGCCTTACTTTTAGAACAACCCCTAACCTTAAAAGTATATTTCGCCGAAATATCTCCTACGAAATTACCTCGTCCCTTTGCTGGCTCATATCCTTGCCAGCGCCCTAAATGTAAAACCTGTGCGCTAATTATGCCGCGCCATTCATTCCGCAGCCCTAATTTATCCAGAGAATTTAACATTTCTTCATTTGCTACCTGTTATTCCATGAACGTCGTGTATATGTTATCTTGTAAGCTTTGCAAAGCATTTTATATTGGTTTAACTTCTACTGTTGTTTCGCTACGTATGAACAATCATAGACGTTCTGTTAAAACCAAGTCTCCCTTGCCGGTTGTCCAACATGTCTATCTCACTGTAAGGATTTTGATGATGCTTTTAATCTAACTCTTATTGATGCGTTACCTACACAATGCTCTGAAAGTTTACTCAGAGATAGAGAAATGGCAGCTATATTTTTACATAAAGCGGCTATATCACCTGGTTTAAATCTTGCATATTAATTTTTCCCCCCACACTCTCATTTCTAGTTTCATCTGTTTCCATGCATAATGTTACCTTCGATACTCAATATTTACTTTTATCACCGTCACTTGTCTTTTTGCCATAGAAGGACTCCACGAGTCCGAAATATAGCGATCTCAAATGTGACTTTTTCTTAGTGTTTTAACCTTTTGCACTATTATAATTACTGTTAATTTGTTACATTGTTAATAGTGTTACTTTATTTTTCTTTTTCTTTTATATATATATATGCTAGAACTAAGAATAAACTCGCTTTTTAACATCGTTATAAAATTTTACTATTTTGATATAGCGCAATGCACTTTGAGAATGGTTTCAGTGTAATGATGTAGCATATTTAAACAAAGTAAACGTTGGTTTTATTTATGTCATCTATTGTGTTATTGTGGAAATGTGAATTACAGTAACAAATTTTTTAAATGTTAGGTAAACATTGAGCTTGTGTATTTATTTGCACTTTACCAATTTAATTTTTTTTAAACTAAAATTTAAATTGTTTTAGGCAAAATCGACAGCTAAACTAAATTTCCGCCAGACCTGGAATGCAGAAAATTCTTGCAATAATAAGAGGTTATGGGGAATTTTTTTTTCAAAATGCAATTAACGCTAAATAATTTAGTACTACTTATTGATACAAACCCAATTTTTACTGATGTTTCTCTGTGTAATCAACATTGACCAATTCTTCTCTGCACTAATAGCACCATTTTTTATTTCCGTATAAGCTAAAGGAAGTTTTAGTTATGTTAAGTTAGAGCCAGTACATATAAATGTTCTGTTAGATCTATTCCAATTTTGTTATTACCATCAAGCATTTTTTAATAGTAAAACTTTTGTGGAAAGTGCTTATTTTCAGAATATATTTTAAATAAAATATTTTCATGTAATCTTCATGTTGTAAATCATGTTTTCTTCATATTTTCCGCACTGCTGTCCACATAACCCTAAGTCTATGAGCAATTGTAATTAAAAGTACTATTTAATCATTATTTTGTTCTCATGCAAGGCTCTGAGGATGTACAAAGTAAAAGATGGTATTCAAATGAGCAAGTTTTCAATCACCGTAAATAATTATACCTCACGTATAATGGCTTGGCTATGCGTAAGGAATCTGCTTATTCGCGGCTATCTGAGATAGAAGCGAAAAGTGACACTGCTGAGTCTTGCGAGTAAGCTGTGCTGACTGCAGTGGTGCCAACTGTCATTGAGTCACTTCTGTTAAACTGAAAACGTGACTTGAAAATCGGGGTTACTTAATTTTCGGGTCGCTGTTTTTCGGGCATATCGTAAATATGAACAAAATATTGTTTTTTTTTTTTTCCTTTATTAGTTAACAGTAGAAAAAAAACTTCCGCATTTTCATGCAGTATAACGCTACCTATCTTTTATTCTTGTAGTAATAATTATTGTGGTTGACAATTTATATATAAATAATATATATGTATATATTAGTTTCTAATATACATTAGTTCATTAAATAGACACTAAAGTTGTTGATTTGATTTATTCACGGTCGCTCTTTAACATTTCAGATCATCAGCGCCCCGTTCCTGGTGGTGTAGTGGTAACCATACTTGCCTTCTAAATCGCGGGTTGAAACCCGGCCAGGATCGATGGATTTTTAGTGCGGAAAAATCCTAAGTATGGCTTCCTTCGGAAGGGAAGTAAAGCCGTGGATCCTGTGTCGTACATTTACGGCACGAAAAAGAACCTCAAGCCTGAAAGAAGAGGCCTCTGAGCAAAATTTGTCGGCCGTTTCAAGCCCTGAATAGAATGGGACGCTGATGACCTGAGATGTTAAAGAGGGTCCGTAAATAAATCAGATTAAAAAAAAGCGCCCCATTCTATTCAGGGTTGGAAAACTGCCATATATTTTATAGCTTTATTCATAAAACAGCATAGATGAGTATGTTACATGCCAAAAATACATACATTCCGAGCCGCCCTCTATTATACAAGCAGGTCACGCTTTTCAGCTGAATTTGCCGACAATCGAGCTCCGCGATTGGTTCGCCAGCTTCAACCACCATTTTGAGCCTGATGTCTGTGTATTGTGCCATACGAGGTCTCTTCAAAAAGTATCGCGAATTTTAAATTTCCGCTGGATACGTATATTCGATTTTTGATTGTTTTGTGGCGTTATGTTGGTACTCATGTCCCTCACTTATGTTGACAAGCTCGGCCATTTTGAATGTTCAGTTAATTGTTGACAGCTATTTTGCTTGGACGTGTTTTGACTCGTCTTTGATTTTTGCCTATTCCAAAAAAAGGAACAAAGAATCTGTATCAATATTTGTGTGAAAAATAAAATTAAATGCGCGCATGCATTCCGAATGTTGACTGTGGCATATGGTGAAGTTACCTTGGACCAAAGCAACGTTTATCGGTAGTACAAAATGTTCTCAGAGGGTCGAGAAGATGTTAAGAGCGTCCGGGACGCCCGAACTCGTCAACAACAGACGAAAACATTGAATAAGTGAAGAAAATAGTATTGGCCAATCGTCGAATCACCGTTAGAGAAGTTGCTGAGGACCTAAACATATCGATTGGCTCGTGCCATTCGATTGTTACCAATGATTTGGGCATGAGACGGGTTGCCGCAAAATTCGTACCAAAGTTGCTCAATTTCGACCAAAAACACCATCGCATTAACGTTGCTAACTAAGGAGCTGTTGAACTGTCTAATGCAAAAAGAAGAACATGAGCAGACACAGAGGGTATCATTCAACAGTATAACACAAATATTTTAGGAATTAACTGTATGACAATCGAGTAAAACGACAGAAACTTAACACGTGTCTTATGGGCGTTGGAGACGGTTAGACCCAAAATGGAGCGTGTCCATACTTGTATAATAGAGGGCTTTAGCTCATCCACATCCTGGTCATAGACTCGCAATTTACAGCCGGTATTCAATAACTGTCCGGCGGAAGCGTTGTAGGATATTCTCGTTAAGCCAGGTTGAGATTTCATCGCCAGATATCTCCCCATCCTGAGCTTTAGAGATTCGACAGAGAATTTGCAACGAAACCTTTCGTCACCCCTCCTTTACATACATAGGCATGTTCTAACACACACATACACCGAAAGAAAATTGTAATTCAAGAAACTGTTCAACTCTTCAAGGAAGTGTTCAACTCTTCAAGGAACTGTTCAACTCTTCAAGAAACTGTTCAAATCTTCAAGAAACTGTTCAACTCTTCAAGGAACTGTTCAACTCTTCAAGGAACTGTTCAACTCTTCAAGAAACTGTCCAGCTCTTCAAGAAACTGTTCAACTCTTAAGGAACTGTTCAACTCTTCAAGGAACTGTTCAACTCTTCAAGGAACTGTTCAACTCTTCAGACGTTGTGGTGCTAAAGGCAAACATGGTTCGAAGAAAAAGTTTGTAACTCAATATAGCTAGTGAAACTGAAACTGGAAAGTCTGTAATCATAATCTGTGCAGATTAGATCACCTCTAGGCCAGACATTTGGGTATCATGAAACTAAATACGTGATAATGCACCTTAAGACAATTCTACTACAAACTTTCACTCACCTGCAAAAACAGTACAGATCTTTCAAACACAGAAATCTCAAATACTGTTACCTTGAGGTAACCTTTTACACTCACCAATATTAGCGATTACATGAAGAGTTTATAAAACAAACATATTTCAACAATTTTGTGCTAAAAACTATTACATAGTTTATAATGCCGTTATAACATATAATAAGCTATTACGGCCGCATGCATAATGTTAAAATTAAACACTTCGGGGCTGTTGTGCCGCGGCCTTGTTTAAAAAACACGCACTCAATGAATGCCACGAAATTTATTTTGACAAGACAGAAGTGGTTGCAAAAAAAAAAAAAAAAAAAAAAAAAAAAACACGTTATTTTAATCTGGCCAGAAGCATCCTCACAATATAAATAGAGATAGTGGTTTTCGCCGTAGCAACACGTGGAAACCTGTCCTTCATAACAAACAGCTCCCCTTTCCCTTTCTCCCTACATCTGCCCCTAACGTCTGTGTCGACATCAATAGTTCCGTGACTGGCTAGGCCCAATACCATATACTTCTCATTACACTGATGATGCTAGTATAGGCAACCGGCGAAAGTTGTTTTAGTTTTTGAATAAAGACTACGATACAACAGCCCGGAAGCTTTTAATTTTAATATTATAATGCTTTTTTGAATTAACTAATTTTATACAATATTGAAATTTTCTGAAATGATATTTCACAGCATTCTAAACCAAAGCACTTAGCAATAAGCTACCGACATATAAGGAGGAAACACATTTACATGTTAGGAAAGCGCGGCAACGTACAAATCTCATCTGATAATGGAATATGGAGCATATTGCTTGGGATACCTACAAAAAACAAAACAAAACAAACAAACAAACAAAAAAAAACAAAAAACAAAACAAAACAAAAAAACAAATAGACTTTCTCGATAGGGTGCAGAGAACATCAGCCAAATTAGTTAAAGGGGACAGAGGACGTGGGTTCGAAAGGATGCGGGATCTGGGATGGGGATTCTAGACAGCTGGTTGCAAAAAGGTGAACGATCATAAGGAGGATCTTGGACTTACAATCAAATTACTCTGAGGGAGAGTATACATTTAAAATATAATGTGTGTAGGAAAATGTATTCCATTTTTATTTAATTTGGTTTCAAAAAATTACAAAAACAATCCGGTTTATATTTGATTCACTCCCGTATTTATTAATGCATTATTTTTCGTTGTTAACGCTTAACTCTGTATTTGTAAATATAATATTTGCAACCTACAGTTGCTAATACTTTTTTACTTTATTTATTTACGGACGCTCTTTAACATCTCAGGTCATCAGCATCCCATTCAATTCAGGGCGTGAAACGGCCGACAAATTATGCTCGGAGGCCTCTTCTTTCAGGCTTGAGGTTTTTTTATCGTGCCGTAAATTATACGACACGGAACCCACTGCTTTACTTTCCTTCCGAAAAAGAAGCCAATACTGAAAAATTTTACGCCCGGAAAAAACACCATCGGTCCTAGCTGGGATCGAACTTGCGATCTTGTGTTTAGAAGGCAAGTATAGTTACCACTATACCACCAGGACGTAGATGATACGTTTGTTATCAATGGATTCTGGTTAATAGAATATTTCGCTTTATATGGACATTTCCAATCTGACATTCCACGGAGACGCAAAATGCCACATTAAAATATTTTCACTCCACCGATGAGAGCTAGAAGGCAACCAATCCAGATTTTACGGTTTTAATTGCGCTTTTGGTGATCTCGTTCACCATTTCACGAGCAATGACTGTAATCTACAGTTAGCTCTCATTTAGCTGGATATTATAAAACGGGAAACGAGGCCAACAGGTACTTAAAATTGAACCGCCATTCAGACAGACGATTTGAAAGCGAACTGTAAATCCGGTATAGGCACTCGGTCGGTAATATCCGGACGCACGACCAACTTGACATATGAGCTTCACGTAAACAGCTTCGCATAGATACGGCACGGATTTACCGCACAATGGAGGTAGTGTTTAGTATAAACTTCAGATAGAGCTGGTTTTTAATGAATTTATTAGAAGCTTTACCAATAAAATGGCGAGTAAATAACCGCTTGTCGATAGTTTTCTAACGTTTACACCCCCTACTTTTTTCTGTAATCGTACTTGCTATCTCAGAGTTTTTATGCACATGTAATATCAGAGCCTTGGTTCATTTTAAACTGTGTGATTCACAATATTTAAAACTGTAGATAATTTTGAAATTTTAACAAAAATTTTAATGTATATATGTAATGTAATGAATATTTATTTGCATCACTACCACATATTTGATATATCAAATCATACTCATTTGATATAGCAAATTTACAATATGACTAAAATTAATTAAAAAAAAAAAAAAAAGGAAAAAGAAAAAAGAAAAAAAAAAACGGAAAAGAAAAAAATTAAAAAAAAAAGACAACAACATGTTAAGATAAAATTTTGATAAGAAATTGAACAACTTATAAGAGAAATATATATAACATTTTTCATTGTAATATTAATTTTCGGCTTATTAATATATACGAGGTGGTATCCAGAATATTCGAGACTGGTGCTGCCTCTTACTTTGAGACTAATGACCTTTGTCACCCTCGAAGTAGTTCTCTTCCACACATGCAACGGTCCCAGTGATTCTGCCATTTTCCAAGTGCATCTTGGAAGTCATGTTCTTTGAGGGTGTTTAGCACAGACAGCGTTTCTTCTTGAATCCTCTCAATTGTGTCGAACCGACGTCCTTTCAACTTGATTTCCAGTTTGGGGAATAGAGCGAAGTCGCAGGGTGCCAAATCAGGCGAATACGGAGGGTGGGGGACAACTATCATGTTGTTGTTCGTCAAAAAGCTCCTGGTGAACTGTGACAGTTATCATGATGTAACAGCCAATTCCTTTGTCGACAAAATTTGGGCCGTCGTCTCCGCGCATTTTCACGGAGCCGTCGCAAAACCTCACAGAGTACGTGGAATTCACTGTTTAATTTGGTGGGACGAACTCTTTGTGCACAATCTCCTTGGTATAAAAGAAAACGAGGCGCATGCTCTTGACTTTGCTCTTCACTTGTCTCGCTTTTTTGGTCTTGGTGAGTTCGGGCTCTTCCACTGGGAGGATTGTTGTTTTGTCTCAGGGTCATAAGCGACATTCAGCTCTCGTCGCCCGTGTTGACCCTGGACAAGAAGGTTGGGTCATCGGTTACGGTCTGACGAAGCTCCGTGCAAACTTCAACACGCTGCGCCTTCTGATCAGCGGTCAGGATCCCTGGCACAAATTTTGCGGCGACACGATGCATGCCCAATTCATCGGTTGAAATTCATTGGCATGTCCCATTACCAATTTCCATTTCATGAGCTAGGCCTTCAATGGCTCGATGTCGATCCTCACGAACGAGGTGTTGAACTTTGGAAACAACATCAGGCGTTGTGCAATTTACAGGCCTACCGGTGTGAGCATCGTCTTCAACAGCTGTACGGTCGGCCCTGAACCGAGCATACCACTGAAACATACGTATACGGCTCATGCTTTGTCCCCCAAATACTTGATGAATCATTGCGAAAGTCACCGCAGCATTTTCCCCGAGATTTGCACAGAATTTAATGCACACACTCTGTTCTAATCTTCGATCCATCGTAAAATCGCCACACACTACACACAGAGTATCATGAAAAGATATCATCATACTATAGAATCTCAACACATATACCCAGCTGCATGAAACTTTAAACATTCACTCATCAGAGGTGCCAGTATTGGCACCTAGCGGTACAAAACTCTACTGCAACTACTGTGGAGATGGTAGTACCATTCCCGAATATTGTGGATATCACTTCGTATAATATAAATAAAAAATAAGTAATAATTTGAGCAATGTAACTGTAATAACAATAACTAAAGAAGCAGAAATAGAAACTTCTTTTCTTTGAAGAACACTAGTTCGACGTATAGCGACGATTTTTCTGTGAATATTTAAATGTTTTATTCTATTTCCCTTTCTTTAGTTATTATTTATGTATACATATATTTAATTTGGTCAAGTTGCATAGTCGTATAATGAAGCATAATTAGATATATTGAGTAAATTGCATACAAAAGACAGTAAAGAATAAACATCGAAGGCAAAGTAACACTTCCTAGATCTAGTAAAAGCGGTCTATAGAGAGTTCGTGATGCAACACCACAAATTTACTCTTACAGTTCTTTTTTGTAAGATAATTAGCCTAGAAATAGAAACGCGGTTACCTTACAGTATGGGTTCTATAACTTAAATGACTGTACATATGTGCACGATATACCCAAGTAAGTTTTCAATTGAAAGGGATTGTTTAGGAATGCACAACATAAATATCCCTCTACGTATTTTGTTTATGAGATGATTTATTTTAACACTCCAACCCAGACCGGAAGTCAATGTCAAACTTTACATAAGAATGCAAATCACAAATATTTCGATTATAAGTAAAATTGAATCACCTGTTTTATTTACATAATATATTAAATTTATTTATATCATGAATAATTTCTTCTAAGATACACTGATAGAGTGACCCAATTAACTATGAACCAACGTTTGTTGTTTGCCTATAAACGAGAGCGACGCTTGTTCCTTTCTGCGGGCATTGTAGAGTGTCGCTGATACAATTGAATTACAGTTTTCTGAACTATTATGAAAGATTTGCTTACCAACTTTATGAAAGGATGTATTGAAACTGACCACCGTCGTTGTCCTTACATGTTTGGCACCTCTTAAAATTATTTGTCATTAGCCGAGTTAATGTTCAGTAATTTCCTGGCGGATATTGTGTTTCAATTCTTCCTTTGGATTATATACCGTATTTTTTAATTTACTCCAGAGATAAAGGTCGCAAGGGTTAGTTTGGGGACTCACGGGGCCAAAACTCTTAACTAATAACTCTGTCATTCTGAAACACATTGAGTTTATCTCATCAAAATATTTTCCTTATGAGCTGTGGCAGCGTCTTGTTATAAAAGAGAGAGACAGAGATTTTTTTAATAGCATTTAACGCCCGTTTTTATAACTGAAGCGCCACAGGCGGTGCTCATTGATGATACAACTCGAAAAGGATTTTTTTAAAAAAGGAAACGTTCCAGGCCTAAGTTTAGGATATCTCCCCGGCATTTGCCATTTATGAGGACTGAGGAAAACCTGGAAAAAAACTCAGTCAAGGAGGACGGTCCTGGCAGGATTCGGACCCCAGGCCTCCCGCTCGCGAGTACGCGTCTTAACGACCTCGGCCACCCGTGGCGATGGAGAGAGAGTGAGATGGGGGGGGGAGGGAATCATTCTCGCTGTCGATTAATTTTCTAATTAAAAAGGCGGTGTTTTCTTCACGTATTGTCGCAGCCCATTTTAATAGAAAACTCACTATTGCTGAATTAGAACAATTCTCAACACAACAGGCTGGACATGAAGGCGAGCTTAGCTCGGTGTATGTAAGTATATCTTCGACATCCTTAAATAAATTCATTAAAATAATAAATCAGGATCGTGACCAAGGTCAATCATTCTACTTAACTCAAAACATCAGGTTTATCACGTGGCAAATGACTTGAATATCATCACCTTATTGCCGGTCTACAAGGTGACCCGTTGGAGGTATGGTGACACATCCTCTATCCCAAGTCTAAACTCAACTCAGCGTCACCACGCTAACCGCCAGTAGCTAACCCATTGCGCATGCGCAGTACTAGTTCCCCCTCTAATTATTTCAGGCATGTTTCACAAGATAACAACGACTTTGCCGCTTGGCGGACACATACCTAATTGTTAAATGCCAATAATTCCTCCCACGTACCACGTATTGCCCATTTTTTAAATATATTTAACTCTTTGCATACAGCCTTAAGAGCTGCCAATTATTTATGAAAGATTCTAAGTGACATTTTGGGGAAATTTAGTGATATTTCTGGGGGAACTTTACGCCGTCTGTTAGGTTTCTTATACTGGCAATAACTCATAACCTGGAACTTATTATAAAGGGCTATTATATGGCCTAGAACTGTTAGACCCAAGAATTTTTCTCCAAATAGTCTTTTAACTGGACGAGCTAAGTTAGCAGATATGAATCATTAATAAATACACTTTGTGCAGCAGAAAACATATTGAGCCATTACTTACTTTGCGATTGAAATTAAATTCACCAGGGGTAAAAATGTATATATTTACTCGTTCCAGGCAGAAAGGTGAGATCAGTAATGGTCTGAACTTGGAAGTCAAAAAACAAACAAACAAACAAACGAAAAAACAACAATAACAACAAAAAACAACAAACAAAAAACTGATAGCTATGGTTGGAGAATCTGTACATTTTATGGAAGGGATGAGGCATAGGTACATATTCTGGTTCAATGTAC